>OX596215.1:6410856-7010856 GCA_951394215.1 Glyphodes perspectalis
AATAATATACGAAATCACTGTATTATGAAGTAACTAGTCAGTATATTATAAATAAATAAATAAATTCTCCAGACTGACACACCAATTCCGTTGTACCAAACCAAGCTTACGCTTGTAACATGGATACTAGGCGAACGGATAGACATACTTGAATATGATTTATAAACATCCATGACTCGAGTACAAATGTCCATGTTCATCGCAGGAAATATTTGCCTCTAGCGGGATTAGAACCCGTGACCCTTGGTTTCGTAGCCGTCTCTGACCACTCGACCAACGGGCCCGCCATCATAGAGGTATTTATATTATCATCTAGTTTCTATAACTTAAAAAAGACAATGGGTAATATACCTTATTCATTATTGATTTTTTATTGACTAATTCCCGCCTTGACTAGATAAAACTTTATGTATTATGGTAATAATACAATTATATTTAGCAGGAAAACCGCTAATCATTTACCATGTGCGGCTATAACGGTTAAACGCGACTAAAACCCGTAGAGTCCGCTTGTGACCACGGTCGTTGCAACACGGCCGAAACGTCAAGCTGTAAGTACTCATGTACTACATAATGCATATCGCGTTTAGTCCCGTCAGTATTATTTCTAGTAAAACCCGTAGAATTAACGATTAGGGAACTTCACTAACCGTTATTACTACAATTTGAAACGTAAGCAATCATGACCGCTCATATAGAATTACTATAAAATCAGTAATTTACTATTTACTATAAAATTTTTGCAACGAGAATAATAATGCCTTCATGTCGACAGTAAACAAATGTTCTTAATAACTGAAACGTGTAGAATATTGGTTCGGTGCTTTATAAATTAAATAGATGGTGAATAACGATGATAACGTTAGTACTGTAAAGGAGGAATTCAATATATCCACATTTTAACGTAGAAGCGTTGGTATGTTTTTTATTGACAACATTGCATTTATTCTTTGAAACACCCACATCCGCATTGCGCAACGAATGGCTTTTAAATATCGCTAGTATTTATATTGCGCACCCGATCAGTTTAAATATCTCTAGTGGCTGCCAGTATCTTTGTATAGTACGGATTTACTGGAATTAGAGGAGAGATATACTACCTGGTTCTTAAATGAATCCTAGATCTGATAGGAATTATTAAGAAATACTCGTAAATTCTTATTCTTTACAGTAGTTAAAAACGAATTAGGTATACAAAACTCTTCCAGATAAACAGACTGGTAATAAGTTTAGGCCAAATAAATAACTTATTTTATTTAAAATCGTGCCTGTTATCAGAAATGATTACAGATACGAATGAAATCTAGGTTAGCTATTAACCCAACTACTAACTAACCTATTATAATTTAATGAATGTTAAACCTAACAGTTTCACTTATACTAAACTAATCAGCCATAATGAAGAAACATAAAAATAGGGTTGCCATCTCTAAAATTTGGCAACCAGGATAAGACGCGTGAAAACCCCGGATTTTAGAGCCCAGAACCCGGTCATGTCGCGTGCAGCCTTAAGACTTTACATTTTTAAACCCGGACTGCAAATTAAGTCCCGCCCGGACGCTCCCCGGATGCCCTCTAAACTAGGACAAATCCGGGGAAACCCGGACGGATGGCAACTTTACATAAAAAGTAAACAAATACAGAAGGTATGTACTACCTACTGTTTCTTGTTGTATTGCCGATTAGTCTCCGTGCATAAATCATGACCGTTAAATAAATCACTCAAAGATGTCATAAACATGATGAATACAAATACATACAAATGTACAATTCAGAGTTATATTCTCACTCATATATTGTAAAATTTTATCGTTAACACGTGTTTAATAAGAATACATACGCCAATTATAATAAACAATTCTTATTCTTTAAAAGATATCGCTACAATATTTGTACGAACACATATTGTTGTGCAGGGAACACACGTGCCCCGTCACGAACAACAGAGCCATTACCAACAACACCATCGTGTGTACACAGCGTTAACGTTACGATTGGCACATTTACAATAAAATAATGTTTATGTTCTTCACCTTCAGCAAAACAACTTCCATTCGTTTCGAAATGAACAACCATAAAATTTTACACTTGCATTTTCGATCGGTTTTCCAAATACAAACAAACAAGTATTAAAACCAGAATTACCTACGAGACAAGCTTTCGTCGACCCGAAAATTTGGCCCATTTAAAAATAAGGGTAACTACAAATTTATACTTTAACATACCTACATGTTTTGTAATTGTTTCAGAATTCATAATAAAAGGTAGAGATTTACGTAAACATCTGTCAAACGTGACAAGACGTGTCAAAGCCATAAAACTAAAAGTTAAAATTAAAAAGATTACTATTACTGCACTACGCAAAAAGTTTTAGACCAATTTAGAAAAACATAAATTACTCACTGCTTATATCTAAGTCATCTTCATCGCCCGAGTTTATATGTCTGCCCTTCATGTCGCCATTATACCCGTGTGTATTTCTGAAAAGCATAAAAACCAAACTTAACGAAATTTACGAGTACTTAGTATGCTACAAGAAAAAAATCGGATTCCAACACTAAAAAAACAATGAATAAATAAATGAAACAAACGTGAGATATAGGTATGTAGCTATCAATGATATGAACTAATATTTATATAATGATGAGATATTATTAATGGAGTTAAACAATTGTAAATGTTTCGCTTGTAACTGTTAATGTTCTGTTTATAAATGAAAACAACTTCATCTATTAGGTACTAGATATACGCATTGCCCTCCTAGGAGATAGTGCAAAAATGTTCTATAAAGCAGACCAAATCGCGTCTAATCGTACAGGAGATAATGTACGTAACAGATACCGTGTAGGTCGGTTCCGTGCAACCTCTTATCCCCAGGTCTACGAATCGACTTCAATTAAGGGACGTGTCCGTAATTCTGAAAAATGACGTCACATTATCGGAGCTTGCCGCAGCCAAGTGACGTAACTTCTCTTTTATAGTGTTTTTAGATATAGCATAGTAGTACGTGTACATCGCAGTAGAAGGTCTATAATAGCCTCATGAATAATGTGAACAGAGGGGGAGGAACGTAACGCTGTCTTCTTTTCCTCATTTTTGGGGGGGTTAATTTTTCATAGGCATTATGTTGGCGCGTGTTCGATCTTGAAGACTAGTAGTGTAGCTCTTTATACTCATTTATTTTTAAATTTATTCATAGTTTAGCTACTCCTATTAGAATTATGTGATAGAAGTCGCTTAAGGATCTGGTAATTGTCAATTTTCACGGTTGTTCCACATCGCTGAATTTTAGAAAAAAATACTATTACCAGATGAAATTGATAATTTCACATACATACATCTTGTCACGCTTTTTTCTCATAAAATTCAATGACAATTTTATGTTGCTATCAAAATATCAACCGTGTCAAAATTAACCAATACGAGATAGATAGAGACCGATCATTGTGACGTAAAGCCAGTAGCAAAGAAAACATAGTGTGTCGATGTACGCGATCGTGGTGGCTTGTGAACGTTCCAAGGCAATTAATCTCTCGCTAATCAACCGCCGATCACTCCGGTGCTCACCTGAGCGGGCTCGTCTCGCAGGTGTACGGCGGGTCACCGCTAATGTGCATGTCTGTGTTGTTCTCGCACAGTCTCGCCGCGCGATCGCTTGTCATGTCACATCCGACCTCGTGTTCTATTATACCTGGGGAAATTAAACGATTCTGTTTGGGAACTTTTGAAATTTGCGAAATGCTTGTCTTCTTACCGTATTGCGTCTGTCAGGATTAGGGTTAGGAATATTCGGGATTTAAATTAAATGTCTCGTTACCGCTACATTCCGTCTGTCTGACTATTTTGACAATAATAACAGGTTTAACAAGTCATTAGGGTAGACTTTCGTCAGTTTTAAACAAAATCAGTTACTGTTCAGAATTATCTTAACAGAATTATCTCCACATCCTGAATTATCTGAACGTACCGTTTTCTCGCAATATTACGAACCTAAATTCTGAATAATTCAGTGTATAATTGTGCAGATTTGAAACTACGCTGGTTAGAACGGATTTTAAGTGTACATTTATGTAAGACAAGTTCTTAATCATTGAGATGCCACCACCATTATTTAAAAAGGCAAGTGACAATTTCTGAGTATAAACCGCGTAGTATGTTGATTTTAAAACACGGTTGTTGTTAGTCATACACAAAACAACTACGTAAAACCTTGAAAAGGTATTAGTCAAGATTTTTATTATAAACGTTACTTGTCTATTCGTCAGCAGCTAATTAGCTAAAATAAAGCTTAGTCTAAAAATTTTAACTATCTAAATTTTATGTGAGAATCTACACAATACAATCTAGAAGATAGACTAGGATGTAATAAACCAATGATAAAACATGAATACGTAATAAACAACTTAATTAATTACAAAGTACCCTCTAGCTAAAAGCGATTTTATTTATTAATACATACCATTAATTACAAATGCATATTCGGTAATTAGTATGTAAATCCATCTTAATTAACACTACTTATCTCATCTCGTCATGGAATATCAACAATTACAATTAATGTTGAATGTTAGTCACTCAGCATTAATTTTCATTGTTATAACAGATTTTAAATTTTAATTACTGCGTCGTAATACACAAACCGCGTTTATTACGTTATACAAAGATGAGTTATATAAAATATACATTATGTGAATTGGATATATGAGTATTTTGTTTCGTAACTGCACTTACCATTTTGTGGTTTGGTGGCGGGTATGTGATTGCTTATTACATATTCGTCGATAATTCCTTCTAGTTTTGAGTTCTGGATGTTATTTGTGTAGCAGTTTTTGCAAAATTCCAACCTGTGGACAATTACGAATTCATTAACAACTCAGGACCTAATAACACAATCTCTTTGTGGCTTTTCACATATTTAAAACTTAATTTCAATAAACAGGTAAGAGATATTTTAATTAATTGTTATTTAATTCGTTAACAATTTAAAAAAAAAAATTTAAACCATTTTTTTGTTAAAAAGCATAACCCATGTGTGACATGGGTTAAGCTTTTTAACAAAAAAAATGTATTATTAATTCAAGTTTTTCAAATGTAGTTATTGATCCAATGTGCTTCTATTTTACACAAAAATAGAAGCACATTGGATGCAGAATATTAATCTTTTTAAAGTTCCTTGGTGCTTTAACTGCCTGGCTCCTAGATCGTAAATATAACCCAAACCCCTTTTATGGCTTCACAAAGTTTCTACCTAGACAGACAATTTAAATAGTTTGTCTTATACCTATTCGTATTTCTGGTAATATATCGGTTTTAAAAAGGAACTAGGTTTTATAAAATAACATAAAATAAAGTTATTTGGCTCAGTGAAACACTTATCATCATCTTATTACCGTTATGTTCCGTGCTTAGTCGGGGTCCGCTTTGACTATGATCCAAGATTTAGCGAATGCCCAGTAAAACACTAAAGTAAAAAAAATATTTTAGCGTACTATCAGTTGCAAACATAACAAATATGTAACGTGCTTCCACACTGGAGTTCCGAACTGTTGCGTACAGTTTAGAACATCTAAAATGTACGCAAAGCTGTCGTGTTGTACAGTAACTCAATCCCCCACTGAAAGTTATAAATTTTCAGAAATGTTCTTTATCGTTACTGTGACATTAATTTTATAACCAACAAGTAGGTACTAAAGGAGATTCAATTAAAATTTACAATATTCTAAATATAACGTGTTGACCTTGATCTCGATTAACAAGAGAACCAATTTTCATTCAATTTACGGTATTTGTTTGTTATATATAAGGAAGCCGCGATTGCAAGTTAGTCATGCAATATAATTTGTAGACATATTTTTCCTATAACCAATAGATTGAATGCAACATTACCAGCATAATTTTACGTAGACCTACCTACATCGTATCAGAATATTGTTCATGGATTTACCAGAATTTGCGTGCAAATTGTGTTTCATGAAATCCAAGCTTTTACCTCGAATCGGAGATATAAATAACTTTTCAGCAGTAGGTATTCAGTATTTTTCCCAGGGCTAAGAGGAAAACAACTGGACTTAATGTTTAAGTGTTAAATTAACTTATATGGGACAATAAAAAATGTTAACGTTACACCATATTACCGCGTATATAAAACAGTTTATAGAATTCTCAGAGTCCGCTATAAGTATTTAAATATCCCAGCTATATTTAACACAACTAAGCAAACCGTTTTACAAGCCCAAAAAAAATATTCTAGCAACCCATGATACGTTATATTACAGTGTTCACTGTATAATTGTAGGTACAACCACGTAATTTTATAATTACTTCCGATGAAGAACATTACCGTAGAAAAGCATGATTCACCGTCGTGTAAACGCCTCTAAACACTACCCGTATTGCTGTTAACAGGTAACAATAACGTTTCCATGAAAGCTCGCTCGCCGGTGCGTAATGAGCTCCGCGTAATACAATAAGCTGATGTATGGAGCGCGTGAAAAGCTCGCGAAAATTCAATTAAAAGTAACTAACTATGAATGCCGGCATTAACATTTTAACGGAACAACATTGTATCGGCACATTTTCGATTAGCGTTAAGAACGTTATCTCTTATCGTTCAATACTCCATTATAATCTTAAGAATTCGTAAGCATCTTTATTAGTATTATAAATGCGAAAGTCACTCAGTCTGTATTTAGAGCTAAACTACTAAAAACGCGATGACTTTTGGCACGCCTACAGTTTGAACCCTGAGCAACTTAAAAACCAGAAAAAAATATAGACCCCACTGAACACACGATAGAGTTTATGTAACAGTCCTAATTTGACGCGTGTGGTGTGACGGGTAAAAGTTGGTCATTTCAAGTGAGTTGCCTATAAGCAGTTAAGAAGTCAACACACGCGTCAACTAAAACCTATTCTTCGCAAATTGAACTCAAATAAGCATATCCTTGATATTAACTCTAATCAGATTTAATCGAGTCATTCAAGGATACAGTTATAAGTAGCCCGCATCATTTCATTTAATAATCAATCCTTTATATCCTAAGGTCAAGTGATTGACAATGTTTTATGTTTCGTGTTAATTTTTATGTAACATTTGAGCGTTGTCATGTTGAACATACTTTACCATCACACTCATAATCCCCGAAAAAGATATTGAATTGGGTTAGATTGAAAAAAGTGAAACCGTAGTGATAAGGGACCAGCTTATCAATTACACAATCAGATACCTAAAACAGCAAAAGTCGCCCTTTACGATATGATAGGCAAAGAACACAGTTGGTTCATTACTTTCAGATCCCAGATCAATATGAGATTTTTAAGATTTTATGTGATACATGGTACAAATAATATACTTAAAGGGAATAACTTCCCTAGAAGTCGTTATATCACAATTCTAGGATACGCATCGATCCGATTAGTTGGCCGTTACCTCGGCAACGCTGCCTGTGCAGTTTATAGCTACACTAGTATTAGATATCTATTTTATATAAGTTGTCAAGCTAGTGTGCTGTAATGTTATATAGAGATTTCCGTCTTCAGTGTAAATGTAATTGTAATATATGGGGTCGTCTTGAAAAGCTTAAACAACATAGGTACATATGTGCCCTTCAGGTTACATATCTATATCAAACATACAACACAAACTTGTTTTTTAAAGGGAATAGAGACAAAATAAGCAATGCGAACTGTTTGACGGCCGGTAATAAAAGTGATGCATTTTGATTCGTGTTGCTTATATGTAAGCACAGATAACCTCCAATAGATACTACATTAAGAGGATTGACGTGCGCCCATGCATCTATGCTAATACATAAATAAGTAGTTGCCATACACGCGCATCTTCAGTGCCGACTAAGAGACAGATCTGCGCGTCAGCCTTTACGGAGACACTTTTATTTATATTTAATTAGTATTTATGCATAAATAAACGTTAAAATGGCCTTCTGTTCCGTAAAATGGTGTGGGAAGAATTCCAGGACATCAAACTTTTAAAAAGATGCCATAACTTTTCATGGGTAAGTAAAATAAATACCTATTTTATTCTAGACGGAGCTCAAGTTACGACGGTCGAATTTTGAAAGTTGGCAAAAATTTTTTGACAAGTGTCAGCTCGCGTTGATGTCTTTTGTCACTACCCCTTTCTTTCATTACCCATTTCACTATTTTTATCTCGTTCTGGCATAGACATGCATAACAAGAGGGTTGTAACTGTGTACGTTTCAGTATGTCGAATCGACATTGTCGATAAAAATAGAGTTTGTCCTAACTCAATTTGCTTTAGATTTCCAAAGGGTCCTGAAAGAAAGTCTAAATGGATCGATGCCACATATCGTGGTTATGGATGGTTCCCGAGCAAAAACACCGTCATTTGTTCGAGACATTTCACAGAGGATAGTTTTCACTATATGAAGGATAGAAAGACGAGTAATAGAAACAGCTGTGCCTCTATATATTTACCAATTTTGGTATGTATGTGTTGCCGGCAATGTGTATAATCCAGGCATTCCATACAATATTCTATAGTTTTCTTTATTCTATTCTAGTATTCTATAGAATAAAATATCATTAACACCAACTACCATACAATAACATTTGATTTTTTTTGGTACGGTTTAGTACGGTTTTGAGGTACGGAACCCTAAAAAATTTAATGTATTTATATCTACATATAAAATATAAATAATTATAAATTTATCGATAAAACTATAGACATTGCACAATACAATTGGACATCACTAGATGAATGAGTGTTACGTCCCCCGTACCCCGTTCCTACCTCCTTAAATTGTGACTTGAACCTAGAACAAAATGGTGAACGTACGGTATCTATTGGAGGTTATCTGTGTATGTAAGTACCAAGCAACGTGATCAGGCTTCAACTGTCAGTCGAGGTGGCAAGGTAAACTGAGGCTCCTCTCTAAACTACGTGAATGCGGCGCTCTAAAGCCAGTATAAGTGCATATCAAGTACCAAACAGCGTGGTCAGGCTGCAACTGTCCAGATGGCGAGACTGGCGCTCATCACCTACATGAATATAGCTCGCTTTCGCTAGTATAAGTGCATATGAATTAACAAGCAGTGTGGTCAGGCTCCAGCTATCCGCCCAGCTAGTAATAAGACAAGACTTGTCACTCACCACCTACGTGAATGCCTAGTAGAGGCGCGCTATCGCTAGTATAAGTGCATGTCAAGTACCAAGCAGCGTGGTCAGGCTCCAGCTGTCCGCCCAGCTGGCGGGGGAGGCTGGCGCGCGGCACGTGCACGCCCAGTTGCGGCGCGCTCACCGTATGCACGCGCTCGCGCAACTTCTCGCGCACGAACAGACGGAGGATGCGGAATGGCGCCTTGAACCAAAGCGGTGCCGTCACTATGAGCACCTTCTTCAGCTTGGCCGGGTACCCGCCCTACAACAACATAGAAACTAAACGTAAATAAAAACAAAAGCAGTAAATCAATACTTAGACCAATAAAATGAGTTGACTAAGCAGTCCGTGGAAAGGGGTAAGTCGGAAATGTATAGTACAAATAGACAGTTTGAGCGGTGAATATAGAATCTAGTCGATTGGAGAGTTCGAGTTGGAATCTGCGTCCGCATCTGACACTTCCCGAAAAAGATAAGCATACTAAAATGATAAGCTCCTGATTTCTTTTAATGCACTGTTAAAAACCGGACTGTATTTTTAATTTAGGCCACAAGCAGACAATAAGCAAAATGAACTGGTTTTATTACAAAAGAATTCTCATTTCTTTATGGCGTAAAACAGCGAACATTCAAGGAACTAGTGAGGCCGACAACAGCATAACAATAAGCCACGTTGCCAAGACAATAATACAAACGCGTGAGAAAATGTGGTACCTACGGCTGCGTTCTAGCCAAATAACTATTTTCTAGCCCATAGCGCGGGTTATTAGGGACACGTCCGGTGTGCCCGAGTGCAATTACGTTGTCGCTATCGACAGCCGCGCGACGAGTGGCGTCGCGTCGCGCCAGTGGCGGACATGTCGCAATAATGAAATACTCCAATGTCAACACCCGCGAAAATACACCTGTGTATGCTGTAAAATGCGTCAGCGGGAATCGCGAATCGCTCTTCAGGAATTGTATCTTGGAAAAATTTTGTGTAATACATGTATATTCTTACATTGTAGTTATCCTACTGTGTTACAAGTTCTTATCATGGATATAAAATTAACAATATGCAAATGAAAAGATTGCTATGTAACTAGACCTCAGCAATCTTTACACCATCCATTCTACCTACAGTCTTGACAATTTCCTTACGTAGGTAACACATTTGGCGACAAAATGATGCGACACCATACGCCGACAGCACAATACTCTATTACAAACCATCTTACTATAGCAGGAAGCCCGATCCATATCGATTTACTACATTATATTTTTGTCTCCAATATCATTCTCTAATAAAAGTAGAAAGAAATTGGAATTCAATGAGACTTATATATATTTTTTTCTAAGTTCGGAGGGTTATAAAATGAAATTGCGAGCTATAAATAGTCTTATAGAAATCTGTTTTAATCACATTTCTTTGAATGAATCTCGAGAGGGAAATAGACGAAACTTGATAATAAATTCGTATTAGCGTTCCAACTGAGAGTTGGTCTTATAAATATTCACGGTCGGAGTGCCTTGCAAAACCACTCGAGGGTAAAATGAGTTCTTCTTCTGGGACTGAACCAGATGAAAATCGCACGTACGCTCTGCACCAATGTCAAAGTTGATGAATATTGAGCGAGGGATAAAATTTATAGAATATTATATGCTTTCTTCAAAACAATTGCCAAGAAACCGAGAAAACGCCCTATGAAGTAGATAAGCCGTACCTGCAAGCAAGTCATGGTCGAACAAAATATTTGAAAGAAATCGGAAAGAACTTAAAACTTAATAAAATACCTAGTTACCTTAGTTTATTATACTATTATTACATATTTGATCAGTTTCGTCATAATAAACATACAAATACAGCATGTAAATATGACTTAACAAAGGAAAATCATTAGACAAGAGCCTTGAAGACGAACACTTCGCAAGAGCTCGTAAAATATAAATGTTCGGCCTTGTATTTCCCCGAACGTATGGCTACGTCAATCCACGTTATAACAAGAGCCCGTGAAGTAACGATCCTACATTCCTGGAAGGAGAAAATACGAGAAACGCTGGATTTTATTCATTGTTAGGTATACAAGTAAGTACGTGGAAAGGTAGACAGGGTGGCACTAAACTGGTCAGGTGGAATGTGAGTGGGCCACTCGCATTTCGGTGGGTCCTTTTTATATTTTATCCCACCGCTAAGTACTTCCCGGATATAAAACGAATCGTACACCACAATAGGCAAGGTGACTAAAAAAAATTGTTTAGTCCGTCAGTTAGATTATAAAAAAATATTGAACACGTATTTTTTTTATTTATTTATCAAACAAACATTGACGAAGATACAATCAATGCATTCAAATTGCGCGTGACGTCACGCTTTCGTACAATTTTTACTAAAAAGTGACGTCGCAGGCCCCCACTCGAAAACTTTTGATGCTCTTTATAAGTGTAATTTTTTGTTAATTTAATAAAGCGAAATATGTGTCTAGTATTTTTGTATAACTAACTGACGGACTAAATGTAATTATCATCCTTATTATATCTATAATTGTAGCTAAAAAGATTAAGCGGTTTTAATAAAGTTATATTTAAAATCCATTGGCAGTTGTTTTTACATATACATCAGAAATAACCGAATACCGTCACAACATTTAAATCATCCCCGTCATAACGATTATTGTGATCGAAGTTAAACAAGTGGATAGAGTGTCGACCTATATCATGAATCCTTACAATGATATGTCGGCAACGTGTAACGCCCACAGCTTTTTGGATAATCTCAATATGATTAAAAACAAACAACCTACAAACACGATTCAAGTTTACGAGTATTTTGATAAACGGGTTTTGGAATAAAAGTTTGTAAAAATTATAATAACATTCTGGGAAGGATTATTGAAGGCATGTGACTCTGTGATAAAATAAAACTATTGTCCTGTCTTTCTATGTGAGTTTTCACATCATTCTCATAGGCTATGCTATTCGATTAATCAAGCCAACTGAACATTGTTTTTGTATTTGTAAAACAATTCAACGTCAAATAATAATAAAGACACTAGGTTGAAACCCTTTTGTTCCAATACTTGAAAACGTCCGAGGAAACCATTTTGGAATTAGTTATATTGTTAAACTTGTTTATATATTGTTTATATAACTTGTTTGTATATTTTTTTGTTTTAAATAAAAAAATATATCATGAAAAAGTTAATCATACTTTAAAAAATAAGAGACTAAACTAAATAAATAAGAGTATTCGAGAGACAAGTAAAAGTCTAAATATAGAAGCTAAATATTACGCAGACATAATACGCAGAGGTGGCAGGATCTTTAATTATGACTATTATATGTATCCATCTCAACAGCTCCTGTAAATGTTTAATTTATACGTACTTTATGTCGATTATGATCCCGAATAGTCCCAGAGAAGCTTGGGGCGAGCACAAGCTGGCTCATGAACATTAAGAAAACCCAAGGGTGAGGGGTCATTGACCGGGCTCCCTCTCGAGCCGACGAAATTGTTAAACGAAAATCGGTACCACGTCGAATATTGTCGTAGGTAAATGAGATACAAAAGCAAATCAAGCAGTGTCAACAGTGTTTGTACATTACTATGTTCGTACTAATGTTACGTTTTAGCATAATATATAGAGATTCCGACGAAATGTTTCAGATAAGTTGTTCGAGGAGGAAACTATATATTTACATTTATGATAATAATCCTCAAAATAAATAGTTTTAGCATCATTAAGGCAGTAGTTTAAATATGATTTCAGATAAAAGATTTCTAGGACACTTAGACACTTGTAAAAAAACATAGTAAAATTAAGTCTATTTTGTAGAGATCGTCAGTGTTTGTCTACTTGTAATTACAACTTAATTTTATTATCATATAAAATATGTTGATACAAAATCTAAATAGTTTCTCGCGGTTTTTTAAGCTGTACGCGATATTATTAACAATATCTATATGCAACTTTATATACATATAAAAAGATTATAAGTAAACAAACAGCTTGGGAAGGGCAGGTTAATAGACAAGAGCATTGTCCCGGGTCTTCCTTATTGCGTCTGCAGTCTAGACAACACCAGTGGCGTCAAACCTAGGGCCGGGTTCAATCCCCTAAGCCCTAGACGACCCTTCAGACGACCATGCATAAATATAACTGAGATTGACGCTAACAAAATCAACTTCAGAACAATAACACAGTGGGAAATATAAACTTTGAATGAAGTTGAGTTTGTTACATCGTGTATGATTAATATTCAACGATAGGAAAACATTCACCATTCATAAAACTAAAGTAAGTATTATTTCACGTATTAATTGAGTTCATTGACCTTAATTAGGTAAGAATCTTATCGCGCAAAACACGCTTACATATTATAGACGTTTATCTGATTGCGAATCTCAAAATAAAAATCAGTTTATATTTTCCTTTAATATTACTATTGATCGCCCATCTAATTCATAGTAACATCGCGATGGGTTTGATTCCAAAAACCGATATTTCCCCGATTCTGGCTTAGTTCCGATGTAGTGCGCAGAAAACGTTACCAGTATCTACAATGACTTTTTCGTGTATTAATTCAAGTAGGTATGTAATAAGCGACGGTGTTACAATTAGCCGACAAATTTATTAATTAACGCATAGTTTGCGACAGCTCTGATTATATGACATTAAGTGAATTCAACCTTTTGTACGGGATAGGTGGCGCTCGGATTTGGAATTTAACAAAGCGACCTGCGTGCGAACTTTCAACAATGACTTGCTGAGGGTAAAAGGCAGGGTAGCCGAACCTGTGGCAAGTTACAGGATATGTACAATATTCGGGGACGAAGTCTATATAAATGTGAAGGGTATTTACGAAGCTACAGATATAGAAGAGACTCGGAGACGAAAGCAATAAAAATGTAAAGCTTATTTACTAGATAAAATACACTCCTTAGATGTTTTGGTATAAGTAAATAATAATACACCCAATTTGCTGTGAAAACGCCCAAGCAAATCAAGCAGAAATCGGACTCATTCATATTATATGTCTTGTTATTTACTTACAAAATATCACTGTCTGGATGATAGCTGACCAGCTTAGGTGATAAACAATAATACGGGATTATGTGGGATAAAAGGACAGCTTTGCTTTTCGTGTTCCATTTCTAACATAATATTTCGGTTGCAATAAGATCATTTAAGAACGGCGGCGATGATGTTATCAACTGATAACCTATGTTACGAATGTTTCTTCGAAGAGTATCTAAAGGATACGAAATTAGCCTTGTTTGTTATTATTGCCTACTTCAACGTTACATCTATTTGTACACAGGACCTATCGAAATGTATATCGTGCCCGTAACCTTTTAACCTTTACAAACAGAAAACTTGCTATTAAAAAACATTAGGTCATAGATGGAAGGAAAAATGGTTTGTTTAAATATTTTTGTGATTGGTGATAAAAAAAAAAGCTACATTTACCTAGGAAAGACTAGTAGGGGAACATATTAGCAGTCACGCAAATGCCACGTTCCCCAGCCCTGCTTGGGCAAAGTAGGGCGCCGGCGGGTGCCTGGGCAAGATAAACTCCACCGAGAGCGAACTACGGCAGCGTTGCCAGAAATCTCGATTTTAGTGGGACGTCCGGATTATATACTTATTACTTGAATCATTATCCACAATTAATTTGAAACTATGACATATTCGAATTAATTATCTCATAAAATTGCATGAATTAATAAATAAGAAAATGAATATATGCAATAAAATATTGAACTTTCTTCTTCTATAATGTGATAAAGAAAGCCAAAAAGGATCAATAAAATTAACAAAAAGAATTACATTTAGTTATAATAAACTACCTATGTCACTAATTTATTTTATTCTACATTTATTAAGTATCGTTTTGTTTAAAAAAAATATAAAATCTACCTTTGTCCGAAGATAATCCTTGAACACTGGCCACTAACTAGACGAAACACCTCTGCAATCACTCCAACGCTCTCGCCAACTCGCGCGCTCTACAAACGTGCCGTGTCAACTACAACGGGCCTCGTCAACTAACTCGGTTACAACTGCTAAGGAGACACCAACTACAATTCCACATACCCAACCACATTCAATTAGTACCAAAAGTTATGTAGAAACACTATATACTTGTAAGCTCTCCCTGGAAAACTTAGTAGTTCAACTTTTTCAGTTTAATATAGAGGTTTCGTTTAATTAGAGTTCTCCGTAAGGCCTGTAAAATTAAACGAGTTTGAACACTAACTGTGCAGACTTTCTCTACGAAGAGTATTCTCTAGTATTTTCGTTTAATGTAAATCTACATTACGTTAATTGCTTCCAAACAGTTCCACTGTACGACGAATCCTTTGGATTTAATATTTCTATATCATACGGAACTTTAGCTTTGAATCAAAACACAAGAAACTGTTCTAACGGTTAGTCGTATAAAACCATATCGTGTGTTATACATCATCTAATAACATTAGAATCGATCCACAACACTTAGGTGTTCAACTGTTACTTGTATTACTTGCTATAATGTGTAAAGATGGCGCGAGGGCGGCTAAATTGTAATTACCCACGCTCACCACACAAGAGTAGTACCTAATAGGGGCAAACATAAGGTAACAAAGACGGTCGGGAACTTAATTTTATCAAAGATACCCTTTTACCGCGGCGCAATAAAGTGGCGGAAATTTCGCCAGCACCCAGTACAAGTGTTTCCGCAAATTCAATTCCTATTGTCTAAGACTCAAGGATGCAGTTAAGACGTCCGGATTGTATTGAATTAGGATGAATTGATTTACTCTGCGAGGCTGCGAAGGGTTGAGATAGTTCTCCATGTCGATGAAAAGACATGAAGGTCACAATACGGACCAGATATTATTAAATTTCTGGAACTTTGTCGGTCGTCAAGACGATCGTTCAGATGATATGGTAGATAAATGCGAGCAAAATAGCCCCGTGTTGTGTAGTGAGTAAATGGTGGACCATTTTTGTGCGTACTCGAAAAAATAACGGTTCAAAGCGACGTTCATTTCATTAATCAGCATTCGACGAACGAGTCGTAACGTAACGACCCTCGTCCATCCCCGCCTAAAGCCAACAAATCTGTATTAAACCCTTGTCGGCGGATAAATCCAGTTAATAATTAAAATACAGGCAGGTGTGTGAAACGGGTTGTGCAAGTGTGCAGACAAGCGTTTTGTAAAAGGGTTGCACATTATATGCCTACATTCATTTGAACACGTGACGGGCATAGCTCTAAGAAATGGATGCTTTCCGCGCAGCTACCCAGAATGGCTTGGGGGACATTCATGGAAACCTGCGCACTTTTATACTATACAGCCGATTTAAAACTTTACTTTTTATTGCCGAGTCTACCGATGTCTATGCTATCGCGTCAATCTAACTACTAACAGTAAATCCCAAACATGGACCTTGCTAAAATCAATACTGCTTGTAATCTATTGAGAATACATTGCATGTCAAGGAAACTGCATAATCGACGGGGAAAAGACTTTTCCTTATTTGTTGTAGCCTTCATTTCTTATTTAAGGTCTGAAAGGCTTGGGTGGCCTTAGTCTCATTGTTTCCTGTATACGTAGATATTGTGTAAAATTGTCCTCAGTAATGAGAAATATATTTTAAAATCGAAGGTATTGTATTTTATGATTGCAAACACATGTAATTATTTAATTTTAGAGAGTCTAGAGAAGACTTATGTGACGGCCTCAATCACTTTGCCAAGAGTGTGTCGACGAAGAAGACAAATGTTGGTTTAGCTAGAACAAAACAAAAGCACAGAAGGTGTCCAACATGGACCCTTCTAGACGCTTATATCCGGTCTCATGGCGGCAGGAGAGCCTATACTTCGTAACATAGCGTCACGCCCGCTTTGAAACCTACAAAGGGTCAAAGGAGTCTGTCCCGTTCCATTTCAAAGGGCAAACTAACGTTCATTCACGTTGCAAATGAGAAGCCAGCGATGAAGCGCGCCTTTACAAAACTGTGCAG
This sequence comes from Glyphodes perspectalis, assembly GCA_951394215.1. Taxonomy (NCBI): domain Eukaryota; kingdom Metazoa; phylum Arthropoda; class Insecta; order Lepidoptera; family Crambidae; genus Glyphodes; species Glyphodes perspectalis. Next base: position 6,427,990 of record OX596215.1, read on the forward strand.
TAGCGATTAGCTCGGACTGATGGTGTGTGGAAGCGGAGGCTTTAAGCCAACTCTCGTAGAGTCAGCACTCGGCCTTCTGCTCATTGAAACACGTAATGCTGCAATGTCAGTTTTTGCTTTCCTTTATTTTATGGCATCGCACATGAAAACATATTCTGCGCGGTTGTTAAAACAGAAACAATTTAACATCAGTGTGACCTCCAATATTTCAGAAATTATTTTGAAGCGCATGTAATGCCCTTATAGTGGGTTAATGTTGAATCATTCAATGATAATTGATAAATATGATTTCTTATTAAGTAGCAAAATTAAGTATTTAGAAATACTTGGTAAAGATTCTTCTATATCAAATTACGTCGAGGCAAACGAAGAAAGTTTGAAACAAGCTCATTTTATCAAATAACGCAGGCAATCGCAACAGCTTACCGCTGGAAAACAATTTCAAGAAATAGAACTATAAGTCATAGAGATCTGATTGGTACCATTCACAAGAACTCGTTTCAACAAAACGGAAAGATACGTATATGCAACATCACCTGTATTCTAAAAGAAGAAATTCTATTGTAGCTAGGAAAATCTATCAGAAGTAGGCGTGTGTGTGCTGTTAATATAAATAAACTGGGTCTATTTTTAAATACAAATGCGGCGGATGCTCGGCGACCTTTAGAGCGTTCGTTTTAACACGATATGAGCGCACGTGCAACTAGGCGGCACTGAAATCTGCCGGCACCCGAGCACATTATGTAGCTGACCTTTGCGCTTAATGCCACCTAAACTAACCCCTCTGCCGCCGTATCAGGTGACGAGCGACTTGGGCCCACATGCGTCATTATCGCCTCGTCTATACGTACCTAATCGTCGGGACTGTCCCTATAAAACGGAATAGACAGCAGAAACTAGCATCACATATACATTGGGACATCAGGGATACATTCAAAAACTACTTCTCAAATTATAGTTATATACGATTCTTCAAATCCTTCTAACATTATTTAGCTTACATTTCGTCACATACACAAACAAAACAAGGTACGAAACAGTTGCGACATTATTACCATATCGATATCTGAGTCCTTGGTAAGGACTCGATATGCAAATGTAAATGAAATTGGGTTCGCTCTGCTGACGTAGAACCGAATCATTTATAATATCAATCTCAATGACTTAAACATAAGGGTGATTAACTCAATTGAATGGTGGAAAAACTACACTATCAATATTAGCTTTATGATGGCCATATCATATTCACGTAGATACACTATGTATGAGCTCGGATAGGGTATGAGATAATAAAGTTAAGATAGGATATTCTCACAGCCTTTATATAAAGGACTAGTATTTATAATGTAGAAAAAGCGAAAGGTGTGTGTCAGGACCGTAGCAAATGGAAGGATGTGATCTTTTAACTATCCCCAAGGAAAAAGGCGTGACACTATTTATTTATTAAGTTTACCAACATTTATGTACAATCATACTTTAAAATAAAAATAAAAACATATATATATATATAGATTTATTATACATACATATATAAGGCTAAAGTTAAAAAGAATACGTATTTATTAATGTCATAAAAGGTAAGCTTCCTTAAAAGGATCAAATGCAATGCATAAAATTTTAATACAAACAATAAATAACTATCGTCGTTGTCACTTGTCTACACCCACATTAGAGACAACACGTCATGTTATAAAAAAAGTCAACAACAGAAATCAGATCAAATCAAAGCTGATGGAATGAATTATAACGAATCTCGGCCAGCCGAGATTGCCGTATATGTCAAAGCTGCACGGTGCCAGTTAGCGACAAGGTGAAATCAATCTACTTAAATCAGCTGGTGTGCGCTATATTAACGGATAGATGATACATCTCCCTGCTACAAACTAATATATGACAGTTGACACTACCAATGTTGACTTAGACTTATAGCTTTATATGAAATTTCAAAGGACAATTTCCATATATTTTGTAGGTTACATACCAAAGAAACTATTTGATGATCTTTCAAATAAATCAAAAAGCAGGAATATAAACTCTCAATAAAAACTCCAGCGGGATAAAAACATTTGAACGTATATCTAAATCATACTGATGTCAGTATATTTTGTCATAGTGGATCATAATTTATGATTGCACAGCATTCGCCGTGCGCGTCGCAGCGTAACGATGCACTTTGAGAATAGGGTTCCCGTACAGTGGATTATTTAACCATTTATCGAGGTTCATACGTCTCGTAGACTCGGGAACTTAACAAGACGTTAAGTCTCAAGGAATCATAGTCATTACTTGTATTCTCAATTAACATTAATTTATAGTGGGAATCTGTTCTGTTTGGATTGTTTAGCATCATTATACATCTTTAAATTTATATGTAACAGTGATATTATAATTTTTATCACTTCGTACCTATATGTTTTTTTTTTTCTCTTTTTTTCTTTATGTGAATAGTTAATACTTATTTTAATATTTTTAACTGTAGTGAAGTCAATAAAATATTTTACTTTCTGTCTTTCTTTCTTTCTTGATATATGTGATCTATATTTCTTTCTTTCTTGATATATCTGGAGAATTTATTATGTAGATATGTTAATATTCATGATATTTTGTAATCTTTATTAGCATTAATATTTTATGAGTCATAATTACTCTTATCATTATTAAATAAATATAACTAAATCTATTACTATGGATATAAACATAAATTCCGAACGAACGTAATAGTTTTTTTTCAATTACAGAACATTAAAATAATATAGTGAACGTGTTCAAGTGTGAATTACGAAATATCGTAATTCACACTTGAACGACACAATAAGATCTCGTCGAGTAATGTCATGCGTAGAAGCGTTTATCTAAGTGAGACATAATGTGTGGTAAGCTAAGCGAAAAAGGGATAAAACTATAGGGCAAAAGCCATCCATAGGGATATAAAATTGAATTTCGACTGAACGTATACATTTTTCCATTCCAGTTACCGAAGATTACGATGTACTATGTACATATATTTTTAAACTTTTCTCGTCGTATACATAACGTTAATACCATCTTGTCCCCAATCCTTTTAAAGATAGACAGAATAAAAAAGCAAAAATATACCTATCCCAAAAAGGATTGGGGATAGGCAGTCCACAGAAAAATCTAATAAGTGCTAATTTCTCCTCAATTAGTCATAATCGAAATTTAGTTATTTAATATGGAAAGTGATAAATGGCTAACTCGTTGCTACTACACAATTACAAACCACAAAACAACCAATACCCCATTAGTCGCCTTGTACAATATCTAGCATATTGTACAAGGCCCAGTAACACAGTTGGGTACATTATTTTGAGTCCCAGACCGACATGGGACAAAACTAAGTGATAATGTGTGGAAGTAAGGTTAACAGAAAATGCGATAAAGCCAAAGGTATCGCATAGCATTTTTTCTGGTACTACACAATTACAAACCCAAAACAACCAATACCCCATTAGTCGCCTTGTACAATATCTAGCATATTGTACAAGGCCCAGTAACACAGTTGGGTACTTACATTATTTTGAATCCCAGACCGACATGGGACACAACTAAGTTATAATGTGTAGAAGTAAGGTTAACAGAAAATGCGATAAAGCCAAAGGTATCGCATAGCATTTTTTCTGGTAGCCCTGGTGCATTTATAGTGCGGGTGGCGGGTGGTGCGGTGTAGGCGCACGGCGTCCCCGATGCATAAATAATCCTTATCGCCGCACCGAACAAATGCGTGAGCATCATGGCACGCGCTGTTTGCTCCCCGCTGAACAACAAACAAAATTGGGACCGCTTTATGACGTCACATAACGCCAGCTGGACCAAGTCTATACATTTCTGGTGAGTATATGCTGGTATATAAATAATGTTAATATTTTGTTTTAATAAACAAATATTTGTACATTAAATTAAAACCACAGCAAACACGTTACGGCATCACTTAGAGCGGAGTATTTTATATTTCTTGTACTTTAAATTCTCTATCCCAGAAACAACGGTTCACTTAGTCCAAAAATATTTTTATTTGATTATAAACCCATTTCAAGTTTACTTGTAAAAAAAAATAACATAAAAATATTACTTCTGGCAGCTACTGCGTAGGGCGGAAAATTCTGATTATACGATTTTATGTTGACTCTCGCCAATTAGATTATACGGCTTGTAATCGCGCAGGCTCTTCTAATTTTATTACTGCGATAAAAATCACAACACGCGGGAAAAAAAAGCTACAAAATGATAACAATTTGACTTCATGTATTTGTTAGATTAAACAGAAATGTTTCATAACTGAACTTACCGCACGTCAAACGACGGAGCGAACCGTGAAAAGACTCCCCTCATTATTGCCGCTGTGTTGCGTTTTCAATACGTTACATGTTTGTGTTTACGTTGTTTATTCACATGGAAATTGCCGTAGATAATAGTAATTAATTCGTGTCGAATAAAGAGTGAAATAATGTTTTGCAACTATCGCACACTTATGTATATATGTTTTCTTAATAAAACGATTCTGTCTGCTTTTATGTTGATATGCATATTCAGTTTTATCAGATAATATTAAGCTGCTTACTTAGCTATGATTTCATAAGCTGTTTATTTTATTGTTCAAAATGTCTTGTTATACGGCGCCTCCGTATTTTTGTTGTTGAAAAATATTTACAGAATAAATGAAAAGCAATAATAGATTTATGAATATGCGATAAATATAGCTTCAATACAACCTTCGAGTAAACATGCTGTAAATATTGACACGAATGTAAATACATAAAATACAATAAAAATACATGATCCTCAAACACTACGTAAGTATTGAGTGCGACGGTGTGACGCAAGGACTGTTTGTTTGCCCTACATAATTGCGCGTCTATCCATCTTGTTTTAAAACGCAATTAATTGCTTCAAATATATTTAAGTAATGAGCTAAAACTGCCAAAGCGGAACATGTATAAGTACTAACATTTAGGGAAGTCGACGTTCTCGTATCACTTTTTTGCACCTTCCTGATCGCAAATGGGTACACGCCTACTTGCGGTCATTATGTATGTACCAATTACATCACCGCTTGCTCATAGAGGCTTGACTATTCGTTCATAGCGATTCCAAATAGGTTCGTATTAACATCTGTCGTTATGAATATTATTCAGTTCTTAGCATAAGAATAGCATTATTGTTATTTTTAGACGTACATGTTCCGTTTAAAAGGGATCAATCAATAAAAATATTGTACTTACAAATTTTTTTGTCGATATTGTTTCGTCCGTGATTTACTGTTTGTTTTTCATATGGAATGTGCTTACTATTGACGACACGTTAATAATTAGAAAGGACTCAGAAATTAAGTCGTGTTTAAAAATACGAAACGTCGCGCAGGCTCGTATTGAAAATAATAAATGATTTTCATAACATTGTGGCGCGATCGGCGTCGGGCCCCGCGCGCGTCAGCGAACAAACTTTATTGACATTCGTCGATATACTCGTAACGATTTGAAATTCAAATGATGTCGTCACAAATACTTATTGGAGCTCCTTTGCCAAGCAAAGCATTAACATTAATTCCATTAAAGATTGAATCATAATATTCAAGTAGATAGGTAGGTATCGTTCACAAAGTTAGTAGATGGTGAATAATTCGGTAAGTTGTATTTGATGTACATAAATAGATTGCCCTTTATGTACATCTATGCATATCGATGCATTGGCATAGAAAGTTAAACAAACTATAAATTAAGAAAGAGTTGTTCGCTTTATATGTTTGTTGAGAAGTTGTGGAAGCGATGGAATTGGCGATGGCCCAGACAACCCCGTTGTGATGTAGGTCAGGAATGGCGTCCCCGTTTTGCGATGCGACGCAGCGACCCAGGCTCCGGGTTCCGGGCGGGAGCGAGTTCGACCGAGTATAGATAGATGACGGCACGAGCCCGAGTATCAGTGTTGCCAACTCTAATCTAGAGAAATGTGCACACATGCTCAAAAATTTAACAAAAGTCTAACAAAACCTTAATGTGTGTGGATTGTCATTTCTTAAATTTTAGGAATTTTAGGAAAATTTGAAGAATTCAATAATCCACATCTCGGCTTCATTACCCCTTATGTATCAGATTATCGTATTATCATTATCGATATTACAAAGTTTCCAATTGACACGGCAGTGAAAAGGAGGTTGAAGAATTCAATAATCCACATCTCGGCTTTATTACCCCTAATGTATCAGATTATCGTATTATCATTATCGATATTACAAAGTTTCCAATTGACACGGCAGTGAGAAGGAGATATGCATAACGTTATAAGATTTTATTACATACTTATAGTAAAAAAGTGAAAAAGTTATAAAAATTTAAATATAAAAAGTTAATTTGCATGTCAAAATAGGAAATATTTTTTTAGTTTTACTACATAAATAGGATACATTTTCTGATTGTAGAAATAAAAATCTCAATGTGTAGCGAACAAACGGACGCAACGAATATACAACTTTAAGACCTTGAACCAAATTTGGACCTTTCCTAAATTTAATAGTTATAAATTTGATATGTTGGCTTCCCTACCGACTGGGAACCCATTTGGTGCTGCTCACGGCTGACGTGGCAGAGAATACCTCCAGGCTCTCGGCACCTAGCTACCGCTCTTGTAGTCGCACATTCTATCTAGACTTTCCGGCCCATTGCCTCATGAATTTACGAAAATAATAAACTCAGACGATGTTACAAACAGCGGTCGCGGACTGCGCAATTCCTACAATCTGCCGCCAACTCACTCTGCCGCAAGATTTGGCCAAATTACAAATATTGCGCGACCTTGGGCATAAAATTTAGTTTGAGTGGCAAGCCGAGATTATTTTGTGATGTATCATATATTTCATATTAGATTTATTTTTTTGTGAGTTTGTCGAACTGTGTAAATATTTATTATCATATTTAGCATGCAAAAAACGACTTAATTGCAAAGTCGGTTATTAGAAGTAGTAACATTAACATTTATATAACAAGTCATTGGAGCTGTTAGAGCGTTACCTGATATGTAAACGCAGTGCAACACAATAGTTGGAGGATACGGGCGGTGCATAAAAAAGAAATGGGCTGCGCGCGCGCAGCTGCCCGCAACATCTGCCAGGTGGGGTGATACGGCGCGCTATCCTTGTAATAATCCACGGATTTATCCCCACACGCAAAAAAAACCTACAGTATGGAACCGTAAATTTAAAATTGATGTTTCTCAATGGAAGCTGTAAATTGAGTCGCAAATAAATTATACTTGTATGAAAAAATATATTTCATACATTGAAGTAGGTACACCAACACGCACATACATGTAAGAAACGAAATTTACATCTTTATTGCAAATATATAAATATTATAATATGTATAAAATTAAATTAATCCTGGGATATAGAAACCCTATAGCACGACATAGAAACGACATAGAAACCCTATAGCTGGCCGTACTCCACACGAGTGGAGCCGGGAGCGAAAGCAAGCACATAACGATACACATTGACGATTTCGGCGATACGAATGAAGAACGAAACGAACAGAGCAACAGAAATGAATTATTATGCATTGAAAGTGCCATCCACCAATACGTAGAGGTAGTTACGTACGCGCACCGTACGTGAGGCGGCGCGGCAGCGGCGGAATCCGATCCGTTCGCGGACAATAGTCAAACGGGGCCCGGAAGCGGACCGGTATTTGACTTCCGCAAATATTGGACTACAACAATTTGAATGCAAACATTGGAGCGGGGCTTGCTTCTTTAAAGAAAGAATCGTTTGAGTCGAACTGTTTACATGAATTCATTTTATTTGCTAAGCTACAATCTTGATTAGAATGTGTCAGTACTTAATATGATCAGATGCTTTTTACTATCACCTTATATGTCGTATCATAAAGGTTATAATAGTGAAGATTATCGCTACTATTATAGCGTATCATATTTATGAAGATTTCGACAAAGTAAAAGTTAAGCATTTGCCTAAGGCTCAGAAGGTCCCGAGATCAACAAGACTCCTGACTCCTCGTCAACCGTCTTAATAAAATTGTCTAACTTTAATGACGCAAAAATGAGTTTGTTTAATTATTACACCTTTCACAAGCAAACTTAATAAAATCTACCAATGAAAGAATGAGTTGACGCAATCCATTTGAGCGTGGGACGTCTGAAGTACCTACTGCAACGGATTCTCTATATCAAGCAATAAGGCAATATCCCGCGGCTGGAAGGCAGTTTCAATCAACGTGGCTATAGAGTTATGCAGTCAGGATTAAGCTAATTATGGCGTTCCTTCCTCATAACTGCAGTTTCCTTACCGGCAACTGCTACAATCTTAGTAGTCAGATGTATCGAAGTACTGACTAATAGATGGCCCTAATAAATAAGACCTACTTTAACTTGCTTATAATAAAATTGGTCTAAATATATGAAACCAACTAACTTTACGCTTTTTCCCTTATGGGGTAGGTTCTATAATAATAGTATATAAATGATTATAAATATAGCTATGTAAATGATTCTTCATTCTACGGCAAAAAAATAAAAAAGAGTGTAATGTCTCTCATAAGACGTAAATATTTCCTTAAGTACTTTACAAAAAAGGTTTACCAATGTTCCTAAAAAAAAGTTGTAAAAACAAAATATTAATGAGGGTAGTATATTTTTCTAGAAACCTCACATAATAATTATTTAGGTCAGTGACAACGTAACGGGACATAGACCTCACCCTAGTTTATGCGGCTAGCGTAACACTCCATCACGCAAGTCCAGCGGTCCCCCACTCAACTTGTTATCAATCCTGAAAAGCAGACCCACGCATTGATAGCAAATTTCGGTAATAAAATCGAATCATGAAGTCCGCCCCAAATGTTCGCCTAACAAGGAAATTGTTGAGATAAGCCAAAATTTGCGACATACCGAATTTTATGATTATTTAAAAAAGGCTTCTCTGCCCACACACGACTGACCCACGTGAAGTCGCTACGCCAATATAATAGCTCCGTTGGGTTAGCTTTTCAAGCCCTAGCCTAGTTTTATTAAAAACAAGGTCGACCCGGGTCAGAGGTCAATTTCGTCGCAATCGTTCATTCCACTTTGATTGGTTGACGGACGGTTACATATAGATTGAATAATTCCATTAGTTATTAGGGTATGCTTAGCACTTGATTGATTGCAAATTCGACCGCGGGTTAATTAACTATGTTGCTTATAGAGTACTATATGTAGTATTTACAAGAATATACTAATAACAGTCAATTGACGGGCTGTTTTAAGACTAATAGTTAGGAAGCCTGGCCAAGACACCAAAGGCAGCGGGGGCGAAGCCCACAAAAAAGGCATCGAGGTGAGATCGAGACAGTTCATATTATTATATGAACTTTATATGCGAGCTATGGATTACCAAGGGCGTAAACTAGTTGTAGTAAAAGCTCATATGCTTAATGTAATGTAATGTTCGGTGTTGGTCTGGGACTTAAAAATATTTTGTGCCAACTGTGGTTCTTGCCTAGCACGTCGTAGAAGACGACTAATGGTGCATCGGGTTTTGGGTATGTGGTTGTGTGAGCGAGAGGCTAGCCACTTGTCACAACTTTTTCACAATTTTTTATCTTACCCAGCCGTGTTTTGTTTTTAGCTGAATGTGGTTAAACCCCCCTGCTGCCTCTTTGACTCTGTCTACCCCTTCGGGGATTATGGGCGTGATTTTATGTATGTATGTATGTACCTATTATAATAACTAGATTAACAAGCAGATTTCTGTAATAATTTGATCATATCATCAGCCTCGCAAGCAAATTTGCAATAATGCCGTAAAAAAAGAGGCCCGAGGACAACCCTAGGAGGCACAAAGCGCTCGTTAGCGTGATCGAGGCACAATGACGAAGCTCGCTTGCATAAGCGCAGCGATCAATGCGCCAATCTCATTATAGCGGTCGAACGATGAAAAGCGCGCTGAACCACTGCTCTCGATAAGTAGGCCAATCCCATTGTTCTAGCACGCCATGCATGGCTTATTAGACGACATATCATCGGTATATCCCGATTGATGTCTGTTGGGAATTCAGCGATCCGTAAAATATGAAATGAACACAGTATTTTATATTTCCATTAGATAACAACGGGGCTGATAAATATAAAACAAAGAGATCAAACACCAATTTTCAATTGACTTCTTTTAATGTCCAATAGGTCCAAAGGTGTTAATATCCAATATTTAAGTATATATTTGTAATACCACTGTTGTTTCTGATATCCATAACACAAGTGCTTAAGCTACTTACTTCGGAGTCAGATCAATGTATGTAATGTCGTTGAATATTTATTTATTTATTTAACAATCTTTGCTCTTCTCCTTTAAAATACAGAATTTTCTATAACCTGGATTGTGTGTGTGTACTTTTGTATAATCAGATTGATAAATTATTAAGGATTTCTAAACGAATTAAACAATAAAACACCAATATTTTTTTTATTTATAAGAAATTATAGTATGCGATCAATTATCAGCGATCAGTCACCAGAAACCTACAATTAAAATAAAGCATCACAACTCACGTAATACCACTAGCATTCGGCATAATACCCTCAATTCCCAAACGGAACTTTCGACAACCGAAATCTGAAGTGTTTCTGGGAAAACCGAACATAATCTGCTCAGAATACAATCAATAGGTTCGATACAACAGAGAAGCATAAGTTTGTTATGTGTGGACGCTATTAATTACTCAACTGCGTAATCCACACGTGGCCCGAACACTCCCAAGATAGAAGGACAACAGCTAGCTACCGTTTTGAATATTATATGGCACACGCTACGCCTGCCGTGCATCATAATTAAGTCCGAGTACGGCCGGAAGCAGCGCTCGCGGAGGTGACGTCACTGCCCACGACCTTCTCCCGCCGGATATTAATCATCCCGGCACCGGTGCCGAACCGCCGATGCCTACCTCACAAGCGTTGCCAGATGTTGCCACTTATTCCGACTTTTTTTACATTTTTCCTTCGCAGTTACGTAATACATAATGTAAGCCGACATTTTGAAGGGGAAATGTCGAACGCCATATATTTATGATTTATTGAGACACCAAATAATGTTTCAAGTCAAATGGTTTAATATACTTTGCACCTCAATAGTACGTAGGTACTTCTAAATATGGGTCTCTGGATCATTAACTAATATTTATATATTATAAATATATTTTAAAATAGAGAAATATTGTATATAATATGTCTACACGCCTAAACTACTTAAATGATTGCTATGTTTGACTGCAACATTTTACGTGGGCATAACCGCAGGCAAAGGCTAGTTACAAATATTTCTCCCAAATATATGTATATTTATTTGATACGTCAATCAATTCTTAATCGCACTTTGATACGTTCTCAAGGTTTTCCGGAACCGGCTGCGAAAGACGTACACATTAACTTTCTTAGAAAAAGAAATATTTATTATGCCTAAAGTTAGAAGCTTCCCACACCCCCGCTCTGGCAACACCGATCTCGCTTACGTGCCTCCGCCAGCATTTCAGCTAATTGAAAACTAGATGATGAGCGAGCCAGCCCGACCTATTTAATCGCCTGAGACTTGGGTCACCGAACACGATCGCTTGCTCCATTACCTAACTTGAAATTAAATCGTTTACGACACTCATGTTTTTGGTAAATCGTCAATATTAGAATGGTCGTCTTGTTTTACACAAAACGGACCATTCTAATATTGAAGGTTTACTTCGTTTCAATAGTTCTTGATAAACTGATATTGTTGGTATAACCAGAACCGTCATAAACCAGGCAGGGGCTCTTTAGCAAATTAGCGGGGGCTTACAGAAAATTTAAATAAATACATTATTAATTACTAAACAAAAGAATCGTGTAAGTAAATGATTATTCCTTACATTCCAGATTCCTGAAGTGTCAACTGATTGACTTCGTTACCATGTGTACAATTGCATTTGTTTTATAAGTAGTAGCAGTAGTAATCTAAAAGCAAGTATTTAATCAATTCTAAAGTAAACTACTTAGTTACTGGTTTTCCCAGATAAATCGGGGCCCCGTCTCACGCCCCTCGATTTTGAGACGGAACTGTTAATGACAATTAATACTAGCGAACGGCGTATCAAATAGCAATAGGAAGTGTAACAATGACACCACAGTGCATAATGCAATATAGAATACACATAGGCACGTTGCAGTGTTTACGAGCATCAGTGGCAAGGACGGCTGCGCGCGCGCTCGCGGGCCCGCGGTGGGCGCGCCTGTGACTCAACCTCCACGTGACTTCAAGGTGAGCTCAGAACGAGATCGCCGCAATATAAAAACATCTCGCCGACTCTCGCCTAACAAGTATAGGAGGAAAATGGCGCCGTAGTAAACAAGTCGCATTCGCCGATATGAATGAGCTCTTAACTGACCTTCGACTTCAAATATCTATCAGTTTAAGTATTTATTTTATCAGTACGAACACATATGTTAATAACAAAAACACGGCTATGCACGACCAGTATGAAATGAGCTCTTATAGTAAAATTCGTTATCAAGCCAGATAACAAATTCTATGCCTAAAATGTAGGAACGCAATAAGCGATGCTGACATTGTGTTTACATGATCGATTAGTTTAATCATTTAGATATTTACTACTTAGGAAGCCTTTTCTAATTAAATCAAATCGGATAATTGAATACAATAATTTGTTAAGAAGTAAAACCGTAAATTTTGCACGTAAATAATATTCGGAAAACAACATTTCGACAATGATAACATCTGATCTAGAGGACCTGTTTTCTGTCAGGGTATATAGAAATTTCTCATATTTTAAACAACTTATCAAAACATCTATCCGGTATGTTTTTAATAGGATTAATTCAATTTTAGCTGTAAATATTGAGATCAAAGCCAAAGCAGAGGAACGATTAATAATGTTTCAAGGGCGATTAACATCCGACTGCTGGCGTGGAGTGCGGCGCCCTGACCTTGCTCTTGGGGACTGGTTGTCGCGCCCACGAAGGCCTCTCCGAGATTCCACCACTATTAGCGGCGTTTTTTACATACCGACATAATTTTGCACCCGAGATGAAAAAGGTACCGAGCGACATGGCGAACGTATGTATGTACTTACAAATATGTGATGCTCGGTTTTAACAGCATAGATATATCAGTATCTACGGTACTCACAGCTTTTTCGAATAAATTTTACTAAAACTTAATATATCAGCATATATTATTCTGATAAACATCTCATGACTGTAAAGGTTTATCTTTAATCCTATAGTTTATGCGTTACTGTGTATCAAATATTCATAAATCTATACTATCTTATGTATTTATTATATTAGAAGAATTGATGTAAGTAAATAACCCAAATTCCGATATTAGCATGTCCCGTTTTGTATTCAATATGTACACTCAATTTGTGCACCTACTTATATTTATAAATGTGAACTAAGTATCTGCAGAAAATAACAGTGATATCACGGTACACGGATGCGGATATAGGTACCTGATTTGTACCTACTGCAGATAAAATACGAAGATAAAAGTTTCACCTTAGTCAAGCCGAGTCTTACAGTACCTATCGGTCGGATTTTACTCGAATACATTTTTGATGATAGAACACTTTGAGAGTTGAATATCTAATCCCCCGGGATGTAATAGCGTCCGGCCACAAGCCAAAGAAATGTTTTCATATCTAGGAAGAGCATAAACTACCGAACAAGATCGAATGTAACCTTTTCTTATATTCTCCTTACTGATTTAATAATGAAAAATTTAGGTACATGTTGCTATTCGAATTACGATCAAATAATTAACGATGTAGTTGTAATCAGTTTGGGACTTAAACATAATGTGCTTACTGCGTTCCTTTAACCTAACATGTTATAAAAGGCGACTAATGGTGTATTGGGTTTGGGTGTTTAGTTTGTGATTGTGTAGGTGATGAGATTAGGGTTGCCAACCGTACCCTAAAACAGAGTATTGTACTCTATATCCTGTAGGCGTACTCTATAATCTATAACACTAATAGAGTACGCTAAAATACTCTTTTTCACACAATGTTTACCATACTAGCCAGTCATGTCATATGATGCAACCATGAAAAATATTAATGAATAAAATACCGCTTTAAAGTCAATACTCTTTATTAACCTCCTTTGAAATTAGATATTATTGTACTCTATTTGTTCAAATAAAAGTTGGCAACCCTAGATGAGATGGCCATAATCACTTTTTCTTTTTCATAATTTACAAAATTTTGCTAACTTAGCCTAATTTTATTTATGACTAAATTGAAGGACCTTGCTGCTCCATGGACTCTGCTCACCCTTAAGGGGATTACAGGGGTGAAGATAAGTAAAATAAGAAACAGTAATCACGTATAATATTCGCGATAAAACCCAAACAAGTCGACGTCAGACGGATCGAGTGTGTAACCCGGATGACGATTACTTTGTTTTTTCATCAATTAGCGGAGCTGCCAGAGGTATTTGTGAGAAAGCTATTACTGACGTTTTGTTGTCGCGACACAAACTCCGAATAAAGCCGGGTTAGACAATCGCTTTGTTGCGTTACCGCGTGTGGATTACAAAACCAACTACGCCATTAACCGATTTGATGCTGACGTTCTAATTGTAAGTATATATATATACTTATGTACCTATTAAGTATAGTATACTTATGTACCTATTAAGTGTGTTTGTATGAATATAGCTGCCAGTAATAACGTTTTCATTAAGATAAGCAATATTTGGCACTACGAAACAATTTACATATATTGGTGATTTAAAAAAATGGTCTGATATTGTCAAAGATGCCGTTGAATTAAATATAAATAATCTCATAGATTGAATTTCTATGTTCTTATATATTATGTTAAGCTTATACCAAATATTTGACTATTTGAATACTGCTTAATAAAAGAAAATGTAATAAACAGTCGTGAAAAATATTATTTCTTTTTAAACGTATATAACAACCTATCCCCGTGCAATGTCTGATATTTGTTTTCCAAATATTTAGCTTTATCCTTGTGTGGCCCATTTTATCCTAAAGTCTTTCGACATCCGAAAAAGCAACCGCAAAAAGGGAAAGTTAATTGTTTACCAGTAACCGTACGGTCTACACGCGTTACGAGTTTCCGTTTAAACTTTCACTTGACGCGCCTGAAAATATTAGAAATACTTTTTTTTTATAAGGATAAATCCCTTATAAAATATTACTGAGACATTCATAATCCTTATTTCACTGCCTACTCTAAAGCTGCTTTTTTCAGACAATTTAAACAAAAGCAACTTATCTGTGTTCGAAACACGAATTAATTTTCTTTTCACAGCCATCGTACTTATTGTTTTTACCTACAGACGCAAAAAGGTTACTGTTAACTTACTATTAATTCTAGTCGCTACTTTATTACATCCAGATATACCAATCTAGGTTAGAAAATTCTGCTCTATATGATCTGAAATAAAACTTCCACGCTACGTAAGGAAAATCAAGCTATTTGGTGACTGCGAAGAAACGCTGTCGTTAAAATAAGCTATGAAGAAGACGCCTGAATGGCAGTTTGCAAACTTAAAACGCTCGCAAAACCAGGTCAGGGGACAAACAAAAAAGAGACGCTGTTGGTCATGATTATTGTTTTTTTTTTACTATAACATTTTTGGTCCTGTGTAATTTTTTTAATATGGAAAATGCTGGTAGCCCTATATTGAGGTGATCGCAGCGATGACGCGCGTTTTGCTTCCGGTTTGGTTAAGCGCTTATTGATGTTATTGATGAGATGACATGGCCACGGCTCATCGACTCTCATGGGTTGACAACGATTACTTAAACCCGACCCACATCGGCGTATATCCTTAATAGTCGCATCAAAAAAACAAATACGCAATTTTCCGTTACAAATTTTTTATTTTTACAATTAAATTGTAAGCGAAAATCATGCAAATTTAATGCAGCGCTATTTTAATATTATAAATAATTGGAATCGGCTAACTTCAGGCCGCCCCGCCGCGGAGAACTTATGCGGACCCAACGCGGAATCTAATTAGCAACTGCGCCATCCGACTTATATTGGTTATTGCAATGTTTGCGACGGAATGTTTTGAATGTAAATAATGCATATTTTAATCGGATTATGTAATTATCACACGGCAAAGTGCAGTCCAGTTACTTTTACTATAAGTATTTGGTCAGAGGGTAGGCTTAGCTTAGCTTTTTTATTAAAGCGTGCAATTAACGTAAAATATATTTTGTAACTGCTTACTCGCTTACCTATCCTGTACAGGTTATTCTAGTGAATAACTTGTACAGGACTTGACGAAAATGCATTTAGGTAAGTCAGTATATGTCACATTAATATTTCTTTTATGAATTACTAACTAACTAAACTTCACGCCATTTCCCTAGCGGGGTGGGCAGAGAACTGAACGCCATATGGCACGGTCCACATTTGATTCTTTAACATTCACGGATTCTTTTCATACAAGCTCTACGGTTTTTATGGCACCTAACATCACGTTCTGTTAATACACGACCAATCTTGTCTTGACCAGTCGAGGTAGGTGAGCTTGGGCCTTCCGCAGCCCCTACATCCTTCCACTTTCGGATTGTATATCTGTTTAGTCAATCTTTCGTCATCCATTCTTTCCACATGTCCGAACCACCGGAGCATGCCTCTTCTTACCTTCGATGCTGTCTTTCTGACCAACTCTCTTTCTTACATAATCTATAGATTAATATTTTATTATGTCACACTAATAGAAGACATTTCGTATTATGTACAACGACAATACTCAAATGTGTGTTGTTGCAGATTCTGAAATCATTTAGAAAAGTTTGCTTTTTAAAATTGCCCCAGTCAATGTCCGCATAATACCATTCCGCTAATGACGTCGCCGATAAAATGCATTGTTGACACATCATCCGATTGCCATTACTACCACTAATGGACATTTTCCATAATGACCTGCTGCGACGTCCGTGACTCGGTATTATAGCCATTACATAACACTATGTCAAGCAAAATAAATCAAATTACTAATATACCTGGGTAATTGATTTACTTTAATAGTTATTACACCATTCCACGTTGAATATTCATGATTACTGCTACATGAACAATACACAAATTTGCACTAAACTTTAGCCGCAAAATACAATGATGCCATTCTAATAAGTTTTATTGTGGCAATAACACATGTTGTAAAAGCCAACATAATGGCCTCCAGTATAAAGGAAAACTCAAACAAATTTTCTATTAAACTCCACGTGCGTGCATGTCATATTGATTAATTACTATAATAACGGCGTTGTCAGAATTTGACGAAGGTTCCTCGATAATGGGTTAGGCGGGAAGTTAGCGCTTTGTACAAGTTCAGAGGCGCGATTTGCTGTACGTCTCCGAGCGACCTTCCTGGTACTTTACATATTAGAGTTACTCGGTATTACGCGAGACCGCAATATGCTTTTGGTAGAGCGACTTTTTTGTTGTATTTATCATCCTTTGTTACAAACGAGCGTTACGCAACGATGCACATCACTTACATTACCCACCATTCTAGAATATCTTTTGTTTATTATTTGCTTTAGTATAAACATCCTGGAATTGCAAATGTATTACGGACTGTGATCTACGCAAAATGGAGCATCAAAAATAATACAAGAAGATATGAACAATGACTATTGTGGAAAAAAGCAAAGTAATTGCTTTTTACGATGTTTATGACAACATGATATGGATTTTATATATGTACCTATGTATCTTACTTTTAAAGGCAAGATAAAGTACAGATAGCATGGAGTTATCTAAAAAGCCAGTCTAATATTTTCCCTGTTTCTTACTTCATTCATTATAAACAGAATATCTCATCATATCATGATATTAAATATCGACGCTATTACTGTTGTTCCAATTAAACGATTTATATGTAGATTTTGTCCTACGAGAATATGAAATAGGGCTGCCTTAACTCATATTGATTAGATTCATGTGACATAAAACAAGCAATCTGCACTTACCTACTCAAGATGTATCAACAATGTTTGCGAGCTCGATTCTTGGCATAGTTGTAATGCGTTAGACAACATAGTTTCTGTTTCAATATACAGTCTACTATGCGATGCATTTGTCTCAACACGTGTAATCAAGTATACATTGTGTATATATGCACTGAGTAAAACTAAACTAAAGCTATGACTAGATTCTCAAACATAAGATATGATTCAGAGAAGTTGGTAAACCTGATATAATATATTATGCAAGTACGCCATTCTGCTCAATATACACATCATCTTCCTAGCGTTAGACGGGCTCCGCTTAGATCATGATCCAGGATTTAGCGAGTCTGGTAATTACATTGAAGCGACTGCCGATCTGACCTTCGTAACCCTAAGAAAGGGGAACCAGACAATTTTTTGTTCATGGTTACAAATCCAAAGTCGTTTGAATTTGCAGGTTTCATTACGATGTTTTCCTTCACCGACGAGCTAGTGGTATAAATACGTACATAGACTTGAAAAATCCAGAGTTACGTGCCCGGGTTTGAACCCGCACTCCTCGGTTAAGAGGCGCGTGTCCTTACCATAGAGCTACCACCGCTCACTTTCTGCTCAATATACACACATGATAACAATAGTGAGCACAATAAATTTGACATTTAAAAGTCATGGCAATTACAAAATGCGTGGCGTGCGGAAAATGAGAAAAAAAATGCATTGTTTTCATAACTCTTGTTCAAGGGCATTCGTTGTTTTTATATTTAGGAAATATATAGGCTAGGTTTAACTAATAATCCAAACTGTAAATGACGTTAAGCAAATAATATCAACAGGTAAGAAATATAAAATGTTCGTGCTCAATACCGTCAATGCCCACCTTGTATAATGCGGACAGTAGCGTGCAATCCTGTCAGCTGTTGCCCCTATCGATCGAATGTTGCTCCACAATAATCTGTCGTTGTTCCCGCCCGAGTGGGCTCTACGGTCGAAAACACTTCCCTCTAGCACTGCTAATAGACACTGGCACTGCAATAGCACTCCGCGGCAACAACACCCAATAATAGCACTGATATGCAATCGCCACCTGTTTGAGGGATGCTGTTCAAAAGCCGCCTGAATCCATTCAGTCTCGCTGTGTTGATGTTTATAACAGAGAGGCGATGGTATTGATAATTCGTTTAGCGTATTTACTAATTGCGCACACGTCCTAGCACGGGAGGCGAGTGTTCGCGCGTGCGTCCGGGTCGCGGTCGCGAGCTCGACTGACGTAGGTGAGGTACTTCGGTAGGGCGACGCGGCCGGCGGTCGGGGCGGGCGGCGGTCTCCGGCTACGAAACAACTACGGCTCGCATCCGCCCACCGCTACGGGTAAACGAAGCTACGGCTTTTCATTTAAACCACGACTTAGATACCGTATTGGGAAAGTATAACCACGACGCACTACCTGAACTTTCCTTTTTGTTACTCGTTATGCGAGTAATTTATTTCTTTTGTTACGCCTAAAGAATAAACTAAACCCTTATTATAGTATTGGTGCAATATTACATTTACATTATATTGCCTAAGATGTGTAATTGTGAAATAAAAGCATATTTGTTTGGGTGTTACTATTGTCGATTAATTTTCATAGGTAATGTTACATTAAAGCTAGTTAGTTTTGGTTGGCTTTGGTTTTAGCTACGTCGTTTGGCATAGAATTTTCTGATCAGATTGTATAAAAAAATATACTCAGTTATATTATATAATGATTTTAAGGGCAGTATGATAAATCATATGAACTATTCGTAATAGAATAAAACGTAAGAAACAGGTTGAAGATCTTTTACATTTTTATGTGTACATTAAATATTTATTTCATGTTTATGTTAATTTTGTTTTCAACATCGATTTCTTTCATTTACAGACAATTGTGCAGCATACCAATAATATAATTTAACTTCATAAAAGTGAAAGAAAAATAATTATAAATTGTTTACCTTTTATCACTGTTCTGAAACTCATTAAATATAATTCAAAGATAAATCTTTACAACCATCGCTATAACGTACAATTAGTCAGATACATCGATCTTATTCAAATAAACGATAGCTATTTTTATTAAACTGTACCACTGTCCGATTTAATGGAAAAGTAATAATTTATTTGAACTTCCGTAAGGCTTCCTTTGGGATGGATATGAATAGGCCTGTCTACAAAGATTGATGGTTTGTGGTTGACTTGAAAACGTCCTTTGGCTCAATCATGTGTCGTTCAAACAGGATTCTAAGTCGATAAGACGACAAAGACGTTGTTTGGATCGGTTCGGTTCGCTTATACCCAGAAAGCCAGATAGTCTTGAAATCTTGAATATATACTACATACTTGGGATTTAAGGTCTATCGATATGTTTGAAGTTTAAACTTTTCAGGCAGAATACTAACGTCAACCTGTATATTTGCGTAAGTAAGGTTATGTAACCATCATTTATATAAACTTGCTTTATATGGAAAATGCAGTGCTTATATAGAAATTGGCTATCAATTGACTTAGATTTTAAGTTGTTAACGTATTATCAAAGTTCTATGTATTTGTATGTATGTACACACAATATCAAACAGAGCAGTATGATATGAAAGTTATAAAAATATATCTTTATTTCGCGAAGACTGACAATGACAATTATCAAAATAATAAAATCAATAATTCATACCACGTGCTCTACTTTATTAGTTATTACTATTATTATCTGCTAATTGCAATTCAAAGAAAACAACATTCGTAGTTAAAACGGTATTTTGACTCTAAACAGTTTATGTAATAATAAACAAAAAAACCGTTTAATTTGATAGAGTTAGCAGATCCGGTAAACAATTATCAGGGCCCTTTCATTTCCATGTACCTATATTTTTAGTCTTTTGTTTTGTAAGAAGAATATTAATGTTAACATTAATTTCTGTATGGACCCAATTTATCAGTCACTAACACATTAATGAGCAAATTTGGATTGAGTTTGGAATAATCTTATCTATAATTATTATTAAGTTAATAAATTATGTTGTCTCGTGTTGGTCTGGGACTTAAAAATAATGTGCCAAATGTGTTCCTTGCCTAGCATGTCATAAAAGGCGACTAATGGTATATTGGGTTTTGGGTAATGGTATTAAATGATTTGATTTGATTTGGGTGTGTGGTTGTGTTGGTGACGAGCTAGCCAGTTGTCACTACTTTTTTCCAATTTTCCATCTAACCAGCATTTTTATTTTTGGCTGAATGTGAGGGGCTTGCTGTCCCTTTGACTCTGCCTACCCCTTAGGGGATTGCGGGCGTGATGATAAGAGTTATGTATGTATGTGTATTGAAATCATAAATAAATACTACCATTTAGTCCAACTTTCACAAAGCCCTTCATTTCTACAGCGGTACTAACAACAAGTAGACGGTATATTATCTTAATAAAGCCGGTAGGTATTACTCAGGCTAAACGCATTTACTACCCGAGATGTTCGTTGCACAACAAGGCTTACTTAGTGTTTCCTAATGAACATCCGGATTATATAATGTTGCGTGTAACGGTGCAACGGGCTTATGTAACACGGAACAGAAACATACACAATCATCAAGACAATAAACAAAAAATACATAGTTCCGACTAGCACGCCAGTTTAGTAATTCCGAACCTGCACCATAGTTCACATAATCTGAGCGATGGAATTTCGTAACAGGGAATTTGACCTCGTCTTTTCTTCCGAAACATGTTCGACATCACTGACGAAGTGTCAGCTCATGTCAAATCCAATGCAAAACAATTGACCAATCAGCATATCTATAAATAACCCGGCCAATCTAGTGAACCAATCAGAGCGTAGTGACTGCAATGTTGCATCGGCGAAATTGCATATTCTCAAATAAACCTAATCAAAACCTTACTACCACTCTGTCGGTTTTAGAGTTCCATATAAAAATTAACATATTTATTTTAATTCCACATAGGTATGCGAAAACACCATGCCGCGAGTACGAATCAAGTTCTGCACACCAACAAGCTTTTAACGAGATTAGTATCCAGAGCCTTCACTTTTGTGGCTTGAGTCGCTAACCGATTGACTAAGCCAGCTGACATGAAAGCACAACATAAAAATGTTGCACTCGTAGCATCGTAGCGGTCGAGTTAAATAGTTGCTCTTTTTAGCACTTCCTTGTCTATTCGAGGTATTCTTTGAACATGATGTAGTACCTTGGTTATACACATTTCTTACTTTTTTAATCCTAGGAAATTACATTTTTGAGTAAGTACACACTTCACCCGGAGATGTGAAACTTTCACAAGCCTACTAAAAGATTATAGACCCTGTTCCAATTCGACCAGGATTAGCAAATCTACATAATTTATATACGTTACGTAGTAAGACGTAATTGATACAAGTACTAAACCTTTCTAATGAAAAGTAATAACAGTACATACAAACATCACGCCCATAATCCCCCAAGGGGTAGGCAGAATCAAAGCAGCAGCAGGCCTCTTTAACCACATTCAGCCAATAACCGCAATAACAGTAATCTGTTAATAAACTATAAAAGCTTTTCCTTTTGGTTGCGTATACGCGTAAACATTAAATATAAGAACTTGATATTACGCTACATCTTGATGTTTTGGTAAAGTTTGTTTCCTAAATCTACTTGGGCGAAAATTGACCTCGATCTCTCAGCTGAATCTTAGTACATCTCTTGAATACTAAACAGCAGCCACGCGTTCGTAAAATAACAAAATACATTAAACTTCTCACCGAGAAAGAATTTAGAATTTTATCTAAGATAAAAACTATACTATAATAGCTTATATTATAAACAATAATAAAAACCAATATTATAAAGAAAATTAGATTAAGATTAAAATACAATTTTTCTATGATTGTTTGTAATGGATAAAGTCAAAAACTATGAAACCGATTTTAACTATTACCTACTTCAGTATATAAAAGTTCCATTATCTGGACGTAACATAGGCTACTTTTTATCCCGATATCCTGCGGGATTAAAATACGCGGGCGTATTCATACTATAGTTATACTATTTTATTCTTCCTTGACTAATGTTTTAAGCCTATGCAAATTGAGTCGCGGGCGGAAAATAATCATACTAATGTTATAAAGAGAAAAGATTTGATTGTTTGTTTGAACTGAATAGGCTCAGAAACTACTAAATCGATTTGAAAAATTCTTTCTACAATGGAAACCTCCTTTATCAGCGAGTAACATAAGCTTTTTTTTATCGCCGTATCCGCACGGGAACGGGTAATAGGCGGGTTATATATCGCGGGGCGCTGTTATCTTAGATAAAAATATTAAACGCGTACTTCACAACTTGAGCGACAAGACAAATTAGTAAGGTTTTAAGAACACTTATAAACTTATTGGAAGTTAAAGAAGTTCCCGGACGTTCCCACGTCGCTCCAGACCAACTTCCCAACTCCCTTCGACGATTCCCTTCGACCTATCTCCGCAGGCGCGCCGCCGGCAATATTAAATATCTAAACAGAATTTCGCTTTGTAAGCCGTGTAACACACAACGCTCGGTTCCCAATGATTTTACTAGATATATTTTGACTGGCTCGATGGCGCAGTCGGTAGTGACCCTGCCCCATGCGCCAAGAGTTGTGGGTTCGATTCCCACCCAGGACAAACATTCGTATGATGAATACTTGTGTTTGTTCTGTGTCTGGGTGTTCGTATCCAATATTTAAGTGTATATTTGTATACCACTGTTGATTCTGATATCCGTAACACAAGTGCTTAAGTTACTTACCTCGGAGTCAGATCAATGTATGTGATGTAGTCGGATATTTATATTTATTTGTCTTTGAAGATTTCTAACTACTTCAAAACCACTAGCCACTTTTGGAATCCATTGCCAGATTTTTTTCTACCTATTTAGGAGACTTATCACCAATATTATGCTACGCAATCAATTGAGTATGTGGTTCGTGTTAAGTAACTTAATCACGTTGCCATTGTCAAGTAATCGAAAGGATTGGGGTGACTTATGAGTCGGTTAATTTGCTGTTTCTAATAACGGTCTATTTCGTCGTCTTCGTCTGTTGCCCTTATCAAATCCTCATGTATTTCATCCCTTGTATGTATATATCCATTATATCAAATAATATATGTTTTTGTTAAAGGTTACAATCAAGGTAGTAAAAAAAAAGATTTGATTTACATAGTCACTTGGCTTGCTCAAAAGGGCTCATTAATTTAAAAACTCTAAAAAACAATGAAAATATAACATTAAATTTTAAGTATATTTTTTCAGTGATATTTTTCTCGATTCTGAGAAATAAACGTTCCACTTCGCGTCTGTGCTAAAATTAAACCTCTCGTTAAGATAGATTCAGTCTCCGTCTAATGTTGTTTTTTGTTTTAAAGAGCATTGGAATACGATACACGGTGCTTACTAATCAATTTGCTCCGGGCAAGCTCGCCTTTGTAAAGCAGCAGAACAATACGTGAAACTGTAAGATTTTTTTGCTGCATCTTTAGTCTCACCCCTCTCTACTCACCCTTATTTTAAAATGTAAGTTAATGTTTACGTTATCAAATTGAAAAATGCTGTAAATATAAGATTGGGTCTAATGGCATTCATTAGAAGAAGCCTATGCCCAGCTACAGACGAATAGGGCTATATAAAGATGATGTTTAAAACACGCTTCAGGCATTTGTTAGCATTCCTGAAAAGACAACAAAAACGTTACGCAGAATCTATACTTCACATATTCTTAATTATCCATTAAAACGAAAATGGGTAGTCCACAATCATAAAATTATTGAAGAGTAAGTATCATAATATTTAGGCGTTTTACAACGTGAGAATCGGGATTTTTTACAACGGCGATAAAAGTTACGGCGCGCGGTGGGAAAGTAATATTCCGAATGGCCGATAGACCTAGTGAATTATGTACATTTTGCGAGATAAATTAATACACCTGGAAAATTTTGTAAAAATTTGTTTCCATACAATTTTAAAGGCCATCTTTAATGACTTTAATATCCAACATTCAGTCAGTCACTAAGTGGCCAACCGGTCCATTTGTATCTCAAAAAATGTTGTCGTAATTATAATCTATACTTCGACACTATACAAACAAATCTTTTCCAATTACCTCAAGAGTTTTGTACCAACATCCAAAATTCTTTCAGCATTAGAATTTTATATTATTCCTAAGTAACATAGGCTATATTTATAACTAAAAGATAGGTATAAAAAATGTCCACCCGTGCGAATCTGGGGCGGGCCGCTAGTTTACGATATATGGCCACGGTCCGTCCGTCAAAGCCATATTGTCTCATTTAGCATTCATGCGCAAGTTGAAAGCAAATATAAGAAATCTTTAATGTAGGTACAGCACTTACCTTGAGCAGCGTAAGAATCTTCTGCGACAGCTCATAGTCGAAGTTGGTGTATTTGGAGTCGGTCATGTCATAAATGAACACGAGGCCGGCGCGCTGCGTCTCGATCGACTGTAGCGCCACGTCCAATTGGTACACCACCCCCTGGGAACAAACAAAGAATAATTTTGATTAACATGTAAAAAGGGATTGCTGCGAAACCTATTGCACAGACGTATAGCTAGACAGACAGACGGACGGAAGACAAAGTCCCTCAATAAATTAGAATTTTTCCTATTGAGGTACTAAACACTAAAACTGATGAAACATTACTTTGACGCTTAAAAGACGTCAAACGACTGGTGGTTTCCTGTAGCAAATCGTCAATTGCGCGTGACGGCAATTAGGAAAACCTACTTTATAATTTATGTGTTCAATAAGCACACTTATTCTATAAGATTGCCTAATTAATAACCAAGTAGTTCCCGAACTGGTTACGGGAACATAAGATCTTATGCGTTTTAGATTTTATGCTAAAGGTTAAATTTCAATATCGTCTAAAGATAGAATTGAATTGAAGGAGGCATAAAGCGGCATTGGCGGTCAATACTAAGACCGATGGAATTAGATTGCTTTAGAACCGCCTTTTGCCTCTTGGCACCGCCTACGCCGGCGACGCGACGCTCAAACTAAGCTTTTGTAAGCGGCCCTGCCCGCCTAATTTGCAAATTATACGTTAAAACAAGAATGGTTATATTCTACAATAAAGTACCAACTTTTTAAAGAACCCTGGGCATCTGAAAGGATTATACCTATACAAGGATAATATTCGTAAGATATTACGAATATTATATGATCATAGAGCAAGAATGTGAAAAACATGTTGATATTGATTAGCTACAATGTTTTTTCCTACTTTTGTATATAAAAAAAGTTTTTTAGCAATTTTTAGTAGATTAAATGTCTATCTTAGTCGTCTAATGTTCAAAGAGGAACTACACCCACATCGGTTAAGGAAATCGCTTTTAAATTGCTCAGACCAGCGTTAAAAAACGGGAGTCGAACTTTTGAAAGCTGTTTACTAAATGTTTACAACAATTAAATGCAGATGTAGGAACACCTTTATATTGCCTGAGTTAAACATACAACCAACAACATGGTACAAGGACGGGTAACAATATTATTGTCTTTCAATTACGTTATAAATTTTCCTATAGTTATATATGTTATGGGCAAAGTGATTTATGAGGGCATTATACATAATGCCCAGCTATATCGGGTAAACTGATTAATTATTATTTAAACACATTGTCCGGTCATTATGAATATTCCTACGTGACCATTAGGCAATATGATAGTTAAGCTACATCGGATAATGTGCGGTGAGGGAAACAAAGTTTGTGATACATTAACCAATCAGAGACCATTGAATTTCATATCGTCAATAATCATACGTTTGTTTTATTTTTATATATGTACTTAGTTTTTAATCATAAGTGTAAATGAAAAAGGTAGTTGTTAAAATAAAATAATAGGTACGACGACGAGCGAAGCGAGGATAAGTGTTAGGTACAATTGCGACTCAAAAGATTATTTTAAATATTATGTACATAGTTACAAATTCTGGACCATGGTAGACAATAATGATCTAAGAATTAGAGAAGAAGCGGACCCTGACTAGGCACGGGACATAATGCTAGGAGGATGATGATGTCCGATAGGTGATGTTATGTACAATGCCCGGGCAATGTGACGATTTGTACAGTCATTATTAAATTGCCCTCTCCTATTGGTCATTTTTCATAATGCCCGGGCATTATGTATAATGACCAATTTATCACTTGGTCCATAACATATACATTCATAGTACATACGTAACCGCCCTCTCGGGAAACCCACTAAGTCTGTATTTATATATTTATTTCGACGGTTACCTTATGCGCATAAGGTAAGTGGAAGTATATAATAATAACATACAAACAATACATGACTATTACAATCTATTACGTTGCACAAATCACAGGCGGCGACAATTGTATGTAGGCAAGTTAATGGGTATTACGGAAAGCACCTAATGTACTAGATACACGCATCCACAATTCGTCATAGTACATTAGAGGGTAACAGTAACATAATGTAATGCTCGTGTTCATACGTATTTTAGCTGGAAAGTCGAGGCCGTCTCGTAGCTCATACAAAACACGGCACTTTTTGTGGAACAACATTGTCCAACATGACAACATTAGGTAACCATACTTCGAATACAAAAGAGAATTGTACAATGCTACTTAAAATTGCCACATACATGCGCTTACAATTGCCACATACATGCGGTAATCTATATAAATAAAAATAAATTGTGATAATGTATGTACGCGCATTCCGTATGACTGCTCCGAATTCGATAATTTATTGTTGTTATCGTATAGCCAGGATTTGCATGAAACAAGGTTGTTTAAAATGGAAAGAAAAATATATGTGCGGAAATAAAACCACCACTACAAACAATTATGGGAAGTTCTCTATAATTTGTAATACTCACACTACCATCGGTGACGGAGGACATCAAACAACCGACTTCAGCCAAACAATAGTAATTGAACGGCTAATTATTTTCTTATTCTAAAAAATCATTAGTAAAATAACAAATAAAAATAAGCACTTAAATGGTACAAGTCTTGTCTGGAGAAATAATTCTAAGAAAGGAAGAAGAGCCTAATCAATAAATCGCTTGTCGAGTCTGTGAATTATACTCGTACCCCAATCGGTTCCAAGCATCCATTGTTCCCGCAATTTATAGTTTGTAAATCTATATACCTCCCAGTTCTATTCTCACATAAACCTATGCAACTTGCGATTAACATGCGTACGATACGATATATCTGCGATATCTTCCTATCCTGCTAATATTATAAACGCGAAAGTTTGTTACTCGGAACTAAAAATAGCGGCGATTTTGTCACTGCATCACATTTACATAAACCAAGTAAACTCTACTGAAATATTTTCTTTTATTTTATTTTTCACGTTCTTCCATGAATCGTATTCCGTGATATCCATATAAACATGCATATATTTAAAGTATAAGAGAGATACAAAACGTATGTAAATTTTATTCTATGTAGCTGAAAAATGTTGTGACCATTAATGAAAACGGCCACATTTACAAACATGCCTTCGCGTTATCTATCGAGTTTAAATCCCCACTCTCTAGTTTACCCAACAGCCAAGGTTATAGAATGATAAATTTATCTTACACAAAACATAAAGCTTGAGCTTATAACTTCATAAATACACAATGTCAATGTCCTGTGTTATGATTTATTTATCTTCGTCAGTGAACGCCATATTAGCAATTTCAATTTCGTGTCAATGGTTAAAGGACTTCCAAGTAATTATGTGGAGCTTTTATCGGAGAACTTGGTTGTAATAATATATCTATCGGTATGTATATATACATATAATCGGACAATGAATAATAGAATAAATACGTTCGGTCGTTACATTCCCTAAAATATTAACCTGTTTTGACGATTTATAAGTGTTCCTTCAAACCCTTTATAAATAAAGAATAAATTCTCCATAAATTCTCCAGACTGACACACCAATTCCCTAGTCCCAAACTAAGCTTATGCTTGTGCTATGGATACTAGGTAAACGGATAGACATACTTAAATACGTTTATAAACATCCATGACTCGAGTACAAATGTCCATGTTGTTTTGAAAAGTATTCTTAAAAATATTATTTTATTTATTTACTATACTCGGTTGACATGTCAAATGTGAGTAGTTATTGTTGTTTTTTTTTTTATTTTCATGTCCCTTTTTAAGAGAGATATATACAAGAGTATATTTATTATTTGGTTTCGTAGCGTTTTATGGTTGGTGCTTTGTCCATATTTGTTCGATTTATCTGTAAATCGCATGAACAACGCGACATCTATTAAAGATGCCTGCTTACTGCATGAACCAACATCTAGATGTAGTGCATCCATCAGTATGCACTATGGCACTATGCGAAAACACAAAGTAATATCAAGTATTGTAACTGACGTTTTGGTATTGGTCAATGCTTAAGGGAATAACTGGCACTATGTATCCTTATTATCTTATTGGAGTTGCATGCGTAAAATATATTTAAAAAAAAATTACTATCTGTTCTTCTTTCTACATGTCCCCAGTAGCTAATCATCCGATGTCCGCCCACTTAGGTATTTCAAATTGCTTTCGGATTGCGACGCCTACGATTCAGCCTGTGTGGCTCCACCGAGTATTCCAATCCATTTCATCAACCGTCTCTGTGGCGTTATGTACTTTATTTTGGTGCTTTTTTTAGAAATAATGTACTTACATAAGAAAAATACATGTATAGTCAATCATAGTCAAGTAAAGAAGGACTTGTTTTTCTTGACTAAACAAACACATGTCTTTCTTTCAGCATTTATATGGCATGCGAAAAATGTAAGTCTTAAATATTGTTATAATCAGCAAATTACACATGACACCACTAACGCCAGTTGGCAGCTGATTGAGCAGGATAAACAGAAGTGGAAAAACAGACAATTTCCATATTATGATATACAGAAACCCGACCGCTTATATGTATTTATTTCTAGCGGCCCGGCCCGGCTTTTCTTATAACTTAACCTAACTTTTTTTTAAATATTCTATAGCCTATGTTAATCAGGGATAATGTAGCATTCTAATGGTGAAACAATTTTAGGAATCGGTTCAGTAGTTTTTGAGTTTATTCGTTACATACCTACATACAAATCTCTCCTCTTCATAATAATAGTGTAGATATATAATTAACTGTCTTAACCGGGGCTTAAAAATTAATATATGACCTGATCTTAAATCCATAGTAAATGGTTGAAGCGCTCGCGGGTCAAGTGGAAGTATATAAATTATATATATACTAGCTTCTACCCGCGGCTTCGCTGGCGTGGTACATCCGTAAAACATAGCCTATTATGTTGTTCGGATGTATAAGCTATATTAATCTAAATTTTCATTAAAATCCATTTAGTAATTTTTTGCGTTGAAAGAGTAAGAAACATCCATCCATACGTCGAATAACGATTATCGGTTAACGATATTTTTTCTTAACTCAACTAATCCAATCTACCATAGTGATTATCATAATAAGCAGGCATGAAACTTGCGTCCATTTCAAACGAAATACGACACACCTTCTGAGCTTTCTCTTATCTTGTCTATTGGACTGGCAAACACTATTTGTCAGTTTGATCGGTGTTTAGTAAACCTTTGACAATCTGTTTATATGTGCCATAATGAATGCCTGGGAATAAAATGAACCATGTTTATTGTCTAGCTTAACATGCGATCAATAGTATATTATGGTATTGGGTTTGTGATTACGTAGGCGACGAAATGGCCATTTGTCACTTTATAAAAAAAATATTTTCCACTTAATTTAATTCGACAGTTTTTTTGGTTAAAAGTGGTAAAGGGGCTTACTGTCTCTGCGATTCCCGAAAGGTCTTAGGAGATCGCGGATTCGTGTTTGTGCTATATATAGTGTATATATATATCATATCGTATATATATAGTAGAGCGGTGGTAGCTCAATGGTAAGGACACGCGCCTCATAACCGAGGGGTGCGGGTTCAAACCCGGGCACGTACCTCTGGATTTTTCAAATCTATGTACGTATTTATACCACTAGCTCGACGGTGAGGGAAAACATCGTGATGAAACCTGCAAATTCAAACAACATTGGATTTGTAACCATGATCCAAAAATTGTCTGGTTCCCCTATCTTAGGGTTACGAAGATCAGGTCGGCTGCCGCTTTAATGTAATTACTAGACTCGCTAAATCCTGGATCATGGTCTAAGCGGACCCCGTCGAAGCACGGGACATTACGCTAGGACGATGATGATCGTATATATATAGTAATCAGGTGCTTGTAAAAAATAATTACCTGCAACGTAGTCTGATGGGTGGTCAGGGACGGAAAATGCTTGTTGGCTGTGAACACCGCGATGGCTGCGCCGGTTGCGTCTCGCGTCGGCTGCGGGGAAAATATTCAAATGTATAATTAGCTAGCTTCTGACAACTACTTCATCTGCTTACACTTCAACATAAAGAATAATGAACCAAATAAATGAAAGTTGTGGCACAAAACGTCACATAGATAAATATTTAATCCATGTCAATTAAATTTTAGCTGATTCGATTTAGACAATATAAGCATACAAACAATTATATAACCTCCTTAAACAAATAACGTTATTTGCGTAACTAATTAATAATAATTTCCAAGAATAACCTTCGAATAGGCAGACGCGGTGTGGGAGTACGATTTATAATATAAAAGCATTTAATAGGATTTTTATTGGATAGCTATTTAATAGGAAAGTGGAGTGAAGTTTAGTTAGTTAGTTTAGCTATTTAATAATGAAATTTGTTTTTAGTTATAGTTTGTAACTAAAAACAAAGCATGCGGCTGAAACTACGCATCGCATCTCCACTGTGCTCCGCGTTCTATAAACGCACGTCATCTAAGCGTGTTTGAGGATATTCTGTAACTCAACGCTTCGTAAGTTTTATCCATTGAAGCGCGTATCTTTTCCTGACTAACTCTCTAACCTCTTAGATCTGTCGAACTAATTAATGTATCATATTATTACTTAGAATCAATTCTTCTCGTAAGTGGGGTGCACGACCTCATTTATTAAACTATCAAAGCTCCAACTTGATATAAGCACTCAACTAACTTAATTCAGACTTCCAACTCGAAGCAGTATTGTTCATATTAATTTTGTGCTGAAAGTTGACAATTATACAAAATTGTCTGCTTCATAAACTCACCAATATTGTAAACTTCCCAGTCTCCAGTTCCGACTTCAGCGGATCCTCAAAGGGCTCGAACTTGTTGAGCCCCTCACGCCGACGAGTCGCCTCATGCTGCCGCCAGAGCGAGTGCGCGCGCGTCACGTCGAATTTGCGCGCAAATAAAAACTTGATAGCTGTCGCCCGCGAAATGCATGCTGCGCCCGATTCGCTTAGCGCGTCTAGAAACGCCTTCGTCGCCTGCACACAGAAAAAAAAACGTAAAATAAGCACCTACCACATTTTTGGTCCCGTAACTCAAAAGGAAACAAGGAACTCTTATAAGATCGCTTCGTTACCTTTCTGTCTGTTTGGTATTCAAAGGATACTCATACTCAAGTCGACTGCTATAAAAATGTAAAATCCGATTAAAATTTGTTTGATTGATAACTTTTACAGAAGAAATATTAGCGCATAAATAGAACAATTCTTTAGCTCGAATGGCAGACCACAAAACGATAATGAAGCAAAGTAGTAAGCAATTCCGTAAACACTTCCTGACATGTTGCCACGTGTCAGGATTTAGCATTGCCGCATCACTGCTGACACCGGCTGAATATAAATTGAGCTTGAATAAGCCGTAAAAGTTTATATCGCACATTTTGGGTAAAAACGACCGCACGCACGCCTTTACTGTGCAAAATAATATAAGTTTTAGCCGGTTGATTTTCTATACTTTTTTTTCATGTTCATATACATTGAGGTGTTACAACAGATTTTAAGGCGCAGCATACACCCATATGTAGAAGTAAAGTAGCAGAAAGATACACTAATTGAATATTTATTCATATTTTATTATAACGAACTGAGTAGTGTAGTTAAATGTGAAAGCATAACAAAAAAACACTCACTTTCGCATTTATAGTATGAGTTAGTATTAAGGAACCGATATTTTATATCGGACTTTTGAAATAGACTGCAATGCTAGGATGGACTTAAAAATTAAGGCGAATGTAAAGTCCCTTTACTCAAAAGATTAAAGATTGGACCCCATTTAGTGTAAATGCATATTTCATTGTTCCATTGACGACCGGATGCGTAATATTATCAACACTACTTATCAGCATTTAAACTGATTCATACATAACTTCCAAATATGTTGACAAACCTTATATTGTGCCTGGTAAAAACTCTATTTATTCACGAAACATTTTCGTTGGAAAGTAACTTTTAACTTGGAAACCAGCCAATGCAGAATCAAACCAGAAGAGTTGAAATATGGGTAGGCTTTAAAAGAGAGTACATTTTAAATAAATAGTAAAGTACCCTTAAAAACTCGAGTAAATTCCGGATAAACGCTCTCTCCATCGTGAAAAGGAAGTCTCCGTCGATGAATAGCCAACCAATTATTATGCACAGGTTAATTTATTACTAAATAGTACTTGATTTCACCATTTCGTCACACTTTCGTCGCGGCAGTTCAACCCGAGCTCGGCCCGGTGACCAAACGGAATCCTCATACGATTTAGCGCAAGTCTACACCTTCACGCCCTGGTGATAACACGATTTTGTCATGTAATTGACATAAACAGTAAAATAAACTGTTAAAACAAAGCTAAGGGGGAGACCATTATGCAAAAAGTCGAAATCACGAGTGGGAGGGATACGATTGCATTTTGTTTCGATGCAAATAAGCCGGCGGTAGACGGTGGGTTAATTCTTCCGGGATGTATATCCTGTGAGGGCGCGGGCAGCGGGCGGGCCTCACCTCTTATTATGAGCGGGCACGCGCGCGCCCGGCGCACGGGAGCCCCGGCGTTATGTCACACTCGCCACACGTGCATGATAATCGCATGTTGTCTAACTTATATCAGCTAGTACATGCAATAGCTACGCTAAAATTACTTGGAATTGTAACACCACACGCGGATCACAGGAATTATCCGTAGTAATCCGTAGTAATTAGCCCATATACGAAATAAAATATTGACCGATGGTTTAAAATAAAGCATAATTACACAATAAGGAAATACGTATGTAATTATTTAAAAGTGAGGAAAACTCAGCGCTAATTAATATTATACAATTATTAATCAACAAAGGGAAAATGTGAGGTTCGTGCCTATTAAGGTAACCAACAAGTACACAACGATCACAAAGTGTGGAATACATATTTTAATGTATGTGTTCGAAACATTCCGAGATTTTAAAGAAATCAGAATGCTTAGTAAGATCGGAAGTGGGGAGATAAGAAACACGCACACTATATTAACCCAAGACCATAAAGTGTACGGCCGACTTGAGTTCCGTCCTTCCTTGAATTTATCATCATACATAAAGCCAACATCTAAGTCAGTTAATAAGTGTTCAATGAAGTTCAGATAATTGAGTTTATCTAAACAAATCTACACTAATATTTTAAAGAGCCGGAACGGCCCACTAATTTAATAACAAAATAATGACGAATTAAATAACTGATTAAAAAACACTTTACAATAGTATCATATCTAAAGATTTGGATGCAAATTACAATCAGAAAACCTTATCAGTATTATCACCAAGGCAACATGTACTTCGTACTAATTACGAATCCTAATGTTATAATAATAAATAAACACATATGAACTTGCACCACGTAAATAGAAAGCACAAAACACAATTTTGTTATGGCGTTTTGTTATCACTGTTTCGTGAACGGTCGCGATCCTACGGACGAACGCACAACGCGGTCTCTCAGTTAAAACTGTCAAACAAACCAAGCTGTTTCATACAACAAGTCATGTCTGAAGAGCCCATTGTATTGACGTCAATATTTGTTCAACTTCACAATACCTATATTACTATTTTCCCATTGATACTGTGTCAACCATACTAGGGCTATGCGGACAATGAGCAATCAAAAGAAGTCCTAAGTTACCTTACTGTATAGTAATCAAACTGAACGAATAACTTTACTAAGGGCCGATTTTATAATGGTCAGTTAAGAATTAACCGACTGATAAAGTATTAAGTCACCAATTTGCGGATGTCATACGGTTTTTTACTTAGGAAACAAGCAATGACGTTTTACAATCATCCGGACTGTGATTTATTCGATTGTTATCTCTTATCTGACCGGTGAAAAATCCGCCCTTAGTTACTTATAAGTAAAAACGTCGTTTTAACCGGCTTTTCTTTTTCCTGTACAACATAAGTTTTAGGTTTAGGCGTAATTCTGTACTAAAGCTGTATGACGGTTGAAAGTGCTATATAGCACTAATAATATTACCTACCTTTGTTTCAAAATGCGTCATGCGACCCACTCCCTGAGCGCCTACGTAACATACATAACGCAGGAATCATTGTAGTTTACCTAAGTAGTACTGCTATGGACTTGCCATAATGTAATAAGCTTTTGCTGCGCCCATGTTATACACGGGCACATCACAGTTGTAGTGTCAGTGATGACGACAATACTACTTCTCGGCGGGTTACAGCTACATTAAATGGATTGCTCTACTACTCACTAGACAGCTTACTAGAATACGGTAAGCATTCAATCATAAAACTGAAGATAACTTATACTTCCTTCAAACAAAAACTAATATACTTTACATTCTTAGTTGCGTTTTTTATTGTGATGATCCAAAATAAGCTGAATCAAAGCTGACTTTAAACTCATATATGTACTTTTATAAGATACTAGTCTTTGTATGTTTTCATCTTAGGAATTAGAAATTTCGGCTCCCACTCGCTATCACAGCTTCTGATTGAATCAAAAATCTTTTAGGAAAAAGTGTTATTTTCTTCATTTTAAATATAGAAGAAAATGCTAATGTTTAAGGTCCAGAAAACAGATTGGATGAGGTAGCGCTTCGAAACCAATTTAGATGTGTAATGGCGGGTGAGTGAACTGATGTATCAGTGTGGAGGAATTGATTTATTTTTGCTCGTAGCCTAATTGAAAGGTTAAAGTTGAAAAGTAAAGGAATATGTTTGCCAGAATAAATCATATCATGTGCTCAAAAGGGTAGCCTTTTGAGGATTTCGGAACTGATGCAGTGGATGAATTTTTACAAAAAAATAATAATACCGATTTTTTTATCAGTTTTGTCACAAAAGTTATTCAATATTTTGCGCTATATATATTTTCGAAGACAATATGGATTAATGATACCATACTGCCGATATTTTCTTTCATTCTTTTTTGTCAAAACATTTAATACTGTT
Source organism: Glyphodes perspectalis (assembly GCA_951394215.1). Lineage (NCBI taxonomy): Eukaryota > Metazoa > Arthropoda > Insecta > Lepidoptera > Crambidae > Glyphodes > Glyphodes perspectalis. The sequence continues at coordinate 6,464,348 of OX596215.1, forward strand.
GTAGATAGTATCTAATACAAGTATAGACTACATGCTATGATGACGAATACAACACGTATGAACGACGATAAAATAAAAGCCAAAACCCACATCCAACCCAACTTAACCAGACGAGCTATAAACAAGCAACAAACATCGAGGCAGATATATTTCTTGCCCATCACAAAAGTTCACCGACATGGTCTCGTGACCACATTGTCGCATTTTGTCAATCGTCAACAACCGTGAAACCGGCCACATTTCGCTAACGACGAAAACCAACACCTTTTTAAACAAACATTCTATAGGTAACACAATATCAAGTGAAAAGAAAGGCTTGCCGTCTAATGTCTGGTGAGCACGCTCTTTGGAATTCATGTTTTGTCCCAGCCCAGCCCAACATAATAAAAACCACTGGTAAAACACTAGAACAATATAAACCATCTTCATAACAGTATATACATATAATTGGCAAGAATAACCTACCTAATTCCTATTATGTACGAAACTTTAAATATAATATAGGTATAGATACAATCTTGTTATTATTGTTTCTATACGTAAATACTTCAACATAGATAGCAGGCAAGCAATATACCTATTTGGCAAATAATAAAAGTAGCTCTGAATAACAGTTACTTTAATCAAAGCCAATCAACCGGATCAATGAATAGAGAAAAAAATTAAAAGCTCTTTCATTTATGGTAGGTATCTGAAACCGCTACTAGAGCTTTAATTTTAGGAAAAACATTTGCTTAACACATAGGTTTTAAAGTATTAAATTGCCTGGACGTGATTGTATACAAACTAATAACGTACCTACATAACATACAAATAACAACGATATGCACGTTTTTTGTTGACCTTCAAGATTTAAGTTACTGTAACAATTCTTTAGCAAGAAATTCAGTACATGCTACCATAGCAATATTATATCTATCAAGCTAAAGTAGCCGGCACATGGGTTTTTTCCTAACAGCATTCGGCCTCGTAAAGGTAAATAAAAATGTGTAGTTTATTAGGGACAAGCGAGCGCGCCAGTCTTTATGGCTATTGAGTTCAGCCGTTATTACTTCAAATCCTATCAAGCCAGAATCGAATTAAATTGCGGCAGAGGGCACTCCGTCATGTCGACCACCAACCAGCGCGTCCGGCCTACGCCTCTCTCCGTCACTCACTCTTAATATCGCTGATTTATTGCGCAGATTTCCGTTCCCATGTAATTCTTCAATTGGCCATACTTAAAAAATCACAAACAAAAGTATGCACTTGTTTCTTTAGGCTGAGCGATAGTACAAACAGAGTTTAATCAACAGACGTATAAATTCAATCAAAGCCTAACAAATTATAGTATAAACTAGTATGTATACTTAAAGTACTAAAACACTAGACAACGTAGGCTAAAAACGATTGACGTTAAGATTGGAATCGACAGTCATTAATTAATAACATCTAAATAAATATAAATTTGCAAACTTAAAACCGACAACGGAAACATTGGACTGAAAAATGACGCGTGAGTTGGTTAAAATGTAGCAGGCAGTAGCCCGCCACCTTCCTGCTCGTTGATAACGAATCGTTAGCACAAATTATTATAAGGTGAAGGTTCTTATGAAAGAAAAAAATAAAAAATACACGGAAAAAAAAATGCGTATTGAAAATCCCGAGAACATAAACCTACTTATTTATTTTGCCGTATTCCGGTACAAAGTAGCAATCATTGAACAATCCGTAAAACAAAATCCAACATACCTACATAATATACACATATTATGTATAACGGCAAGACGCCGAAAATTAATCAATTTACTAAAATACATACGTTAAATAATACATTTCAACTGCCGTTCATTATTTTCCGAGAGTTGATCAACTACCTAGAAAATTGATCAACTTACGAGTCTTGTTATTTTCCGGTGACATACTATATACGCGAAACATATGGCCTTGTGATCGTGCGTGCATTTCGCGCAGTTTTCTACATTTGTCAAACGCAAGAAGTAATTAATCCTAGTAACGTAGATAGCTTAAAACATTCTTTTATTATTGCTCCATTATTAGATATTCCAGCGGAAGTATACAAATCGAGTGCGCCCACGTCAGAGGCGGTAGGTGGAGTCTAAATATACTCGGCGCGAGTAAACAATCGTGCCCCACGTACATCTCATTAAAGACTGCAATTCAATTACCACACTAAAATCACTTTATTATTGCTGATTAAAAAGCTTTTTTTTAAATATTTTTTTATCTCAGAAATAATGATGAAGTTATTAATAATTCGACAACTCAATTAATATCTATAAGATTCAAACAGCCTAAAAAAAATTTAGGATTGAGGAGATATACATAAATATAATATATGTATCAGGTGTTTACATATTAGTAGAACACACTTAAGTTTTCATCAATTAAGTAAAATGAATCATTTCATATATTTATGTATCTAAAATGAATAATTAATAAAATACAGACAATGGAATCATGCTGACATTAAACAATACATATTGATTACCATATAACATCATGTTTCAGGTATATTTGCCCAAGCTATTCTTGTATGTTTGACTGGAAACACTACATATAGACTATATACTATTTTATTAAATAAACATGAAATAGCCATAAATATTCAGCATAAACTAAAGTAACTGAGTTTTCAATACCATTATTAGTTTTATAATAAATTATGACTGAATATACCTGCTTTCTGGTTCTATTATAATAATGATACAAATGTTAAGTTGAAATACTTTAAAATATATACTTTTGTAAGTTTAGATTATTACAACTGTAGTTTTAAATTCATACCAGTTGAACTGACTTTGGCTGTTATTTATGTCTTAATCAGTTGGCATATTTATTAAATAATAATTATTAAACTATATATTATAAATTTTTCTTTTTCTTTTTTTTTATCTTGATGTTTGGTCATCGGTATTTTAATCCATAGTCACACGCTTCTGGCCAAGTGATTACAAAGTCTATTTTATGTGTTTAAAACTTTTTGACAATCCATTAATATTATCAATTGCTTTTTCTACATAAGGTTGATGCACAAAATAATATACATTACCGGTTAAGATATAATAAGCAAATTAATCATCATAATATGGTATTAAAAGCTTAAAATGCAGTGGTGCTGAAATACCTTACTAAAATAAGTTTTCCAAAACAGATAGCCTTTGCAATAACACTTTGACACCATAACATCTTTTTACATAAAGAAACATGAAACTAGTTAGTATAATAATGAAGTATGCTAACAAGGTAGTTAGTCCACAAAAGAAACAGGTTCTTTCTTTATGAACTTAGAAAAAAATACATATCAATTCAATGAAAGAAATCGAATACATTGACCATTTGACGAAGCCAAAAGTTGAATATAATTCGATATGCTCTGTTGTCCAAATTGGATCAACACGCAAAGTGTAAAACGGAAGCGGAAATCTACTCTCAGATATCATCCTGGTTGCACTGTTGTGGGATTCTATTACAAATAAATATATCGACATAATAGCCAGCTAATATACTTGGATCCCAACTACATGGGTAATACAGATAAAACTGCGAATAAAATCGTGTAGAAAACGTTTTAACATATAAAATTTCAATAAAACAAGCACAGAAGTCCAATCAAAACAAACAGTGGTGACATGGTAAACGACGCAACTTGTGACCTACATTAAACAGAAAGGACAACGATTGGTCAATATCAGCAATAAATAATAAATGCATCAGTTTCTTGCAATATCAATTCCAATTCAACTATTACTCTGTGAAAGTTATTGAATGCATAATTTAAAACTTACCAATTCCTGATCGGGTGACAGTGCCACCGCCATCTTTTCGATCAAATCAACTGACTGACAGCAAAAAATTGCGAAATGACAAGTAGCTCAGCTTGACAGCCGCATGTGGGATGCTGTGTTTCCATATTTTGGGATAAGAAATTTACGCTATATAAATTTTCTACTTCACCAAATATTTTATATATGTAAAATGTTCGACCCAAATTCATTTTGAAATTTTCATTCGAGACTTTTATTTAAGGTTGTCATTAAGTACCTATGCTATATAAAATAGACTTCACGATGTACGCGACCAGCTTTCCATTTGTGTCCAAACTCAATTGAAATAATGACATTTTGACAGCATATCGGTTCCCTTTGAGATTTTCTTCCAAAAATTATTAAATTAAACATAAATGTCATTAATTTATTAATAGTATATTGATTTATAGGCCGATAATTGTTTAGCACGCTAAGATTTTTGACTTAATGGAAAGCAATTTTCTGAAAACTTATTGCATACCTACGTTCAAATACACAAGCGGGCTGTCAAATTATGAAATCGAGAAATTATTACTACTCATTTTGTTGGTTAGAAAAGGGAATTCATAACTTATATTTTAATGTAGAATTTCATTGAGTGCTTGTATATACATAGCGATTGAAAGCCCAAAAAATGTCTACCCGCTGGTAAGGATAGTTTGTTGAAAAATCATACTATTTTTGTTGTACTTGATTTATCCTGCTACATTTTAAGCTTTTTTCCAGGTATCCAATTTACCAAAGGGGTAACCCGCAATTACGGGTATTCTTGCCGAACTTCTGGATGAAATTAGTGCGACCTCTACCTAAGCAACTACCGAATATAGTTCACTTCCAGTGTTCAATGGAAATGACTAAACATGACATAAAAAACTATTTGGAAAAGATTTACAATGTCCCTGTCGCTGAAGTAAAAACGAAGATTACTCTAGGAAAATTCAAAAAAGATGTTGGTAGAGGATATGTAGTTAAAGATGATGATATTAAATATGCATTTGTAACACTTGTAAGTATTGTATTGACTCATTGTTTTTAAATTTCCCCACCCCAATCTCTGATTTTACATTTTCAAGTTTTCCCCTAATAACAAGCGAAATAATTATTGTCATAGTATAAAGAAATCTCATATTCTTATTACCAAGCCTTTCTTTTCATAACTTTTACTATATGCATAAATATGTACTGTCTTTCTTGTTCAAATTTGAATATGATATTAATAAATTAAAAGTGGTAGTCTATCACAATTCTACTAAAGCAAATGTTTCTGTGATGAATATAGTCATTTGTGGACCTTTAGTAAGGTATTTCAGTTGTCTGTCCATTACATAGTATTTGCTATTTACTGATAATAAAAGCTAAGTTTGGAGTTGGAAAAATTTGTGTGCAAGTCTCAACTATTTATTTATGTTACCTCATGATTTTCAGCCCAAAGACAAGAAATTTGAATTTCCAGACATATTTCACAAAAGCAAAGATGATGATGAAGAAACCATGAAATCTTTAGAGGAAGCAAAGAAGAATTTCAAAAACTACATTGATCGCAACAAAGACCGGTCCGATGTTCCTAGTTGGTTCTCAATTTAGTAGTGCATTAAAAATTACAATTAAGGAAATAGATAAAGTAAAATGGTTTGTGAACTAATAATGTAGTTATTAAATATACTTGTTACAAATTTAAACATTATTTCTTTTTGTACCATAAATTCCTTAAAAGGAATTTGACATTGAAACTGAGAACAAAATCTCTTCTAAAATACTAAATTTTATTTTGTACTTTTTAATACAATGTTATAAATATGGTGGGAATATCCAGTCTTCTATTAACAATTTATATGAAAGACAAAATTACAGGTAAAATTAAATAAAAATCCTACAAAATCTTGTCAACTTTCATCTTTATACTCATTCACAATTCACAACGTTTTGGCACATGGGAAAACTAGAACTATATAAGTTTCAACAACTCAACAAACAATTTACATGACATGAAATGTAAAAAAACAATCAAGTGAAGTTTTTATCAAAAAAACTCTGTTATTGTCAAAAAGATTCCATGTCATATAAATTATTATTAATAATAATTAAAGAAAATTAACATAAAGGAATTCTTTTTCCTTCAAAATAACAAAATAAAACTTCTTAGTAAGTTAAACATAGATAATTAATGCTAAAAGCTGTGCAGAAACAACAAATCATTCCTTGCATAGAAATTCATATTTCTATGTTGAGGAAATAACAAATTATTTCAGATCCTATATCTAGTTGTCATATATGTATCATGGGACATAAATGTAGTGATGTTACCTCTTAATTTAAACCCTACGAGTAAGATGGTAGGTATATCAAAAAGTAAGTAATGTTATAATAATAAATTGAAATTAGGCTGTTCTAGTATATTCATCCAAGAATGTTGATGAGTTGCAACGTGGACATTCGGCGATATCAAGAAGAAATGTCACCTGTAACAACATAATAATAGTATTAAATGTGCATAATGGTGGTTCACAAAAAGTTATAAATGATTAAAAAGTTAATATTTATAATTAAGAACATAAATAAAACTCAATTCACAGACACTTCAATAAAATTTAAGTGGGTAGTTGATATATAAATTTAGTTATAGGGATATTATTGTCTAATGAAACAGATTTTGTACTCCTTAATATTTCAGAAAGTTTAAATAAATTAAAGGTAAAAGGAGTAATGTTTTAGAATCAAAATAATATGTTTTGCTTAGTAGGTACTCACCCGCGGATGCTGTTCGCATTTAAGCCGAATGCGACCGTTGCAGTAATAACCGCAAGCTCGGCAAAATACTATCGTTTTATCTCTGTAGCAAGAACATTTTCTGGTATAAACATCTTTTATGTCCGGCATACCACGTCCTACACGGGTTGGCACTTTATAGACTTTACCTGCAGCAGCCGCCACCACCGGTGTGCTTGCAGTTTCCATTGTGCAAGTCCTACGTGCAACAATGTTAAAGATTAATCAATTTTAATAACAAAAGCAATCTTTAAAATTCGAAAATGCTACTTTTAACGAACACTAACGATAGATTAAGAAGTTCACAAATTTTATGCTTTAGGCGCGTCAGCTCAATCGAGTGTCAGTCAAGTCAAGTCATTTCTAGGGTTGCCATCCGTCCGGATTTCCCCGGATTTGTCCTAGTTTAGAGGGCATCCGGGGAGCGTCCGGGCGGGGTGTCATTTGTAGTCCGGGTTTAAAAATTTAAAGTCATGGGCTAACCACGACACATGCACTGTGCCCACACGCCGCGATCAACCGACGAACCGACTCGCTAAATTCACCATTATTTTCAACTATTTTATCTACCAAGGGCTCGCTGGAGTAATTAAGATTAATCTAGATTAAAAACTGGACATGAACTGCCTACCCCGCTAGAGAAGTGGCGTGAAGTTTAGTTAGTTTAATTTGGATTCGTTTAGCGTCACCACCGCGGTCGTTGTAGGAGCGTCGAGGGGTTTAGTGGATTGCCCAGAGAGAGGTACCTAAAATATGAACTATGAAGGGCCTTGAGCCACATACATACCACGCCGTTTTGCTGAATTGCGTGGTGGTGCGTAAGGCTAAGCTGTTATTTAGTTACATTAATAAGGTTTTATCAATATTATATGTTTAATTTAAACTATTCTTATTTTGCTACCGCGACTAAAAATTATTAAAATATTGGGTAATGTTTGATATACTTACATACTATATTTCCTCGAGTTGTTTGTGTTTGAAAGCACCACTAGGTTTTTTTTTATCAAAAATATTTGCAAAATTTCACAGGAAACAAGAATCGTCTTGCTTGCGTAAAAATCTTCACCGGGGAATCCCTTGATCCTAAAAATACCGTATACTTTTCTAGTCTGACAGGCGAGAAAAATTATGTGAAAATGGCAACTTATTTAGTTTATTACCTATTATGGCGTCTAAATAAACATGTCGCATTGGTCAGACACCTTATGAAGGCGTCTCCTATTATGGCATATTTAGAATTGAATTCAATGTAGTATTATGGTTTATTTGCTCTTTTTAACTTTACGACAATTAGAAGAGTATATCAGAGTGCCATGACGGTGTTTATACCACCAACGAAATATTTACGTAATTTTTTGTCAAGGTTGCAAGTGGACCGACCGAATACGGTTGTTAAGTGACACTTAACAACACTTAACAAAATACGACACTTAATAAGTGTCGTATTTTGTAACCATTGGGTTTGAAATGGTGTTATGTTTTTATTGCTTATCGTAATGTGATGTTTAGAGTTAAAATAATGATATATATAATAACAAACACTTGTTAAAATAATGTCTTTAATGATTTAATAAACAGATGAAGTTATCTGTTTATTTAGTAATGGAAATTTTACCATCTTGCAGTTGTGACAGATTGATCTGAAATAATTTGTTAACACCTTTAGTTCTGATGACAGTACGACTTAATTTAAACAAAATGGCGGATTACATTATTTTTCACGACCCTATCAATCTGGGTATCAAATGAAAGAGCTTGACTAGCAGAACACAGTGTAGAAAAAATGCTAAATCAGAATGGCCGCCAACAAAATAGCGGATTACATATTTCTTGACACCCACTCAATAAGGGTATCAAATAAAAGGGCATATCAAATAGAATAGTAACATCACACAATAAAAAAAATAATACTAAAAACTTGAAAATACAAAAAAATGGTATTTTTTTTTAAGATAATCGATTTTATTGAAAACAATGATGTAACTAGATAGTGTATGCACTCTCCTCATCAATCTAGGATATTGATCAGAAAAAATAAATAAAATCGCGTGGCAGAAAGAATTTGAAACTTGTCAAGAATGACTTTGGATTTCTATAATAGAGTTACTTTCGGAATCTAAATAAAATAGGTACGATGCAATACTTTTAAATATACTTAGCTAACTCAGATCAATCTATTGATCTGAGTTAGCTAAAAACTCAGGCTAAAAAAGAGAAAGATTTCGATGAACACGATGAACAATATTGACAACGTCTTCGTCACGTACCCAATATTCTACACCTTTCCTCTCTCATTCCATTGTGACTAAGCATGTTAATATAAAGAACACCCCCTCTTTCCTCAACGAGGCCCGTTTTGTTCGTGTAAAGCTAGGAAACTGGGGTGGATTTTAAACGAATTACTTAGAAGCCATAAGGAGAATGTAGGTGATCATTTAAGTTGAAATAATGTAATTAATCGAAGACCCAAAAACCTTTGTCTTCTGACGGTCCACAATTACCTAAGTCCTACCTACATTATTGTGTAATGAAAATATACGAATGCTGATAATGTGTCAAGCTAACACGATTGTTATCTCTAAGTATAAGAAGTGGTTAAAAAATTGTTGTTTGTTTTCAACGTACACGTACGTAACTGTTTAATAGGTGTTTAATTGCATACAAGCCTTAGCTTAAGCAGATCTTCCAACGTTTTCAAGAGATATTCACGATATAATTAATTTTATCATCACAGCTTAATATACCATGTTTTCGTTATCTCTCGCGTGTATCGTGCAGGAAGTGTATTCACGTTGTAATGTCAAAGGTTTCCGTTCAAGAGCATGCAACTGGGACGTTATAAAGGCAGGTGATAATTCGTAGCAGCCATAGCAGTGACCAGTGAAGATGAAACAGTCGTTTTATTTGGTGGTCTTTGCCGTTTGCGTCGCCCTGCACCAGGGACATGCACAGGGCCCGCCGCCTCCACCGCCGCCCCCTGGACAATCTTTGGATTCATTCGACCATTTAAAGCCTTTGAGCAGAGTAAGTGTTTACAATATTTTTTTTTATACATGTTTGATTTCATTTTTACATTCATACTATCACGCCGTAATCCTCGAAGGTAAGTCCAAGGAGCAGAAAGCGATACCTAAAGCGTGCTAAAATTTAAGGGTAAGAATAAATCTATATTCTTGAATACATTTTGATTTTCTACGTTAATGAGAAGGGTAAGCAGGTCATTTCGATTGTTTTTCGTCAAAATAACCTTATTTATACATTCAAAACGAACGGCTTTCATTTTTTTTTTTTTATCTTTCCTCAATTTTCCAACTGTGTTCCGTTCCTAGCAAGTCGTAATAGGCGACTCGGTCGTAATGGTGTATGAGTTATAATTTTGGGCAAAGGTGGTTAAAGGGCTTTGGAGCCCCTCTGACTTTTCCTATCCCTTCTGGGATTACATGAGTGATATGCTATGCATAAGTATTAAACTACTAAAAAGTACTACTACCTAGATCCTTACATGGGGCTCGGCTTTTTCCAAAAACATACGCATATATGAATAGTAAGTAAGTAGGATTAAGCTAGAGTCAAATTAAATACATACTGCTTATCATATTTTTTAGAGCGGTGGTAGTTCAATGGTAAGGACACGCGCCTCATAACCGAGGAGTGCGGGTTCAAAACCGAGCACGTACCTCTGGATTTCTCAAATCTATGTACGTATTAATACCAAGCTCGGCGGTGAGGGAAAACATCATCATGAAACCTGCAAATTCAAACAACTTTGGATTTGTAACCATGATCCTTAAATGTCTGGTTCCCCTATCTAAGGGTTACGAATATCAGATCTGCAGTCGCTTTAATGTAATTACCAGACTCGCAAAATCTTGGATCACGGTCTTAGCGGATCCCGTCTAAGCACGGGACATAATACTAGAAAGGTAATGATACTACTTATCATATTTTGTATATAGGTAACTAAGTATATGATAATATGGGTAGGGAAATGCATTGATGATAGTGTGTAGATTCGTTCGAGTCTTGAATGTTATTTTTCTTGAAATAGGTGGTGCGACAAATGCCTAATCCTCCGATGCCTCCGATGCCGCCCGTGCCTCCCATGCCACATATGAAGCAGTCACTGGCGGAGTCTAGTCGCGTGAGAAGATCTGCTAAGGGTGTAGGAGGATCCATGCCAACACGAAAAGGCTAATACTACTATCAGCTTAGATTTTCCGTACCATGACAAAAATAGCAGTGCAATGGCTGTTGAAAATAATTTGTTGTAACAATTAAGTAAGTTTTAATAAATATTTTGAAGCATTTTATTTTGAACTATTTTATTTGCGCCTTTCTTTAAAAAAATAAATTGATTTACGTTTGTGAGTGAAGCAGCAAAGGTGTTAGCCATTAGAATGCTACATTATCCCCGATTAACATAAGCTATAGACAGTTCGCCCTGCAGTGGAGCTCCGAATACTCCTGAGGTAGTCTGTCGTAGGAGGCGACCAAAAGGGCCTTTGGGGTCGTGGGAGCTAGCGGGGGAGCCTTCTAGACTTCTAGCACTCAATCATCCCCGAGGAGGACGACAACTCGTGTTATACTCTGTCGGTTGGGATACGGGTCACACGGCTGTCTGTGTTGTCGTATACACCGCACTAGGTGTTCTGGGGGAGAATTCCACTCCCTCGAGATAGGCCGCAAAGCGGCAGCGCGCACTGCGTAGAATTTTCGAGCGAATCCCGGTAGTGGGGATCCTGATAGTTTTGCGTTCAGCGCCCGAAGAATGGTAGCCGTGAAGTTTAGTCGGTAGAGGAACTGGTGTTGCCAGCCGACTTCCGAGCCCGACGCACCTTTGTAGACTGAGTAAGAACTCAGGTCTACCTGGACGGTGCGTAAAGGCATTTCTCAAGTTCAAAAAAAAAAATGGCTATAAACAGTGGCGTAGCTTTTCTTAGACGGGCCCTGTATCAAAATTTGCTGCGGAGCCCAAATAAAATGTAAAAATGTTTTTCATAGGAGAAACGAAAACGGTCGCATCGAAACAATATACCTAGTTATGATGTATTGATTAAATGTGATAACTTAAAAATTACGTGACAAGCCTGAAAGCCGTTCAAGCCATTCTAAGCTAAAAAGAGTTCTATGGGCCTGCCTCATAGAACTAATTTTAGCTGTTGCAGTTGTAACTGGGAGGGTCAAAAATAGACAGCATGTTGTTTATATAACCTCTAGATGCCTCTGGATGCAAGACTATTAATAATTTCGTCAGTTCCATAATGGAATGTTTTTTTATATATTTTAGATTCAAATCAAATAATTGTTCATACAGATTATCTGATAAGTCTTCACCAAATTTAGCAGTTTTCCGGCAGCCATTTTTATTACTTTGTTTGAAAAGGATAAGAGTTTTTCCGGTTGTAACACTTCAAACATAATATAAGTCAGGTCAGGCTCTGAAATATTTGTTTAGTTTGAGAAATTAATATATCTAAAGAGGAATGTTATACATTCACTTTGAAGTACGATTCCGGGTCTAAAATTCTCTCATATACCTATATTCAGATAACTCAAAAATAAACGCTTCGTTATCATCCGTCTTTCATTTTTGAGAACATTTACTACCCTCCACTCTTTTGCTAGATTTCTAGACTCGTTTAGCGAAGTATGGAATAAATTTTGATTTCCTATTTCCTTTAGTTAGTCTTACAACAGATTACTTATTAACTACTAGCTTTCTGTAAGTTATTATTTTCATGCATGTAGACAGTGGCGGATTTACCCTAAGGCCCAGTAGGCCCGGGCCTAGGGCGGCCAGATATTAGAGGCGGCCAATCGTGATAAAAAAATAACTGATGATGCTTTAGTACTGAGAAGAGGCGGCTGGTATTTACTATATGGCCTGGGGCCTAGGGCGGCCAAGACCATAAATCCGCCACTGGCTGTAGATTAGAAACAGGGTTACCCAAGTAACACAGATAGCAGTATAAGGTCCTAGTAACAGCAAACCCGGGAGCGATAAGCTTAAAAAGCTGTTGATTAATGTCTGAGTAAACGTGTACTCAGCTCTTATTCAAGCAAATTGGGCACACTTTTAAATGCTTTAATTTGAATAATAGCAATATAAAATCTGAGTAGTAGCAATGTAATTGTCCACATAGCTTAATAACGTCTGAAAAACGGCAGTCGTTACTTATACACAGATGTTTTATCATGTTTATTCAGATAAATATTTGTGGCTGTGATATTCAAAAACTACTCAGCTATAAGCACATTTGTACCACACTATTTCAAACAAAATGTGTGTTTCCTTCAAGAAATTGTTGACATCATTAATATTTATTAAGATATTAATGTGGACGGAATGAATACTTGGAATTGTTAAGTAATTTTTAAAAATACGAGTTTTAGCTATTACACAAGTGAAATAATATTGCGCAAGTAATTTTGTCGTCAATAACGTATGTCCTGTAACTATTGGTTTTACGCGCCGCTTTAATATCGAAGTTTAATGATAGAAATAAGTTAATGTACAAGACAGAAATAAGGCAAAAAAAAACTTTAAGCGTAATTCCTTATTTTAGTGTTTTAAAAGTAATAATTAGTTTATGTATAATACTCGAATTTGTATCTGAATTAATAAAACACAGCATTTTATAGCAAAAACAATTCCAAAAACATTTTTTTTGGAGGTTATAATGGCGATTCCTATAAATCTGATTATTAGCTGCTCACGGAGCTGTTTTACCGAGCTGCTGCTGAATAATAGTTTTGACTCGTCACATATTAAGCCTTTATTTGGCAAAGCGCGGTATGGCGGAATAATTTCTGAATAACAGTTGAGTATTTGTTCACATGTTTTATTAAACAGCTTATTAGGGTTCAAAACAGAACAATCAAAAACTAGAATTTCGTGGAAAAAAGATTAGGTGATCGATCGAACTTTATTATTTAACTATTATGCAATCATTTCACTTAAATAAAAAAAAAAAAATATGCAAATGAATTAAAGCTATTTAGGTACACCAATCTAACGTAAAAAGGATGTAAAATATTTTTTTTATTTTGTTTTATTTAGAAAAAAAGCTGTGGTAATCAAGTTTTTTTTTTTTCAACTTACGTACCTATGTCTAGTTTGAGTTAACTACTCGTATGTACTGCATACCTTATTAAAATGCTAAAAATGGAAAAGAAACGAGGTCTCTTTTGGTTCCCCATCTATTCTAATGATAATGTAGCAATTTTTCATTGTCTGAAAACAAACGGATATTATACCTACACTAGCTGTGCCAGCGGTGTCACCCGCGTTTATGGTTAATATTATAATATAGACTATTTCCGTCATACATGATTTCTATGTAACTTTAACCATGAAGGCTGCACACGCGACGGAAGCTTAAAAATGGAGTAACTTCTCCCGTTTTCCTAACATTTCCCGTCACTACTCTGCTCCTATTGATTGTAGCGTGATGAAAAGTATACTATAATCTGCCCAGGAGTATAAAGAATAATTGTACCAAGTTTCGCTAAAATTCGTCGAGTAGTCTTTGTTTCTAAAAGGAACATACAGACATACAGACAGACAGACAGACAGACAGACAAAAATTTTACTGATTGCATTTTTGGCATCAGTATCGATCACTAATCACCCCCTGATAGTTATTTTGAAAATATATTTCATGTACAGAATTGACCTCTACAGATTTATTATAAGTATAGATAAACGGAAACCTAAAACAAAATTAAACCTAGCTAGATAGATTAATTGCCCCCGAAACCCCCTACATACTAAATTTTATGAAAATTCTTGGAGCCGTTTTCGACATTCAGATTACAATATAGATAGGTATAGATACATTAGTTTTTTTATTTTAAGATACTTATTATTAATATCATAATGACACATAATTTGAGTATACTATACAAATTCAAAACCTCGGACACAACAAAAGGTAGATTTATACTACCGCATTGAATGTACTACAAATACAAAACGCTAGAATAAAATGATTCGGACCGCGCGTATTTTTGAATTCGTTAATATTCTTATCTGATTCATCTCCACTAGATGTGTAATCATCGTCACCCACACAGTCTGTATATGAAATTGCGGGTACGGAACACTCTTCTACGTACGATCGCACTTGACTGTTAAGGTTAGCTTGACCGCTTTCTTCCACAGCTAGTTTACTAAACACTATGCTGCCTACGCCCAACATACAACAACTAACGTTTAATAAATATCTACAAATAAAGCAATATTCAGCATTCTTCTGTGTAAATACTGTTTAACTAACTTTAAAACTGCTAGTTTCGGTATAAGAATAGAAGTATGTGTAAGAGAGTTATAAACTATGTCTACATTTCTTTTATACCAATATAAGCTTAATTAGAACCCAGAAAATACTTTTTATCAGCAGCTGAATAATTCGCAAAATAAAGAACCTTATAAGATTTCAAAATATTATTAAAGCTGTTATTCAGATACAAGCATTTTAAAACCGAATTTTAACACTATTATTCAGCATCTAGTTGCTGAGGGTACTTTATACAGAATATAGCATTTTTAACAGCAATAAGCTTAATAATGTTTGTATAATAGTATTGTACATTACGTTTATTCAGCTTGTTATCTTTTAGCTTACTGTTATGCAAATTAAAGCTATGTGAAACTCTCTAAGCTTAGAAACGTTTGTGTAATATTGAGAATAAAAGTTATTACTAAGCCTTAAGAAAGAAGCCGAAATTATACAAATTTTACTAAGCTTAAAAAATTATAATAGCCGTAATACAACGTTAGTCAGAATTTAGCTATTTCCTTAACTGTAACACAAATGTTACGTAACTATTAACTGTGTTATGAGTCGCATTAGTACTGTTATCATGCTTGTGTGTTACTTGGGTAATAATTTCAAATAGTGAAGAAAGAAGTGACAAGTAGGTAGGTACTCTAAAAGCGTAGCTCTGAAAATTGATTTTAACTTTTCATTAACATCACTGTGGCTGCTACCACGGACACTGATTGATACACATTCTTTTCAGAGCCTGTAGCTCGAATTTGAACGAATCGATATGAAAGTATAAAACTTAATGCGTATTAAGGGACCTGTAAACGATCAAACATGTTTGTCAAATTTTACGTTTCGACGCACACATCCAAACCAAATTTGTCAAACAAGGCGTCTCTCAGTTTTGTCTTATTATATGGAAAAATGGCGCGTTTGTTTGACAAACACGCCCGCAGACCTTCAAATTTGGGTGAAACACGCCGTCAATCAAATTTTCTTTCAAACCATGGACTTAGTATACTAACTACTAAGTCCATGTTTCAAACACATCAAACACGAAGATTGTTTTGTTTACCAAACATGTCAATCACGCGCAGACGATAAATAAATTTGACACATTTGATCGTTTATCAGCTGCTTTATTCTCTCTCGAGTACTGAAACATGAACAATCTGCTATACAAATATGATTAATATCGATATTGTATTCATAAACCTCTATCTGTTTTTAACAAGTCTACAATACTGCACGTAAAAAGAGACAACAACATATTTGACTTCACTATTTTTGGTAAAATCATCACGAGACGTCATAGAAATACCTAAGTGAAGCCGGCTTACCATTTTGATTTCTCGTTTTAAGTTGTCAATGTCAGTGGAATTTGTGGTGTATTAATAAATAGTGTGCCAATATTAATAAAATTTGTGATTATAACATAATCTAACTTGTAACATTCAAAAACATCGTCATAAATAAATTGTTCAGAGACTTATAGTTAGTATGTAAATAAGTAAAGTGGAATGACATACACAAAGGCGCCATATTTGTTCTTCACTCAAAATTGGGCTTCACTGTTTCGTAATTAAGTCATCTCCATTAGTTTCAGTACCTACTCAGAGTTCCCATCTCATTGATACAGCTGTTACAGCTAGCTACACCCCTGGCTAAAGAATATTTTGAAAAAAGTCAGGTTAGTTTAGAAAATAAATGTCCACCCGTGCCATGTCGGGACGGGCCGCTAGTCGTATATAAAATTGTCTTTTTGCCACTGTTGCGCGCATTAAAAATTATTTTATAATTAATTTACTATATATGTACATATTTTAGTTGAATTAAGTAGGTAGTGAAGAAAATATATTTTCCTGTTTTCGTTAATATCGCCATAATAAAATTGGCACCTCTTTGTCTATATGATATTGAAAGAAAAAAAAAACTTAACCTAATTTTTTTATGTCAGTGTCATATTTCCAATCTCGTCTGTGTTTCCAATTCCAATCCATTGAACTGAAATTAAAATGGGAAGATTTGAATTATTTAAGATTGTTCATATTTGTGTATAAGTGAACATCAATGAAATCACGTTTATAATAATTGGCAATATGCTACGGGTTATCAAAAAGGCTTCGCCTGTATCCTCGTTTAGGAGAATTAAGTTTCCCGAAAAGTTAAAAGGAACTATTATCGAAAAATGGGCAGACTATTGGAAGAACTTGTTCATTGACTATCGTCAAATGGTCCAAGATCTTCGAACTGACATACAAGACGATCCCAGGAAAGCATTCAAATGGGCAACTGGTATCGCTGCTGCTACGATTTTAGCTCGTAACAATCCTAGTGAAATAGATTTCAAAGACAGCCTCAAGAGAATAGCAAACGAGGTAGTTCTTGTCAGCGAAAATTGTCACAATCCTGTTTCAGTAGGACACTTACGATTCCTGGATACATGCTACAATGAAGGCGTACTTCACTACAAAAGTCTCGGCGTAGCTTCGATCATGTACACATCAGAGTTGAATGCTGAATGCGACCTGTACAAATCACGATGTTCATACTTAAAGCCATCTTATTTGAGCTTTCCTACAAGAATAGTAGATGTAGGCTTCATGGGACGATGGTGGAACATCTATATAAAAACAAATAATTATGATGTAAATGTATAGATTCTGTATAAATATGTATTATATTTAGACTTGAAAATAAATTGTTGTTGTTAAAGCATAAAATTTAGTTATTTCATTTTATTATTTAATTTTTATGTAAATACATAGGTACTTTAGATTATGTGAGGTGGTACCTAATTCATCACATCCCTACCCTCTGACCATACATTGAATTTCAGTCTAGGTATGCTTTGGTATGTGCTTTTGTATGTAGGGGAATGCATTTAAAGGTGTATGCATAATACTATTAAAGCCAATAGTATTTCCAGGTATTATTGTAGTCAGGCTAGATTTTGCAGCTGAACTATGGTGACCTTTAGCTTTATTTCCACCTTAACTTTCTTTATGAGATAAAGTTATTCAAGTACCTCAATTGTTGACTAAAAAGATTGGTGTGCATGTATAATTACCACTTATTCATTTGGGGGAGGTGGAGCGAATAATAATAATAATAATAGTTTCCCTTTTTCGCAATAGTCCTGCATCAGCCGGACGTCGCCTTTGAGTGTAACACCCGGCCGGTGTTCCATCACACATTTAGATCAAACTCTCAACAGGCCTATACATGTTGGACCCATGTCCCCATGCAAGCCTTAAAGGCCCGGGCTTGTCCCGTGATTGTGCCGAGTGACATAATAATAATAAATTTTCCAGACTGACATACTAATTCCTTAGTCCCAAACTAAGCTTATGGTTATGCTTTGGATACTAGGTGAACTGATAGACATACTTAAATATATTTAAAAACATCATCACCCCAAGTACAAATTTCCATATTCATCACACGAAACATTTGCTTCTAGCGGGAATCGAATCCGTGACCCCTTGTTTTGTAGCCAGGGTCTCTGACCACTCGACCATAGGGCCAGTCGAATATGATGGTATTATTGCACCATTCTGTGATTGCGACAGTTGGGTAAAATAATAATAACTATTGATGTTGAAGAGAATGCTTTTATTTTATTTCTTACTAATAATGTTAAAACAATTATGTATAAAAACTAAAACCTTTTCACAAATCATCTCATGCGTGAGGTTATTTTCGAAAATGCAAATCTAAAAACATAAATCACCACTATGTGAATCATGAAAAATATTATAGTCTTCTAGATATATCACCATGAACACTTTCTCCAACATATCATGATATTACGCATATGCAAATCAAAACAAACTAACAAACATAACCATTTTTCATATTCTCAATATTGAACGCTTGGAAGGGAAATACAGCTTACATGCTTTCAGCATATGTTTTTGTATTACAAAGCATATGATATAATGAACAAAAGTGCGCCTTAGATTTAACAAAAAATAAATGGCATACAATTTTCTCTTCACTGTCACATTTTGAATTCTAAGCCGTAAGTTAGAATAAAACATGCAAGCTGCAAACAAAACAACACAAATATTAAAAAACATGTGTCATTAAACACAGCCATGGATAAATTTTCTTATGCTGCAAATTATTAATTCATAACTAAGTTTGTCTCAATCAACAAAATGTTTTCTTCTCATCCATGTAAATCAACTTTCCCGTTTTAGTGTTAAGAAAAAATATCTTAAAAAATATAAAGTCATTGATTTTTTTAGGATTAAAACAAAATCATCCTTCAATAAAATGAAATAAAAATCACCACTTTGATTACAATGCATTATCTCTTAAAAAGGAAAATATAATAAAGTTACAGTATTGTAATAAAAATTGCTGAAAAAAGGACTCTAAACTAAAAAGTTCTTGTCTAAATTAATATTAGTGAAAACAATCTATTTCACCCAACTATAGAATGAATGAATGAATTGAATTTGTATTCATATTAGATAACAATGAAAAAGATTGCATTCATATGACTTAAATATTTTACAGTATACAAAATCTCTTTAAATTTTTATTTATTGCTCTTTTTTGTATTATTGAGTTCTTAGTATTGAGCATGTAATAGATCAGTAGTAAATACGATATTTCACACCCATTGCAGCTAGAAAAATACTATGGACTATAACAATTAATAAATGACAATCTTCTTTATCTTTAATCCACATTTGGGACACACCATTGGGGCTTTGTAAAACAACTTACTTATACTATTTATATAGCCGGCCTCGTTCAGGAACATATGTGTAACAAATATTACTTGATATTACCAACACTGCTATTGAAAGAAGAGCACTTAATTTGTATGCAGCGCATGCGCTGTGAGGTAGAGAGTGTTGATACGCCAAGTATTATCTTTGAATTAATTTTAAGATTGTCCCATATACCGTTAAATCTACACAAATCGACAAAGACAATCTTACTTATGGAAAAGCGCAACATTCGTATAACTTTAGAACAGCAAATACTATATTGTAACGTTGCAGTAGCGCACTCAGCGACACTCCAGCTGTACCATCCGGCAAATAAGCATGCATCCTAAACAAACTAGATTGCCTACATACAACCACTATTACAATATTACTTACATGTAATTTTTTTCTTGACAGAGTGGTACACTTGGGGTGGATAACGCCATAACTTTACATTTCAATCAATTTTAAAATGTACGAAATAATACCGAGAATAACACAGAAAAAAGTTAGGTACATAAATAATTTATTTCTATCACAATATTTCAGACTTTGCTTATAGTTACAAATACACAGGAGATATTTTTATACATAAATAATTAAGCAGTAAACTATAAGATCCAGTTTAGACAATCGTAAGTCGTAACACTGCAGCATCACAGATAAATACATCCTTTACAATTATATACCATATTGATTGACGAGTACCGTAAACATAACAGTTCACAACGAGAATTTAAAAATAATGAATTAAGTATACAACAAAGAAACATTCTATCACTGACTGGCTTTGAAACTTTGTAAAATCTCGTAATAGTTAATCATGCGGACCAGTGAGGCATAACACATACTCAATATTTTAATGTTATTGAAACCTGATTGTTAATCCTTTAAAAATAATTAAAAACATAAATCATGAAAAACAAATGAATCCCCTCTAAATGTAAAAAAAATGTATAATGATTATGATGACGTACACTAGGTTAGCATTTTGCTTTGCGTGTTACCATCCCCGGGAGTGAGGGGTGGGTGGGCGGCGGGCGGCGAAGCGGGGCCTATAGCAGGATGATGTCTGCTCCGTGGATGCGGCCGAACGCGTACAGTCTATTGACGTCGTCGTCGTGGTCTAGGAGGAGTTCGTCCTCTGGAATATACAATACATTTCTGCTAAGTTGGGAGTTAATTTAATAGCATGGTTGATGTGTCGTAGCCTGATGTTACATAGCCCATAGTCTTCCTAAATAAAAGGACTAATCAACACAAACATATTACACTCGGCGTAAAAAAATTGCACCTCTGCGAAAATCACTTTCAAATGTCATTCAATCTTTTGATATACACGTGTAGCCGCACCAATTACGATTTTATTTTAAGATTATTAAATAAACTAAATACAAAACATCTTTGACTCTGCCTACCCCTTTGGGGATTACAGGCGTGATGTTACGTATGATCCAAGGATGGAAAGGTAACAAATGATCCCACCAGTATTCCAAAAAAAATTGTCGGTCCATGCGCCAAACATCCTGTATAAATGAATAAACTCAAAGACTAAAAAAATAATTCTCCATTATAATGCTACAATAACCAGGGTTGTTGTAGCATTATAATGGAGAGTTATTTGACAAATGCGATAAATATAGTCTTGTTACTCAGGAGTAACAAGACTATATTTATCGCAGCATGTCTAAAAAATAAATGTCCACTATGTCCGTGTGCCTATAAAATGCTCACCGGCGTCAAGGAAGTCGTCGAAATGCTCACCGGCGTCAAGGAAGTCGTCGAAGTCCTGCACCTCATACAGTTCATGGTCGTAAAGATCATCCAGCGAGTCGTCCGAGCTGTAGTCGAACACGCGGTCCACGAAGTCCGGCCGCAGGTTCGGGTTGCTGAGGTCATCGGTCAAGTTCAGATTCAGCATCTTGTGCATCGGCATTTCCTAGAGCGAGACAATAGAGGTTAATGACCTGCAGTGCCCCATGTTAGTCTAGAACTCTAAAATAATGCACCAACTGTGTTTCCTTGCCTAGCCTGTCGTAAAAGGCTGATGGTGTAGCAAGTGTTGCGTACGAGTTGACAATTGTCATTTTTTTCACAATCTTCCATCCAACCTAACTTATTTTTTTTTTTATTAATGAAGATTTAGGTAACATGTTGGTTTGGAAGTCAATAAGACCTAATTTTATTAATGGAATTGGCAGACTTACTATTATTTCTTCGGCTGGTTGGGGTGCACTTCCTTCTGCTTGGTTATCAGATTTACTGTCCTAAAAAAAAGAAATAGAATGCATGATAAATCACAATCTATTACGAGGAAAGAGTTGATTGTTTGAATTAAATAGGCTCCGACACCACTGGACCGATTTGAAATTGAGTAACACAGGCTTTATTTTATCCCCGTATTCCCACGGGAACGGGAACTACGCGGGTGATACCGCGGAAAGCTGCTATAATTATGTAATACATAGATTTTGTATATTTCCAACTATTGAGGTTTTAAACTCGTTCACTGCATTTAAGTCAACACAGTGATTCAAGCTATATTCCATATTTTATAATGTGAAACAGGAGTAAAATCCTAAACGAAAGAGTTTTGAATATTCTTTAGTTAATATAATTTATAGTTGATTATCTCTCGAGTTACCTCACGGATAAATATATAAATAAATGTTATGTTTATGTTTTACATATTTAGGGGGTCATGTTCCAGAAGCGTGCTTGTCGCGACTCCTGCCAAACCGATGTTTCGGATTGCAATTCTAGACCTTATATGTACCACAGAGCGTTAAGTACCGTTCCCCCAAAGCGAAGCGCACTGACGTGCCCTCGTCGGTGCGAAAAATGGCGAATACGGCGAAGGGGGCCGCAACCCTTCACGCTTCGCCGAGCATGGCAGATCGAGGAGAGCAGAGTGCCGTAAATAAACGTGGAATATAAGAGGTGGAATGAAAGATAAGATGTATGAAATGATTGAAGTAATAAATGAGAGACGCCTGAATGCTCTGTGTTTGACAGAGTCTAAGCGGAAGGGCAGCGATGCCGATGTGCTTCCCGGTGGTATGATGGCTCTGTGGTCTGGTGTGGAGCTGAGTTGTCATGCCAGTGGTGGTGTTGGAGTCGTGCTTTTCTCTCGCTTGGCCTCTGGTGCGAAAGACTATGAATTAGTTGGTCCAAAACGTGAAATAGTGTGATTGATTAATTTTAGTTGATAGCCGCCTCCGCAATAGTATAAATGCAAGAGCCTCAGTGCCGGTTTAAGCCAATGCGGGGCCTGTAGCAAATTCTGTCAAGAGGCCCTTAATTTGTTATAGGTTTTCAAGTTTAGGGTATTAAATAAAACAAAACTGTTACAAATAAACGTTTCTGGATTTAATATGAGCGAATTTAGAGATAACATTTTCAAGATCGACTTCTTTATGCAAATCATGCTCTGTATATTCATCAAAGTGATATGATTAAGACGTTCTTGGCCTATCGTGTTCCTTAACTCATTTTTAATACGTTTAATGTTGAAAAAGAACCGCCACTATAGTTAGTGATCATGAGAGACATGTATGCGCAAGGCAATTTCTACGTTTAGGAAACACGATTTTAAAGAATTATTCAAAAAGTTTATAAAATTGCTGTTCCAGGGGCTCCAGTTTCTTGCTTTCAATAACAGTAGCCACATCTGTTTCCAGCGAACTGCACTAATTCGTCGCCTAGGCTGTTCTACAAATCATCTGCGTAAGCACTGACCATACTTAAGGTTTTTTCCAATGCAACTTTTGTTGTAAGAGATGTTAGCTGTCGAAATACTCCAAAAACAGGTTGTTCAGGTGTTTGATTTTCAACAAAGTCGTCAAATGTAGTACAGCCGCTGCAATGGTCGTATTTTGTATTTCGCTTGCTTCCTCTTAAAGTCTTGATTTTCGTCACAGCCGGTAAGATCTTTGGCTCTTGCCTTAAGATCTGATAGAGGACGTAGCCATGTAATGATTCGTAAAGGGCGTATCGCGTATTAAAGTCTTAATCAGATGACTGCAGCGAAGCACTAGTCGCTTGCAAGCGTTCTAGGATTCCGTTCCACGTAATTGTCATTATTCCCTTTTCTAATTTATTCATCATTGAAATTCGTCTGTAAGCTTTATTAGGACATTTACGACACTCTGACGGTATTGAAAATGTCTTTCAAACTTGCTTAAAATTATTAATTAAAACCACATAAAAGTGCTATGTTGGTCGGTTTTGTCCCATGTTGGTCTGGGACTTGGCCCATGTTGACCTCGAACAAAAAAAAAAGAATGTGCCAACTGTGGTTTTTATCTAGCATGTCGTAAAAGGCGACTAATGGTTTACGGGCTTTTGGGTATGTGACTGAGTAGGCGACGACTAGCCACTTGTCACTCCTTTTTCACAGCTTTCCATCCAACCCAGACCACTGCCCCATGTTGGTCTGGGCATTGAAAAGAATATGCCAACTGTGGTTCTTGCCTAGCATGTCGTAAAAGGCGACTAATGGTATATCGGGTTTTGGGTGTGTGATTGTGTAGGCGACAGGTTAGCCGCTTGTCACTGCTTTTTCACAATTTTCCATCTAACCCAGTCCGGCTTTACTTTTGGCTGAATGTGGTTGAAGGGGTTTGCTGCCCTTTCGACTCTGCCTACCCCTTCGGGGATTATGGGCGTGATGTTATATATGTATGTATGTAAAAGTGCTCTCCAGCTCGGGCTGACCACCTAGTGTCCGAAAACCTATTCAAAATCAGAATTTTTGAAGTAGAATCTTTAAATGCGTTCGTAGGATGACCTCATCGATAGGCAGAAGCGGAAAAAAATTTATAGAGGTTTTCAATGAAATTGAAGAAAAGTAATGCTTCTGTACGGCAGTCTGCTGCGCACTTAGCAACCAAATTTAATGAAGGTGCAAGGCAGGAAATTTTTTATCCGTACTTATTTACTTCCTTAATTCGTGCTTGTAAGTCGATGTATTTCCCACTCATGTTGCTGGTATTATCGTAGCTTTGCCCACATTCTTTGATATCAATGCCACTCACACTTAAGAAATCTAGGAAATTTTGAGCGAGTTATTCAACAGTATGACCTTCTATGTCCAAGAACTGAACAAATCTTTTCACTGGTCCAGACGGTAGAACTGACTATCGAGTCAGTTAGTCCACATGCGATATATCTGGAGTTGAACACAATGAAACTGAGTAGTATTTGCATCTTTTAATTTCGCAAATAATTTGATCAAGTATACTAGATGCCATTAGATGAATTAGATAAAAGAAAATGTGAATCAAATGTACAATGAGATAAAACTTTTGTATTTTCTGCTTTACTTATTTTTACATGAACGTGTCAAATGATAGACTTAAGAATATATCAAATCTGTTAAATTATTAATTCCTAATATACTTTTATTTATTCCAAATAAATGTAAATAATTAATTTGAGATAAGATTAAACGCGACGAAATCGAATTTCAGATTTATTAGATGGGAGTAAAGAATAGCGTAAGCGCTTCGCGCTTAAGGCATTCAAAGTATTTTTACGCTCGTATCTAAATTGATGTTTTTTTTTCAGGTCAGAAAGGCGTTGTAGCGCGGGGCCGCCCTATTCGCGGTGCCCGTAGCATTTGCTACTCTTGCTACGTGGCTAATCCGGCACTGAAGAGCCTACAGAGGCCCCACTCTTGAAACAGACCACTACCTGGTAGTATGCCGGTTTGCTGGGCTTTTCAAGAAGTGGAGGCACTGGCGAGTGCGTACTCCTTGCGGGGGCACTGAAAGGATAAGGATTAAAAAAATTGGAAGATGAAAGTGTAAGAAATGTGTATTTAGGCTTAGTAAATGAAAGACTCGCGAATACGAGTCTTTCTTACTTAGATGTTGACGAATGCTGGAACGTTTTGTAAGAAAGTATGGTGGACAGTGCAAGCATGCGGATGCGCAAAGTGACGTAGAATAGTGAAAGGTGATGCATGGTGGGATGAGGAGGTTAAAGCCCTCGTTGAAAGAAGGCCTGGCTTGACTACGTCTCATCTTTGCAAATGGATGAAGGTATGAAAAAAGAAATATACCGATTTTGCAAGAGAAACTAAGCCTTTAGTGAAAGACAAGCGTGAAAGAGTAGCTACGAATGAGACAGAGAGGCTGACGAAGTTTCAAGGCAAATTCCAAGCTTTTTATAGGGAAGTCAAAAGGTCTCGGGGGTATTTGTCGGCGTCCAGAATGGGAAAGATTAAATCTAAAGCTGGTGACATTCTTGCAAACTCAAATAAAGTGTTAGAACGGTAGAGTGCATATTTTGGAGAAATCTATAAGTATGTCCCAGATGTTGGCACTGAGAATGTGTCTATGACTGATTCTGTGGTGCCAGTGTCTGATGAAGACATCACTATGAATGAGATTAAATGATTGATACGAAATTTTAAAGGTGGAAAGGCCGCAGGAATAGACAAAGTATCTGCAAAAAACAAATTGTATTTGTATTTGTATTGGACTGGAGTCGTGCAGTCATCTTGCCTTTGTACAAGGGTGCTGGGTCACGTATGGACTGTGCCAAATATAGAGCTATCAGTTTGATCAGCTAAGCAGCAAAGGTGTATGGTAAGATAATTGAGAGGAAAATGAGGGTGAAGTCCGATGGAATGTTGTAGGCAGCACAGGGAGGTTTCCAGAATGGTAGATGATGCACGGATCAAGCCTTTTGTCTTCGCAACATCGTTGAGAAGCATCTGGCCAAAAGCCGGAAAGATTTTTGCGGTTTTGTGGATCTGGAAAAGGCCTTTGACAGGTTTATACGAAAGGATCTTTGGGACATATTGCCAAGATATATCACCTACTACGACCAGATTGGTTGTGTGTTAACAAAAGGTGTTGTTAGGAGTCATAAAACCGTAGAGCATGTATGAAAAGGATCATGAATGTTGTAGAAGCATGTGAGGTGTAAGTATCGTGCCACATTTCGTTCGGTTCTCTCTGCTTACCCCGCTAGGGAAGTTTGATTTTTTTTTTCGTCCTGCAGGATGCTAGAGATCTGTCACTATTTTTTATTGTATGTCTAGCGCTTTACAGCAATCTGTTCTAAACATTAAGCTGTTCTATTGTGTGACTTTGTCTGGTAATATTTTAATAGGTTACAGGAAGATGTCCATTGACCTCCTCCTGCTACATGCTGGAGAAACGGTTTGGTAGATTAAGAACACTGTTCCTTCTCAGTCTTGTTACCTACTTAATGTTTCCATGACCTGCCTTTAACATTTTCAGTTAATTCACATGAGTTTTCAGTCATCAGTGGTAGTTTTGAACTCTCTGTGAAATTTACTGCTTTACGGTTTGAAATTTACTGTATTGTCCGTCCTGCCACACCTTATCAAATGTCTGTCCAATGTCCAGAAAAACTGCCAAGCAATATTGTTAGTTTCAAGTGCGACGTCAATAGTATTTTCCAGCTTTTGCCATGCTCTTGTCTGAAGCCAAATAGATGTTAGGGGAGAATATTTTTCAGATGTTGATGCATTCGATTGAGAATCAGCTTTTATAAAATTTTGCCTAGGAATGGTAGAAGACTAATCGGTTTGTACGAAGAGACTTCCTCTGATGGTTTTCTTGGTTTCAGGATCATAATAACCTGGGCGAGTTTCCATTGACATCTGAAGTGCGACAACCTTAAGCAGGCATTGAAAAGTCTTACTAAGTACAATAAACTTTTGGTCGGAAGGTTTTAAGTAGTGAGGCGCCAATTTAATCGTAGCCTGGCGCCTTTTCAGGTAGCAGGGCGAATATTACAGCAGCTAGCTCTTTGGGATTTACTACGTTTAAAGGTAAGCAGAGCTAATTCAGTGATTTTAGAAGATATTTAATCTCTTTTTCGTTAGTAGGGTTATCACACGGAAATGGTTTGAATACATTTTGTAAATGTGTGGCATACGCAGCTGCTTTTTCATTGTCTGATCCAGCCCAGTCTCCATCGTGTTTCCTTAGCGGAAAACTGTGGTTTTTAGGATATTTCAAATTTTTGGTTGCGCGATAGATTGAGTAGTTTGTATCCTTATATGGCCACCCATATAAGGATACAAACTTACTTATCCACATAAGATAACTTTGCAGGCAGGCATTTTTATAACCCTTAATGAGACGTTTCACTTCTTCTGTTACCCTATTGAACTTGGTTTTTTCTGAAGGATATCTGGTTCTGTGTCACTCTTTTGTGTTTTAGTTTTTCGCTGGACTTTTAGTTGTCTCAATAAATTAATTATTTATTCATTTTCTTAATTTACGTCGTTCCTTTATTTCTTTCTTAATGTAATAAGGATATTCCTTTGATTTAACTTTTATGTTTTGACGTTGCGGTGTGGACTCGAAGGCAGCTGAGTGGACGATGTTGTTGAAGATTTCAATACACCTTTCAATTTCGTTTGTGGTTTTCGGTTTGATATTTAGGTCTAGTTCATTGGAGATTGTTTCT
This sequence comes from Glyphodes perspectalis, assembly GCA_951394215.1. Taxonomy (NCBI): domain Eukaryota; kingdom Metazoa; phylum Arthropoda; class Insecta; order Lepidoptera; family Crambidae; genus Glyphodes; species Glyphodes perspectalis. The sequence goes on from OX596215.1 coordinate 6,492,374, forward strand.
TTGCAAAGTTCCTAATCTGTGTTTTTAGTGTAGACCCTTAAAGGCGTCTCTGTAAGGATGATTTGCTTGTATTAATTTAGGATAACTGGTGTATAATCTAATGATAAGTCGACACATTTCTTTACCTTCATGTAGTTGCCATTTATGTTTTTTGTTACATAACATAAAAGTCAAGTAGATCAGGAATTTTCTTTCGGTCCGTGGGCCAATAGGTTGGTTCCCCATATGATATGCTTTGTAGTTTAAGATCTACAATAGTTTTAGTCAACTGTCTTCCTCTTGGACTGATTAGCCTAGACCCCAAAATGTGTGCTTGGAGTTCCAGTCTCCCCCACAGATGAATTGGGGGCCAAGTTGTTTGAAGAAAGATTTGTATTCTTCGACAGAAACCGAGTGTCTTGGTGGGTATATTGCAGAGATAGTTGTTTCAGCATTGTTGCTTAAGATTTATACTGATGTAGCTTGTATTTTGTCCGTTATAACTTGTTATAGCATGTGATGTTTAGTATTATTTCTTATGGTGACAGCGGTTCCACCATGAGAATTCCCAAATGGGTGATCAGTTCTATAGATTATAAAATTTGGGAAGCCAATGTATGCCCGTTCAGTGAAACTAGCTTCACATATTAGGACAATATGAACTTTCTCTGTATTCATGAAGATTTCGAGTTCATGTTGTTTATCATTCAACCCATTGGCATTCCAGGTAACAATCCGGGTGTTTAGGCGTTCTGTGAGACTAGTCTTGTAATTAGCTGAATCATTCGATCCAACATGTTTTTCATGATTGCTTGATATCTATTGAAGATAGTATCCAATAGACCTGTCATTTTGTGTCCCGTTTCCATTACTAGATCGATGGGTTCGTTTGGTTAGGGAAGGGAGGTGGCGTGAAGTTTAGTTAGTAATGCTTAGTATATGCATAATCTCATACCTTATTTAACTTATAATTTAAAGTATATAAGAAAATGAACAAGAACAATTTTCACTTTAAAAATAGCAAGCAGCTAAATATATTTTGTATGGAAAAGAAATATAAAAAAAAATATATATTTCTAAAATTTGTTTCTTAGAATAAAGAGTTATAAACTGTAAGTGGTTTCGCATAAAATAAAAATAACCTGAACCATAGGTGTAGTGGTGGCGGTGTAGTGGTCCGTGCGGCTTACCTCGTCGGCGAGCGCGGCGGAGGTGCCGGCCAGGCGCAGCGTGAGCGCGCGCGGCCGCGCCCTCAGCGCCTGCACCGCCGCCAGCACCACGTCGTCCGACACGTGCTCCGAGCCGCACGCGTCGATCTCCTGCGGGCGAGTTCAAACGATTCATAGTGGAGTTAGGAAAATTTACAGACATTTACAGTATTGAATGTTAGTGCCAGGCGGGTTTGAACGTTTTGTAGTGAAGTTTGACGAGATTTGACGACTCTCATTTGACGAGAGACATTTCGATTATTTACAGAATGTCACGAGATTAGAGGATCCGTATAGAGGTGTCAAAGTGATCACACAAGCGAAACACATAACTGAACTTAGATGCTTATTGACCTTATTGACTGATGAAATTTTGGGATATTAAGTGATTTTAAGGCAAATATTGCAGTTGGTAAGTTATCAGATTGCACTATTCAGTTCGAGACTGTATGGTGAACGGCGGACAAGTATGACACTACAGTACCTCGAGCTGGTGGCAGGCGCGCAGGCAGTGCACCAGCGGCGTGGAGGAGAGCGCGCTCACGCCGCGCGCCGTCAGCACGGTGAGGCACGGCAGCCGCGCGCACGCCCGCATCCCCGAGTCCGTCAGGCCGCCCAGGTACGACACGTCCAGCCGCCGGAGCGACGTGCAGCCTCCGCAGATCGCTTTGATTCCCTCGTCGCCCACACCTAGGGAAGTGCGTTCATTTAGATAGAACTCATCGACGCTTAACAAAAGTATGAAAACGCTAAATAATGTACGGGTTGATGCATGAGCTATGCAATCTTAATGAGCAACATTTTTGAAAAGCCATTAATTACCATGTTTTGGAAATGACAAAATCATATACCTGAGTGGGGGAAGGTTCTCACAGAGTTGCAACTGGCCACGTTCAGGGATTCCAATTTAACGCAGGTCTGGGCGACCTGTTTCAGTACTGCATTGTCTATGTGAATGTTTCTGCTCAAGTTCAACGTCTTCAATTCTGTGAGAGTCGCCAGCGCCTCACAGAAAGCATCGTTTCCTTGCGGCGAGAGACAAATTTTGACAGACGTGTACTCGCTAAGCGAAAGTTCTTCTAGCTTGGGGGTCTTTTTTAAAATCATTGGTACTATCTTCCACATTGTGACCGGGCAGACGTCCAATTTCAATGTGGTTAAGTTGGGTAGTGTATCAATAGCCGCACAGAGCACTGTGCCCTGTAAGTTATAGCAGTTGTAGAAAGACAAGGAGTGTAGTTTCAGCGTGTTCGACCCAGTCAAGAACAGGCCAGTGACATGAGTATTGTTGGCAATAGTTAAATCCTCAATACAAGACTCGTTTTTCACAAGGTGCACTAAACTCGAATCTGTGAGCTGAAAAAAAAAAGAGAATAGTAAGTAAGTCAAACAATTAAATTGTTGATCACACTGCTATACAAAAAAAATAAAAAAATCTGCGGCAGGGATTTTGTTAATGGTTTTTGTTAATACTCATATTAGACCTTCACGCTGCATGCTTATTTATTTTTGATTCACTCTGGTTATTGAGATAAACGGAACTAAGAAATAATTGAAAATTTCAAACTACCCTACAAACATTGTGGTTCATTGATTTGTTTTCACTTACGTTTGTTATCTTTTTACGGATTTATTTGCAACAACTTAACTTAATAGCTATCAGACCCTGTAGTTATCAGTTATAAATCGGTTGTTTTGTGTTAAAGTGCATTTTTCCTTTAAAAAACATGAGTTTTCCACGTAAACCTTGTTTAAACGATCCTAACACTTTTTGCTTTATTTGTGGCAAGTTTAGTTTACAAAAGCAAAGAAAAGAGATCACAGAGTTTGTAAAAACAGTCTACCGAGAATATTTCGGGATACTAGTGAAAAGGAATAAATATTGGGTGCCAAACATCGTGTGCAAGCCGTGCGTAGAATCTTTGCGTTACTGGAGCCAAGGAGGACGTAAAGGGTTACAAACCCAAACTATTATTATTTTTGTGTATTTTTGTAAAGATAAACAATAAAAATAAATTTTAAATACATCTTTTGGCCCATTTATTGAAGCATTTTATGGAAAATGTTAGAAGCGTTTATCTCACGAACTGGAGTCAATTTGACCATTCTGGTATTTTTCCCGTTATCAGCACACTCGTCTTATACAAAATCGACTTCAAGTATGCCTTCCGCATGACTGTATAGCAGTGTCATCAATGTAAAAGTTAAAGATATACTTACTTTATTGCATGACACAAAAGAAAGGGTTTTCAATTGTTTGCAACCATAAAGCAAGGGATTCCAATTTTTTGTATACATTCCAACCACCTAAAATGAAAAATAGTACATAATTTTTAAAAAGACATGTTGACACTATCAAATGCAAAGCATGATACATTTTTTAGTAACATCAATTTAAAAACATTAATTATTATAATTATGGGCGTTATGTTATGTATGTACATGTAATTGGAACTATTATGCGATCACTCAGTTGCATATGCTCATAATATTTTGAGGACAGTCACATATAAATTATATCAGAGACTAGCAGCGCCTAGCATTTTCACCCGCATAGTTCCCGTTCTTGTAGGAATATGGGGATAAAATATAGCCCATGTTACTTCCGGATAATGTACCTTTCCAATGGTGAAAAAATTCTGAAATTGGCACATTAGTTTTTGAGTTTATTTATTACAAACACACACACACACACACACAAAAATACAAAATATACGTAACATAACGCCCATAATCCCTAAAGGAAGAGTCAAAGGGGCAGCAGTTATCAGAGATATTATGTTAAATTCCATTTATATACATTTATTTGATTTTCAGTTCATGAAAATCAATCCTCAAAGTGTGAAATTAATTTAAAAGCCTTGAAAAATATAAAATCAACCTATACAACTACCTTACATTTATATAACCTACCTTGAGTTCATCCAAGTTGGGGCAAAACTTGCCAATGGTGTGCGCAGTACGATCGTTCAGCGCAGAGAGGTGATGGTCGATATGCAGCCGCGACAACGACGGGCCCAGCCGCTGAAGAACGTGTCGCAACACTGCAGTCGTCAACGTAGTCTCATGTTGCCACCACGAGGTTTTGAATGTGCGGACACCTGTTCAGTGGATAAATAAATTTGTACTCTCATCTGGATTGTTTTCCACCTATATCTATTTAGAGCCAACATAAATTATGACTTACATTATACGTAAATTATGAGTGTACACTCTTTTAGTCATAAAAAATTTATAAAATATCTATTTATATAAATAAAATATTGCATACTCACTTTGTAAATATTCTAATACCACATTCTGCCAAGTTTTACTGACTCTTTCTGATCTTATGAGATCGTTAATAGGGACGAAGCTTAAAATATGTGCCATACAATCTCTGTTTAGTATGTCCAGAATGTTGTAGCTAGGTTCGCCATCAACAGGCTCCTGTTGAACCTGAAAGAATTATAAAAAAACATATAAAATATATTTTTTTAATTAATCCATAGTGTCCCACTGCTGGGCAAAGGTCTCCTCAATTTTTTCCACTCTTGTTTGTCTTGGGCCAGCTTTATTGAGGTGGTGCAATATTCAGCCAACTCATGAAATATATAAGTAATAAATCTAACATTTTAATGTGTTGAATAACATATTATAATGTTTATAGAATCTACTTGTATTTTCACAATTACCAAGATAGAAATCATAAAAAAAAATATCAAATATATTTTGTGTTGTACTTACATTTGAAGTATTTCCTTTCTTATGTGAAGAGGTTGCTGCATCATTATCAGTAGGATGTGCGGGTGGATAGCATATACCTATAAGCATGGATTAATTAGACAAATAATAGTAACTATTTTATTAGCCAAATTACAATCATAATAGTGAAAGCAGAAATTGTAAATACAACTTACGATTAGTGCTGCTTTGAGGATCAGAGCTGTTAGGAGTAGGGGACGGATTTCCATCGCCATGGTTTCGAGGCTTCCAGCGCATTTTTTTATCCTCATCCTCAACAGGTTGGTGCCAGCTGTCAGCTGGGGAAATCTTCAGGTTACGACCTCGGAGAGTTTTCTCATGGTTTGGTGCTTGCAAAGCTCTGTAAAACATTAACAAATTATCACAATTTCCTTTTTCGCACATTACAGTTAAAGATAAGGTTTTTATTAAGGCTTTTCTTAAGATGCATGTTAAATTGTTTTCTATGTAACACTAACAAATCTAATAGATAATTACATATTCAGAATTATGTGTTATGATAAGCATTTTAATTAAATCCAGAGTATATTTAAGTAAACTACACTTATACTTACTTGTGAGCATCAGCAGGATTGCTGTAAGTAACAAAAGCATATGTAGGAGTAGGAGTTCTGTTGGGTCCTTTGTCACCCATTCTCAACCAACAGCTTTTGATGAAGCCGTATTGAACAAATACATTGAAGAGTTCTGTGCGGGTTGTCTGCAATAAAAAAATGTATTGTAATATGTACTGAAAGTCAAATATTTCGAAACTCAACATGGACTGTTTATAACAGAAACAGGTTTGAAGTAAAATTAACACATGATTGTTGACACTTGACAAAAGCGTGTGATTTATGCAAAACAATGAAGGTATTGAATTTGGAGAGAGAATTAAAATGTAGGTACACATTACAACTCCCGAAAGGAAAAAGCAAAAGTGAAAAAATACTAATAGATTATGTTTTATCTTACTTTTGGTGGTAGGTTTGACACATACAACTTCCTAATCGGTATTCCATCTTCAGTATGAGTTGGTACGTTCCTCAGGCCATAACGTGCGATCTCCAGATTGGAAGTAATTGCATCTGAAAACACCACGCGGATTAGCGACAGTTGTGCGGAAATTATAGCTGAATAATAAACCTTGCTAAATACGTACACAGCTCACGATGGACGACGTGAAGTATTTCGGGATTGAGAAATCTATCGTCGTCGTCGTCGAAAAACATGGCGCAGTTATTTTCACAACGTGCAGCTAGAATTCTTCACCACGTATGGAACTAATATCCAAACATGCTATAATTGAAATGCGGACAAATACAGAAAATTTGGAGCAAATACTCAAAATAAAATAAATTATCGCAAATGCAGTCAACATACAACGGCCGTGTTGTTTTTTTTATTCAGTGCCAGTATTACCAACTCTTTAAAATATTTATCCCTAAAGCTTAAGTCAAAAAATTCCCATAATTTCTTGAAAATGCCACTAAAAAAATATTATCATTAAAATATAAATAAGTAATAAATTAGTTTGTAGTTAGTAGTTTCTCACTGCAAACTATATATCTAGGCAAAAAAAATAAGCCAAATTTTTCTTCATTCTTAGTATTCTTAGTATCAAGGAACCGAACCAGATGCTGCAAATTTTTTTTAATCAAAAAGATTATGAGAAGTATGAAAAATATAAGAAGGGAAGGAATAGAAGAAATCCCTAAAAATACCGCTAAATATAGAACGCCCCTAAAAAAGTCCAATACCACTTATTAACCCCCTAAATTTAGGGGAAAACTCTGAAGTGGGTAAGCCTGTTCAGTGCTGCCAACTTTTCGCTGTATAGCTACTATGTTTTTTTATGATTACTAATTAAAATGTAATGCTATGTACATGACCAAGACAAAAACCCATTTTCGAATATATAATCTGTGGTTGTATTGCAGATATAACGTGTAAATAAGATATTATCGTCAGTGAACTTCAGTGAAGTTCTAACAGCGCGTAAGTCAAAAATGCCTAATTTGAAAATGAGAGGAATAACTAAGTAAAATAATATATTTCGCCAAATTTGGGGAATTTAGCTGTAAAAAGGTAAATATAATAGTAATAGACTAGCTTTCTCCTATTTTTAGTTGAAAGAAAGCAGGACCGGGACTTTTATTCCAGCAAACGGCGTCAGAGTTTCATTACCGCAAAAATTTACTTACGCACTTTTAATACTTTACCGACGATATGACGTTTTGGCACGATATTCGAATGGTTGTCAATTTTCTATTTTCCCAGGGAGTCCTAAATCTTAAAATTATAAAATCATTAAAATCACCAAGAAAAAACAATACATATCATATAAATCTATTTTAAATATTTACAGAATGTCTGAATTAAAGAAAAGAAATAAACGTATAGAACCAACAACTGAAAAAGCCTCCGTTGATACGGATGCTGAGAAAAAGAAGGCCGGCCCCAAGCCGTAAGTTAAATTACAAATACCTACTTAGTTCACTTATTCAATGCAGATGCTGACAATTGTACCAATATTTACCTTTTTCTCTTTAATTTCAGTAATCAGAACATTCCATTGAGAGTGTTATCTCGCGTGGTGGTGATATCGTCTCTCTTGGTAGTTGTTTACTTTTCATCGAAAGAAGAGAAAGTAAAGTCTTTTGCGAAACAAACAGAGATGTTGCCTGGTAAAGGACAAGTGGTAGAGTGTTCAGCTGATTACTTAAGAGAAATAGACAATTATGAGGGGTGTTACCCAAAGCAATGTAAAAGATTTGTGAGTGACACAGTTATATCACCAAAAGAGGCTGATGAACTGCTTAACATTGCCAAAAAAGGCTTCAAACTCGGTGGGTCTTCTGGTGGAGCCTCTATATTGGATTTACATAGTGGAGCGCTATCCAAAGGTCCACACTTTGTCAATATTTACAAATTGGAAGAAGGCAAGAATTTATTCACAGAAAGTGATTTTAATGTCTTCAGGGTATGTTAATGTTTTTAATTATTGACATTGGTATTTACTACTGTTGTATATAATACTGCTGCTAAATTAACGTTATATCATATTGATTCCTATTTTCCAGGTAATTAAAGATAAAATAAAATATTCTGTAGCACACCACTTTGGTGTAGATCCAAGCAAGATTTATTTGACTTCTCCAACATTTTTCTCTGAAATGACTTCTAAAAAGGCTGTCACTATTCATGATGAGTATTGGCATCCTCATGTTGATAAAGTAAGTATTTATAGACGTGGACAAAACACAATTTTAACCCAAAAATATTGAATTAGTTTTTAAACAAGTTTATTCATGCAGTATATATACATTACAGAATACATTTTGAAGAATCCTAAAAAATAAGTATCGCATGAATTCATTTGATTTAGAATTATATCTGTTTTGGATACAGTTTACTTTAACTACCATAAAATTTATCTATCCGTATATGACTCTTTATCAATAAACTTTCATCTTTGTAAGAAATTGATTTTTATATTCACATACTAGTGTAGTAATAATTTTGTTTCAGGAAACATATAAAACATTCCATTACACAACTTTACTTTATTTAGGAGACTACGGAATAGATTTTAATGGTGGAAGATTTGTATTTATAGATGAAAAACAAAATAGAACTATTGAACCCCGTAAGGCCAGAGTCAGCATGTTCACTAGCGGTAGTGAGAACCAGCACTATGTCGAAAAAGTAACATCAGGAGTAAGATATGCAATGACTGTTGCATTTACCTGTGATAAAAAATATGAAGTAGGTGAAATAAAAATGTGAACTGAGAATTGATGTATGCCTTTTATTTTTGGAACTACTGAAGAAAAATACCCTTGTTAATCTGGATTCACAGATGCAACGTAATAAAATTTGGTTTTTCATTCATTGATTTCTAATATGCAACCAAATTAACAGACAATGGAAATTTTTCCCATTGGCAAGTACCTATGCAAAAGCAATTTATTAGAACCATTTTTAACACATTTATTAAAGCGCTTATCCGTTTGGTTACGCTCCTAAGTGGCTTTCGCCCTTGTTATGAACAAATAAATAAAACATTGTTTAAGGCATATTTGTAGAGTGATAAAATCGATCAGTACCATTAGTCAACCCTATACGATTAATCAGGCTTAATAGTAACGTGTAGGTACTACTCATAGAAAGATACTCGTACTCGTATAAATATAATCAATTAAAGGTAGGTACATGGTCGATTTATTTGTTACTGAGAATATTGAAATTCTGATTTCTATTATTTATGTATTTATTTACGGATCTTTATTGTGGAATGAATTTATTCAGTTCGCGACAGAATAATCTTTATGTAGCGACATATAACTATATGTAATATGCATGTATCGTGAAGGTAGCCTCGTTGAATGTTTTAGTAGTAAGAAGATTGCAATTGGCGTAAGTTTACTTTATTTCAATTTTATGAAGATCTCGAATTATTACTTTTATTCTTCGAGTAAGTTATGTAATAATTATCAAACAGAACTCGAGTTTTAAACAATACCTATACATATCAGCGTTTGTGTTAATATATGCATCTGAAAAGAAATAAATGTTGATTAAAATAATGCATTTAAAGCGTACCTACGTCATAAAGCGAGAACGTCTGAATAAGAAGAAGCATATCAATAACGGCATAACATCATGCAGACTGTATACTTAATTTACCACCGACATGGAAACGCCGGAAAGAAGGAAGGCTTAAGAGGGCAGTGCGCTTAAGAAAGTCCTTGATTAAAAGCGGACATAATTTACAACTGAATGAGATACATCTAATGAATTCATGTACCCCAATAGTATATGGAGAATAATGATGGGTGGAGAAGTCGAAAGCTTAAAGGATGCGTTGGTACCTACCTACCTAGATGTACCTAATCAGTGGGCTAGGGTTATTAGCAACTTTTTTTTTTTTTTTTTTTACTTGGGGAACTCCCACGAGCCGTCACCCTCTGGACGGGGATCCAGAGGTGTGTCGGACTCGAACCGACTAAACCCCAAGGTGGCCTCCAGCGGCGCATTTACGGAGGAGCCTGTATCCCCACTGTCGGGACTATACGACTGCTCCTCCGGTGATGCGCATGCCGCGCTACGCGGCCCACCTCGCGCGGCGGTGGTCGATGCTGTGCAGCCCACGACAACAGTCGTCGGATGCACAGCACCGAGCACGCGCGCGTGTCGAGACATGCCAGGCCACCCAGCATGTCTCAACCACTCCGCCCAGGGTTCAGACGCCGATCATCCCCGTGACCGGCGTCGTGGGCCCACTCTCGCGCTGTGCCCTCTGCTAAGCCAGAGGGGCACGCGGAGAGCGTCTCGTCGAAGGGGCCGCCTTCCGCCCGGCGACCCAAATTGAGGGCAGAGCCCTGTCGTCGCAGAGGGAGAGCATCGATCCCTCTGCGACCCACCACAACGCGATCCAGCGCGCCCCTGTCGGGCTGCCGAGGATAGGGAGGCGAGCAACAACACTCAGCTCCTCCTCTTCCTCGGCAACCCTGGTCCGGCCGCAGGGAGCCTGAATACGGCCGGACCGCCGCAACTGCTCGTTTGCTAGTCGTGCAGTTGCGGCTCACCTCGGGGTCCCTCTTCGCTTCAGCCCTGCCACGTCAGGGCCTACTTAGCCCCCCCCGGTACGACAAACCGAGGACCCCAGCGGGGGGGAGGGTTATTAGCAACTTTTTTTTTTTTTTTTTTTACGTGAGGAATGCATTTACGTACCGTCCAAGTAAACCTAGGTTCGGCCTACGAGGGATGTGTCGGGCTCAGAGGTTTGGGAAAACACTCCACTACCGACTAAACCTCACGGTGGTCATTCTTCGGGCGTTGGCGCAGATTCCGGGCTCCCTACTGCGGGACTCTACACGAAATCTACGTCTACGCCGCTGCCGATCCATGCGGCCCATCTCGAGGGAGAGGCAACCTCGCCCCCAGAACACCTCGCGGCGCTTATGACGGCACAGACCACAGTGTGACCCCATCCTATTTAACGGACGAGGATCCACGTGTCGTCATCTTCTCTGGGGCTGCTTAACGAAGTGAATGCAGGCCCCCCCGCAAACACTCCACACCCCAAAGGCCCTTTTAGTCGCCTCCTACGACAGGCAGGGATACCACAGGAGTATTCGGAGCCCCCCCTGTAGGGCGCGGGTTATTAGCAACTGCCTTATCAGCCTTATCTTATCCCTCCCGATAGAACGGACGGCGTAAATATGCACAAGTTAAAATTTTACTAAAACCTAAAACTTGTTATTTTTTTGCTAGTCGGTGGTGAAAAGTGACCATTACTGCTTTTTACTGCACGTGGGTACGCCACTGCTGTAGGTAGTCGTGTATAATAGCTACCTTTATTAAATATAGCTATTAACTACCTACATCGCTAGTCCATAATAAAATGGCCAATATCGCGTGGTAAAGCAACTGACACTCATTGGTCTGTAATAATAAGCGAACAGGAAAACGGTATCAATAAATAGGTGCTTAAAATTTATTGTCTCATTTCTGCAGCGTATAAATCGCAGCTGGTTCACAAAGCGTTCCCCGGGTCCAATGTTATGTCAATATTGTCGCGAAAATATTTCATTTTGTTTGTATAGGTCGCGTCACGTATTGGCGTTCTTCTTTCAGCTACCTAGGTACTAGATATTAAAAGCTTTTTGTAGGAATTTGTAATCGGCAAAACCTTGTTCTCTTGTTGTGGAATACTTAATGCCTGTTAGATAGGTGTTGGGTTGTCAATTGAAATTTCAAGTATAAACTAGTAGGTATATGATACTTAGATGAAAATCATGCAAGTAACAGATTTTTTCCTCTTTGAATCTGCATCTAGCACATTCGAAAAAATCTGTTTTCAGTCAGAATCAACGTTCCGAATCTGGCGTTAGAATCACTTTTTTTGTATTATTATGACTATTCCTAAGTGCTTTTGTGGAGCCTACATGAATAAAGACTTTTTTATTTCTATTTCTATTACCTATGTAACATTTACCTACATAGGTTTATTTCATAAATAGGATGGGGAATGATCATTAGTTTTGATAAACTAAGTGTATTTTTATGTTATCATCAATTAATGACTATCTATTGTTTGCTTCTAACTATGATCTCACTTATTTTCATTTAAAGCCAACACACGAAGACATTAAAGTCTGTAGATGTAAGTTTCCTCAATAGAAAAGTATCGTATTATTTATAAAGAAAGTCGAAAAGTTTATTGACTTTCTACTATTCGCATGGTCAAATACAAATCACATGTACAAACACAAATACCTTACCAGATAGACTTACAAATGTCATCGCTTTAGATTGAATAGCATCAAATTCTGGAATTGTGTTTAATAGCATTTTAAAGCTCACTATTCCATGCGCAGTGCGTAAGTGATGCACGTCAATTATTTCCATTGTTCCCTCCATTCGTTCGAGACAATGAGCCAGTCTACTATTGTCTTTAAGATCGTTACCAACTAGTGAACATAATCGTCAAATTGATACTATTCACAGTCGGGTTAAGCGGATAATTAACGTCAAGTTGCATATCATGAACTGTGTGTAGCTATCTATAGTTTTAAAATGTTTACACACATAGGTAGGTACATATCATCACTCCCGTAATCCCCGAAGCGGTAGGTAGAGTCAAAGGCGCAGCTAGTCCTTTTTTAACCACATTCAGTCAAACTGGGCTAGTGACAAGTGACTAGGTCGTCGCCTACACAATCAAACACCCAAAAATCGATGTAGGTACCATTAGTCGCTTTTTACAACATGATATGCAAGGAACACTGTTGGTATATTCTTTTTAAGTTCCAGACCAACATGGGACATTTAAAATATTTGAATTGAATAAAATATATTCCACGAATTAATAATACCCTTCATAACCAATTAAAAGTAAAATGAAACGATGTTGTTTAACAGTCTGAATCACAAAGTGACGATTCGAGTTAAACTGTTGTTTAATCTGTTATGTCTGGTTCGCATGTAGCGCGCGCTCGACCCTCGTAAAAGTTTTTATAGAGGCCTCTCTTGTCAAGGAAATTTGATTTTACGAATGAGCGCATTTAATATAAAGGTATACCTACATCAACTCATAAAATGGTCAGCGAATTGTTCGTTGAGCTTACCTGCAAATGCCCTTACCTTCTGATATGAAATCATAAATAGTCGGGTAACACGACATTCAGTTCTATACCTACATAAGTACTTATATAACAAGTAGGTACCTACATCTAACACATCAAAAGCTGTAGATATAGTCAATAGAGGCGATACAATTTCGAAATACGAGTGATTTGTCACTAACAAAATCTCAACTGAAGTAGTTTTTTTACATCTTTCGATTCATGGGCGTCAAGCACCGTAGGATATTTTTTGATTTGTGGCGTCATTGTAATGTTAATCGATTGTTAGCCTTATCTGCAAGACTATAAGTAAGGTATTATGCCGTGCCATTTTAGTTTGTGTCGTATAATAAGAAAACTACAAGTAAGTAAATTCATGATTTAATACAATGCTTCATCAATTTACTTGCTTTTTCACAATTTTCCATCTAACCCAGCCCATTGCCCCATATTGTTCTGGGACTTAAAAATAATGTGCCAACTGTGGTTCTTGCCTAGCATTTCGTAAAAAGCGACTACTGATGTATAGGGTTTTGGGTGTGTGATTGTGTAGGCCACAAGCTACCCACTTGTCACTACTTTTTTACAACTTTCCATCTAACCCAGCCTAGGTTAAAGGGGCCTTCTGCCCGTTGACTCTGCCTACCCCTTCGGGAATTATGGGCGTAATTTTGATGTAATTATTTTAAACTTACAATATTATCTTAGCACTGGACCTAGCTAGCGCGGGGCCCGTAGCAAATATTTACCAAAAAAGGCCCTTGCAAAAGCTAATTGCCTTTGTTTGGGTCTTAGTCCAATGGTGTTTCCGTTTACGAATGAAATGCGGCCCCCCTAAAGCGCGGCGCCCGTAGCATTTGCTACCTCTTGCTAATCCGGGACTGATTTATTATATTCTGACTGACTGCCTATTTGACTGACTCCAGAATCAGTCCTTTGTTGTGTTAATGTAAATTAGGTTTGGTTCTTTTTTCTCTAATATATCGTTTTTTTTTAATACTTAGGTACATTTCTATCGCCAAAAAAAAGAATATGCGTCATATAAGTAATGAACGGAGTTCTACACCCCTTGGGTTTTCGGCATATTTTGGTCGATTGTAGTAATTACAATACTTACCTATAGAATTAATGAATGTGTTCGGTCGGTCTTCTAAACCCGTACCCGCTATATAAGTTGTCATATTTCCATCCAGCTATATGAAATTTTTAGTGAATTTATTTTTGTTGAAGGAAAGTAAAATGATAACGTGGGCTGGGCCAGCTTGTCCTAAATTAAGGTCAGTGGGACTTCACCTAATTACTTCATTAATTTAAGTAGATTTTACCTGATACTCATAACATCAGGTACAAGGGTGTCCTAATTTCTTTGTCCATTATTTACTACTTGTGTTTAATTTGGAACTTTATCTTGTGGACCCCTGAACAAGAAAATGTATTTTTTGAAGTCGCTGTATTTGCTTGTGTGCTTTCTTCACCTAGAAAGCGAATAGAAATGTCATGACGGCGGTGTGTCCAGGACATCTCCACGTATTTATTTTTATTAATATATAAATTTATTATTAATTTCGATGCGATTTTTACACCGGGGAAGTCCCGTATTTAGGTATTCGTCGTACATCATGTTGAAGAGGCGAGTGAGGTGTGTAAGGATCGTGCCATATGGCGTTTGGTTCTCTCTGCCAACCCCGCTAGGGAAGTGGCGTGAAGTTTAGTTAGTTAGTTAGTTATCATACTAGTACCTAAGTGTTTGTGTAAATCGTCGCCGCTTCACAAATGTGGCAGTATCACGCGTCTATTGATATCCGCCGTGTGAATAGCTAACCGGACACAAAGCCACTTCTGCCCACAATAACCATTCAGGCTGCTTTCTGGCTTGACTCCCAACGAAAATTCAATCGGACCAAGAATATGTTCGGGCTACAAGATTGCAGTGTATTTGACTCGGCTACAATTTAGTGGAAGTTGTATAATCTTACAAACTTATCAACTTTTTACTTTTTTATTGTTTTTTCAATAAATACATGTCCAAAGACGGGGCCAGCAACTGATTTTCTTCAAATATCTAACGGTATCCTACCTATTTCGAAATTTCGCACAAGCAAATATTTTTATAAATCATAATGAATGATCTTAAGATGGTCTAAAATAAAAAAAAAGTTATGGGTACAGAGTTTTGGTTTACGTCGAATTTTCTCAAATAATTCTTTAATAATTGCACGTTAGTCGTTGTCGTTGTTGTAATGTATTATGATGATATCGATAGAAAAACGTGCTATAGCTTTAAAAAAATGCAAAGGTTTCTTACGAAGGAACTACAAATTAAACTTTTAAATCAGTCATAATAAACCCCTAAGTGGTGTACTAGTGGTGCGCCAGTGTACTATACCGAAACTAACATGGGACTTTCGATAAGAAATGCTGTGTGAGGTAGAGGTGAAAAAAGTGGCAATCCCCCTTTAAGTTTTCAATATTCCCAAGCCATTTATAAATTTTATTTGATCCGGTCATCCCTGCCGACTTTTCATTTGGCCCCGTATTGCTTCCGGTTTAGCTCTCTTTTATCTTAATTCTTCTATTCAAATTCAGAGTATTTGGAAAAGTAAATTCGTTCAAAATGAATTTAATTTGACGCCCTAATTGTCTATGCGTATATATGCTAAGGAAATTGTCGGAGCCCATAAATTGTGATAAAAAATCAACTTTGCGGGCCGTCATTATATATTACCCTCCCTTTGTAATAAACGTGCCTGATAATGGCTAATTAATATGCGTTTACTTAATAACTTTATTAACGTAATTTGTCTACTTCGAAAGGGATTTGGTTTGAAATTTAGAATGGAAGTTTTTTGCCAAGGGGTAGGAGAGTTTGTGAAAGTGTTGTGTAATCGTAAATGCTGGACTCTAATGTAATAGCATCGTTACTAAATAAAGTTCATACTTAATTGAGTACCTATAATAAACACACAAACATTTGGGCGGCCATGAGGCCGTTTATTTACCGAATTTTCTTTAACATTTTGCGTACTTAACTAAATTACCTAGTATCTAGTAAATTCAAGCAGATTTCCGAACAGGTGGTAGATTCATATTATTGGTTGATTTTCTGACTTTGACTTTGGAATACCGTAAAATTATATACTTACCTGCCGGTTATGAAGCGGAAGGAAAATAAATAAATAAAAATCTTTATTGAAACCAAAAATACTTTTCACATATTCAACGTTAACACCTGCAGTAGTTAGGACTGTCGCAAATGTTAGCGCCCACGTCAATATTAGTCAGGCGTTTCAGACAAAATTAGTAGGTAACTTTAACTAATACAATAGATAGAGAAATACGATTGTGTGCGTGAGATAAGGGTAAGTTGTTTCATAAAAAAAAATACTTAGACTGTTCTTACGGGTTAGAATAATTAATAGTCTATTTTAAGCGAGCTAAGGGAAAAAGGGTAGTAGATGAACATAAAAAAATGAGACTGGCAGTGAATAGTGGGAAGCAGGTAAGTAATCTGTTATAATTTGTTGCCGTGGGTAGAGATCTTGTTTATGGTAATAATAAGATGTTATTTCCGTCACGCCCGGAAGTCAAATCAAACACATAGGTATACATTTAGATTACATCTCTATCGTCGTCAAGTGTCCTCTTATTTCTAATCTCACCTTTCCGGGAAGCGTATAATATCAATAAGACGATGCGAGAAGTTGAGCAGCTTATAAACAAGTCTGATGCAATTATCGGCAACTTTCGTGACTGGCCGGCGTCGGCCTACAGGACTTTTAGCCGACCTTAGTAAATATTCTAACGGTTATGAATATTCACTAGGGCGTCCTAAGGTTCGTGCTCAGGGGGCGCACAAGTTACAGACAACTTTGACTTGCGGCGGCACGGGATTATGTGGCATCACAGTTTTCACTTTTACTTTAGTTGCGGCATCGCTTTTCGATTAAGTGAAACAAAGTAATGTAAACCTTGCAAGTTTTGAGAGGAAGGAAAGAAGTGATCGAGATACCTGATGGTAAAGTTATACTCGATGATGAACATGAAGACCTTTTTGTACTGAAATTATCTCGTAATATCGATTGATTTATGATTATTAATACTTAATCGATTCTTCAAGTAGAAGATTTATTATTCACAGTATTTTATGTGTGCCTATTTAATTTCTTCAACGATTGTGAACCTTTTTTAATTGACATTTAATTTTAATAACAATTTATATATAAACAATTATAATCGTAAATTTTATTATCTATAGCTTATTAAATTTAGTAGTAGAGTATTTTTTTTCAGCAATATGCTATACCTAATTTTGGGCGTTGGCTCTTAAATATACGTAGTAATAAAATAATTGTCCGTTAAAAAATAAAATGACTCCTCTGGTCCATATAAAGTGACTCAAACAACTTTATTTAAGCAAAATTTTGCTATGACCCAGTTAACTTTGTTTAGCAGTTTATACTCAGTCCAATATTTCGTATTTTACACGGTGGAGAAAGGTAAAATATTTGCAATTTAAACATATTTATTGAGCAACACATTTATACCCAAATACCCATAAATATCGCATTTCAAAAGTCTTTGACATAATTAATTCCATACTCCATAAAGGAAAACGCACCGCGATTTTCTACGCAAAATGGAAATAGTCAAAGTGAAAGATATTACGTCTGTTTGGGTCGAAGCGCACAAGATGGTAGTAATATTCCATATCTCGCGATTTGGTAATTTGATTTTCGGGCGAACACTGTGTCAATACTTACCAAATAATTATTGCTCATTCTTTCTCAATTTTGCTGCGCAATTGAATTGAGTTGAATATAGTCAGTTTATCATTAAATAGGTCGCACCCTACAGGGGGGCATCAAATACTCCTGAGGTATCCCTGCCTGTCGTAGGAGGCGACTAAAAGGGCCTTTGGGGTCGTAGGAGCTAGCGGGGGAGCCTTCTAGCACTCAATCGTCCCCAGAGAAGGCGACAGCTCGCGTGTTACACCCGGTTCGTTAGGATTGGGTACACAGCTGTCTGTGTTGTCGCACACACCGCAGGTGTCTTGGTAGAGAATTCCACTCTCTCGAGATGGGCCGCAAGGCGCAAGCGCGCGCTGCCTAGACTTTTCGTGGGAATCCCGAAAGTGGGGATCCCGAAAGTTTTGCGTTCAGCGCCCGAAGAATGGCAGCCGTGAGGTTTAGTCGGTAAGGGAACTGGTGTTGCCAGCCGAGTTCTGTGTTCGACACACCCTTGTAGAGTCTTATTCCGGTCTACCTGGATGATGCGCAAATGCTTTCGTCACGTACAAAAAAAAGGAATTAAATAGGTCCCACCCCCCGCCGGGGTCCTCGGTTTGTCGTACCGGGGTGGCTTAGTAAGCCCTGGACTTGGACCATCCAGGGCAGTAGGGATAATATTTTTCACGAATTATAAAATTTATCTTCCTAGAAAGTCATCTTGTCTTTCTATAACATGAAATTTCCATCAAAGGAGATTAAACTTTTTTTGTATTAAAATTATTTCTAATAACTAATCATAACTAAGTAGGGAATTATATTATGATTCTAACGAGCCTTCTAGGCATTCTTAAATTGTTAAGATAATTAAATAGATAATTCATTTTGATTAAAAGCTGCCAAATTAATTCATTTTATCAAATACCCATTTATATCGTATGTTATTAAAAATATGCATAAGTACATTAAATATAAAAAGCCTAGATTACGTTAATCATTGAATTCGTTAAGCTAAAAAATAACAATCTTGTTAACGTAAAACTAAATCCCATCAAAAACAATACTTGTCAAAAAAACCAAGTCTCGCAACCGCAAATCAGTTGTTCTACGGTAAAAAGTTGTGAGATCCATGTAATACCAAGTCGGTTATTAATATATTCAGTCTCTACTTAAGTGACTTTCTGTCTTAATACGTCCAGTCCCTAAGACCACGATCGTGGTCCATAACAATTGAAAATCAATTGTGTCTGGAATCTCCGTACTATTGAGACTCGGCCATCGCATGAAAACACGTGTAAATTAAATTATTTAGTGCGATGGCCAAGTCAATATATTTATATAAAACATTAAATATTTTTAATATTGATATGCATCACTATAAGATGCTGTTAATTATTACTTAACAACTTAATGCTTCGAGTACGGAGATTCCAGACACAATTGATTTTCAATTGTTATGGACCACGATCGTGGTCTTAGGGACTGGACGTATTAAGACAGAAAGTCACTTAAGTAGAGACTGAATATATTAATAACCGACTTGGTATTACATGGATCTCACAAATTTTTACCGTAGAACAACTGATTTGCGGTTGCGAGACTTGGTTTTTTTGACAAGTATTGTTTTTGATGGGATCTCATTTCTTTTTGTATTTTGTAGACAGTTCTACTTTTTTGCTTTTCGGTACCTTCTACTTATTGTATATATGTATATCTACCAGCAACGAATTTTCTTAAAGCCCTCTCTCTGACATATGAACTTTTCTTATTTTTGTAGGTAGCCTTCCGTTTTCTCTTTTCCGGTACTACTTCTTGAGCTTCAGCTACAGTTTTTCTAAGAGCCCACTGCCTGTCTCTAAGCGTTTTTCTGGGAGGCTTTGATGTTACAATTTTTGACAAATCTGGACGATAAATGCTTCTTGGTCTGTTGTATTCACAAATTGAGGATTCCTGCGCTTTAACACTTCCAAAGTCGACATTAATTAGATGTAAACCGCCCAGACTTGTAACTGTAAGACTTGTAATTGTGGAATGAATTCGCATGACAGGAATACCCATTTTTTGCTCGATTTGGCAGGGGCACTACCGTGCGCCTATATTTATATGGGATTAAAAAGTTATTTAAGCAGTTATGTATCTAGAAAACTGGACCGAAATTGAAAAATTTTACTCGACTTGGCGGGGGCACTACCGTGCGCCTTTATATTTATATGGTATTACAAAGTTATTTAAGTAAGTAGTTAAATATTTATAAAACTGGACCGAAATTTAAAATTTTTGCTAGACTTAGCGGTTGCACTACCGTGCCCCCAAATATTTTAGTTTTTTCTTAGTTCATACACCAAACACTACTTATATTCCAAATTTGAAGCTTCTAGGTCTGCTAGAAGTGCCTTAGAATTTTGATGATCGGTGAGTCAGTCAGTGAGTGACAAAATTAAGAAACCTTGACCCATTATCATTCTTATACTACTGGTTTAAATTGAATGAAATTTGAAATATACCATGTCTTTACAATGCCTGCATGGTTACTGAAAATTCAGTCTTCTAGTTTTATCCACAACGAAGTTACAGGGGGTCGAAAATGGCCTGGATTGCTTCGAGAAAAGGATGGTACAGCCGTGCCGCTTTTTTGCTCGACTTGGCGGGGGCACTACCGTGCGCCTTTATATTTATATGGTATTACAAAGTTATTATTTAAGTAAGTAGTTAAATATTTATAAAACTGGACCGAAATTGAAAATTTTTGCTAGACTTAGCGGTTGCACTACCGTGCCCCCAAATATTTTAGTTTTTTCTTAGTTCATACACCAAACACTACTTAAATTCCAAATTTGAAGCTTCTAGGTCTACTAGAAGTGCCTTAGAATTTTGATGATCGGTCAGTCAGTCAGTGACAAAATTAAGAAACCTTGACCCATTATAATTCTTAAACTACTGGTTCAAATTAAATGAAATTTGAAATATACCATGTCTTTACAATGCCTGCATGGTTACTGAAAATTCAGTCTTCTAGTTTTATCCACAACGAAGTTACAGGGGGTCGAAAATGGCCTGAATTGCTTCGAGAAAAGGATGGTACAGCCGTGCCGCTTTTTTGCTCGACTTGGCGGGGGCACTGCCGTGCCCCCAGATGTAAATTTTTGGATAATTACTTTTCATAATTTTCTAATTAACCCAGCTCAGTTTTAATTTTAGCTAATATTGGTTTAAAGGGCTTACTGCTCCCTGGTCTCTGCTTTTCCCTTAAGGGTTGCAGTTACGATGTATTACGAAGAAGAAGTATGTATAAAATGAGCTAAATTTAGTTCTACGTATGTACGCAAAACTAAATTTAGCTTCCACGGTATCTTGGGTCTGTAACCTATTGGAGGTCCTGGGGACATTAGGAAATTATTTTATTGTTCTCTAGATAATATAAATAATAATAATATTAGACTACATCACATACATTGATCTGACTCCAAGGTAAGTAGCTTAAGCACTTGTGTTGCGGATATCAGAAACAACAGTGGTATTATTTACAAATATATACTTAAATATTGGATATTAACACCCAGACACAGAACAAACACAAGTATTCATCATACGAATATTTGTCGTGGGTAGGGATCAAACCACAATTCTTGGTGCATGGGGCAGGGTCACTACCGAATGCGCCATCGAGCTTGTCATAAAGGTAAATAGAACAATTAATTTCCTAATGTGCCCAGGCGCAACGTTACACTAGGGGCTCTCCTGATCGCGGGGCCCTTGGTACGTGCCCAGAGTGTGGAGTGTGGTGGCAAAGAGAGGCCCGGGTGACGTATAGAAGTTTCTACGACCAACATAATATCAAATAGAAAAGGCACTATTTCTAAGTAGTATTACTTCAGAATACCCAGGGAGAACCCTGGTCGCATTAGCGAATTACGCCAGAAGTAATAACATCAGGCGTCGATACAGCTAATGTTGCTCATCTTAATTGGTGAATATGTTTCGTTGTTCCAGTGTTGGTCTGGGACTTAAAAATAATGTGCCAACTGTCTTTCTTACCTAGCATGTCGTAAAAGGCGACTAATGGGATATCAGGTTTTGGGTAGGTATATGATTGTGTAGGCGACAAGCTAGCCACTTGTAACTAATTTTTCACAATTTTCCATCTAACCCAGCCCAGTTTTATTATTGGCTGAATATGGTTAAAGGGGCCTGATGTCCCTTTGACTCTGCCCACCCCTTCTTGGATTATGGGCGTGATGTTATGTGTGTATGTGTGTAAGAATGAAAATAAAACATCATTTCCTCTTGTTAATCTGTGTGGTTTTAGATTACATACAACATACATAAGCAGGTATAGTTGAAAACCTAAATAATTTTATCAATACGGTATACCTACTCTGGTATGATGTAAGGATTTATTCATAGGATTATAACGAAATACCTATTGATACTTCGATATAAATTTTCCTTTATTTTTTAATACATATAGGTACAGATGCGATTTAAAAACCCGTAAATGTACCTCAAATGAGTATGCTATTCTGATCCTCCTCTCCCTTCACCTCTAACGATCATTGCCTGAAGGTTTTGTATAAATAACGTTTCTTCTAAATGTTTGCTTCACTGTCATTCTTCTTTTTACTATGTCGCAAATCGAATTCTCCACGCGGAAAGCCACGGCCGAAAGCTAGTTTCCCCACAAAGATGAGTTATTTAACTTTAGACATTGGAGAGGGATATTTTTCAAACACGCGCGGCGTCGTTCACTCGCCAACTCTAGGAAAATCTAACAAGCTCTAAAGTTGGCTATCATTTCAAGAGTTTCAGGGATCCATGTGAGGCTTTTAAAAAAATATACGCGGCGACTTGAGAACCTCCTTTTTTTTTATCGGTTAAAAATATTAAAACGTCCGTTTTACACAGAATGAAATGCATATTACAAGTACATAATTGAGTACAACATTTATAGGTATTACAAGTATTTGTTGATTTACGAATATGAGCAAAGAAAGTAAGACATAAAACAAAAGCAGCCTGACGAATAAAAATACATTAATTTAACTAATAGGGAGTTTTCAGTCACACGTTTTTACTTGTAGACCCATTACATCGCTGCCCTAATTTTGCCTTAGAGCCTTGATGTACGAAATCTTAAATAAAGAATGACTTAATTAATTAGTCGGGCAAACCCTTTATACCCCTTGCCTTTTTTAGTCCAATAATTAAAAAAATATTCACAGCTTGATAGCTTCAGATGTTGGTTCATTACATACATACAGTTCATTGTTATGTACATTATATGTTATGGATTTTTTGTTCTTGACTGTACAAAGATATAGTATTGTGTATATATATTATACCTATATGGTATGGTACGGAACCCTGTGACTGCGGCCCTGCTCGTGCTAGCCCGTCCTTTTCCTTCAAGTGCTCAGTTTCTGTTGACATCTCGGCAGACTGCCGCAATCTTATTAAACCGGGACGAATAAACAAGATTATTTCAGGGTTCAATGTCTTGAGCCAAGATTAAGCTGCGGTGGTACTCGGATTTTTATTCAATTTGTTTTGTAACACCCCGCGAAATATGGGTTTGTTGGTAATTTGGCCTTCTTTAATTTTGCGACCGCCGGGGATTTGATGGGTGATCGTCGTGACCCAGTTTAGAGAGATTAATTACGAGTATTGTGGTTCATATTACACTGGTGATCCAGGCTGATGTCTGTGGGAAAGTAAAATGATTGGTTGTTATATTAAACCAGTTCATTTTTGGGAAATACGGCTATGTATCTAATTAATTTACTCTATCTATCTATTGTTTATCCATCTATCTATTGTTTAACGTTAGGCAATAGCCTAACGTTAAACAGTCGTATTTGACAACTGAGAACTTGCCAATGTTTATTCGAGAAATAACATTACATTGCATTTATTTTATTTGATTAAAAGGCCTTTAAGTACTTGTATAATTATATAGAAATTAGACTCATCGAAGGTAACATTAACATCCAGGCTGGGGGCCAACTAAACAACTATTGTCCCGGTTCGGGTATCTAGTCAGGCATTGTGTTAGACACGAAGTTTGAATAAATTGTACGAGGTTATTAAATTGGCAACATGGGGAAGTAAAATAGGTTTATTATTTTATTTATTCATAGATTACAATAAATAATTAGATAAACTATTATTATGTTTGGTCCCATGTTGGTCTGGGACTTGGCCCATGTTGATCTGGGACAAAAAAAAGAATGTGCCAACTGTGGTTCTTACCTAGCACGTCCTAAAAGGCGACTAATGGTTTACGGGCTTTTGGGTATGTGACTGAGTAGGCGACGAGCTAGCCACTTGTCACTCCTTTTTCACAGCTTTCCATCCAACCCAGCCTACTGTTCCATGTTGGTCTGGGACTTAAAAAGAATATGCCAACTGTGGTTCTTGCCTAGCATGTCGTAAAAGGCGACTAATGGTATATCGGGTTTTGGGTGTGTGATTGAGTAGACGACAGGTTAGCCGCTTGTCACTGCTTTTTCACAATTTTCATCTAACCCAGCCCGGCTTTATTTTTGGCTGAATTTGGTTGAAGGGGCATGCTGCCCCTTTGACTCTAAAAATAATGTGCCAACTGTCTTTCTTACCTAGCATGTCGTAAAAGGCGACTAATGGGATATCAGGTTTTGGGTAGGTATATGATTGTGTAGGCGACAAGCTAGCCACTTGTAACTAATTTTTCACAATTTTCCATCTAACCCAGCCCAGTTTTATTATTGGCTGAATATGGTTAAAGGGGCCTGATGTCCCTTTGACTCTGCCCACCCCTTCTTGGATTATGGGCGTGATGTTATGTGTGTATG
This sequence comes from Glyphodes perspectalis, assembly GCA_951394215.1. NCBI lineage: Eukaryota > Metazoa > Arthropoda > Insecta > Lepidoptera > Crambidae > Glyphodes > Glyphodes perspectalis. The sequence continues at coordinate 6,516,967 of OX596215.1, forward strand.
TGTGTAAGAATGAAAATAAAACATCATTTCCTCTTGTTAATCTGTGTGGTTTTAGATTACATACAACATACATAAGCAGGTATAGTTGAAAACCTAAATAATTTTATCAATACGGTATACCTACTCTGGTATGATGTAAGGATTTATTCATAGGATTATAACGAAATACCTACTGATACTTCGATATAAATTTTCCTTTATTTTTTAATACATATAGGTACAGATGCGATTTAAAAACCCGTAAATGTACCTCAAATGAGTATGCTATTCTGATCCTCCTCTCCCTTCACCTCTAACGATCATTGCCTGAAGGTTTTGTATAAATAACGTTTCTTCTAAATGTTTGCTTCACTGTCATTCTTCTTTTTACTATGTCGCAAATCGAATTCTCCACGCGGAAAGCCACGGCCGAAAGCTAGTTTCCCCACAAAGATGAGTTATTTAACTTTAGACATTGGAGAGGGATATTTTTCAAACACGCGCGGCGTCGTTCACTCGCCAACTCTAGGAAAATCTAACAAGCTCTAAAGTTGGCTATCATTTCAAGAGTTTCAGGGATCCATGTGAGGCTTTTAAAAAAATATACGCGGCGACTTGAGAACCTCCTTTTTTTTTTATCGGTTAAAAATATTAAAACGTCCGTTTTACACAGAATGAAATGCATATTACAAGTACATAATTGAGTACAACATTTATAGGTATTACAAGTATTTGTTGATTTACGAATATGAGCAAAGAAAGTAAGACATAAAACAAAAGCAGCCTGACGAATAAAAATACATTAATTTAACTAATAGGGAGTTTTCAGTCACACGTTTTTACTTGTAGACCCATTACATCGCTGCCCTAATTTTGCCTTAGAGCCTTGATGTACGAAATCTTAAATAAAGAATGACTTAATTAATTAGTCGGGCAAACCCTTTATACCCCTTGCCTTTTTTAGTCCAATAATTAAAAAAATATTCACAGCTTGATAGCTTCAGATGTTGGTTCATTACATACATACAGTTCATTGTTATGTACATTATATGTTATGGATTTTTTGTTCTTGACTGTACAAAGATATAGTATTGTGTATATATATTATACCTATATGGTATGGTACGGAACCCTGTGACTGCGGCCCTGCTCGTGCTAGCCCGTCCTTTTCCTTCAAGTGCTCAGTTTCTGTTGACATCTCGGCAGACTGCCGCAATCTTATTAAACCGGGACGAATAAACAAGATTATTTCAGGGTTCAATGTCTTGAGCCAAGATTAAGCTGCGGTGGTACTCGGATTTTTATTCAATTTGTTTTGTAACACCCCGCGAAATATGGGTTTGTTGGTAATTTGGCCTTCTTTAATTTTGCGACCGCCGGGGATTTGATGGGTGATCGTCGTGACCCAGTTTAGAGAGATTAATTACGAGTATTGTGGTTCATATTACACTGGTGATCCAGGCTGATGTCTGTGGGAAAGTAAAATGATTGGTTGTTATATTAAACCAGTTCATTTTTGGGAAATACGGCTATGTATCTAATTAATTTACTCTATCTATCTATTGTTTATCCATCTATCTATTGTTTAACGTTAGGCAATAGCCTAACGTTAAACAGTCGTATTTGACAACTGAGAACTTGCCAATGTTTATTCGAGAAATAACATTACATTGCATTTATTTTATTTGATTAAAAGGCCTTTAAGTACTTGTATAATTATATAGAAATTAGACTCATCGAAGGTAACATTAACATCCAGGCTGGGGGCCAACTAAACAACTATTGTCCCGGTTCGGGTATCTAGTCAGGCATTGTGTTAGACACGAAGTTTGAATAAATTGTACGAGGTTATTAAATTGGCAACATGGGGAAGTAAAATAGGTTTATTATTTTATTTATTCATAGATTACAATAAATAATTAGATAAACTATTATTATGTTTGGTCCCATGTTGGTCTGGGACTTGGCCCATGTTGATCTGGGACAAAAAAAAGAATGTGCCAACTGTGGTTCTTACCTAGCACGTCCTAAAAGGCGACTAATGGTTTACGGGCTTTTGGGTATGTGACTGAGTAGGCGACGAGCTAGCCACTTGTCACTCCTTTTTCACAGCTTTCCATCCAACCCAGCCTACTGTTCCATGTTGGTCTGGGACTTAAAAAGAATATGCCAACTGTGGTTCTTGCCTAGCATGTCGTAAAAGGCGACTAATGGTATATCGGGTTTTGGGTGTGTGATTGAGTAGACGACAGGTTAGCCGCTTGTCACTGCTTTTTCACAATTTTCATCTAACCCAGCCCGGCTTTATTTTTGGCTGAATTTGGTTGAAGGGGCATGCTGCCCCTTTGACTCTGCCTTACCCTTCGGGGATTATGGGCGTGATGTTGTGTATGTGTATGTAACTTTATTATTGAGCGAATTAATTTTCCTTAAATACTACTTTGAATGCGTGGTTATTATATTTCTCAGCTGAAAATAAGTATTTTTATTGAATATTGGAAGAAAATAAGAAAATTGATTTAAATCTTTAATAAGACTAAGGGACTCTTTATTGGAACATGGTTTTACACCCACTTAAGCAGATTTTCCTTCTAACTTTATTTCTTTCTAATTTATTTGATCTGAAGTAAACAGATGTCCTCGAGGCTAATTATAAAGTAGCTACAAATTTTTAAAAACTTGACAAATTGCGTAACAATATAAATATGTTTTTGTCTATCACGCCAATATGCCGTAATGAGCCAGAAATAATTGTGTTTTGGGTTTATGATTATGTAAGCGACGAGCTAGTCGCTTGCCACAATTTTTACGCTTATCCATCTCTTTCGTATTTACTTTTCGCTAACAGAGGTTAAACGAACTTGGTTCTCCTTCGATTCCGCCCACCCCTTCGGGGATAGTGGGCGTGATAGTGTATATGTAAATATTATTTCTGCTAATGTCGTAATATATTTCTGAATTGTGAATCCCGTGGAGGCTACTTTACATCATAAGCCTCGTTGGAGTGAGAGCAAGTTATTTTAGGTACGTTTCAACAATGGTGTATTACAATAATTTTACATTTTTAACTCTTCAAGCATAAAACATTTACTAAAAATCTAATAATAAAGGGCCATCCATAAAGTACGTCACACGAATTTCATGATTTTTTTATCCCCCCCCCCGTCCTTGTCACAGCTGGTCACATTTGTGGGACTCCCCCCTCCCTAGTGTGACATCACATGTTTTGCAATTTTACATCCAGTAATTGCAAATTATTATGATATATTAAATTTTAAAACGTGATGTCACGAAACTTAGGACCCCTCCCACCCCTTGTCACACCATGTCATACATCGTAGACCCCCTCCGTCCCCCTTTACGTGTGACGTACTTTATGAATGGCCCCTAAGGGCTTATAAGACAATAACTATATTTTTTTTATTACTCGGAATTATGTTACGTGGTCCGCTTGAACCATGTATATAATAACCTTGAATTTAGCGAGCTTGGTTACATAGGTTTTTGAAATCACTATTATCTGACCTTCGTACACCTTAGAAAAGGGGGAGATAATTGGATTATGGTTATTGACCCATGGGTATTTAAATGTGCAAGATCCTTCACGGTGTTGTATGTATATTATAGGCGTTAAATATAGATATAAATATATTAAGAGATAAAACCAAAACGGATACAAGGATAACGGTTGACGATGTAGTGCTGGAACAGGTGAATGGAATTGTATATCTAGGATCTGCATTTAGTAGAGATGGAAGGTACTCCGCTGATATAGAAAGAAGAGTGAATACAGGGTATAGGGTGAATGGAGCATTAGGAAAACTTCTAAGCAATAAAGTCTTAAGCCAGAAAGCCCAGCTCGCTATACACAATGCAGTGCTGATTCCTACGCTAACATATGGAAGCGAGAGTTGGGTATGGCCGATAGCATGAAAGTAAATTAAAAGCGGTCGAATTGCGTGCACTGTGGAAAATCTGCGGTGTATTGCTCACAGACTGCGTTCGGAATGATGACGTAAGAAAGAGAGTCGGTCTGAAAGACAGCGTCGGAGTCAAGGTAAGAAAAGGCATGCTCCGGTGGTTCGGACATGTGGAAAGAATGGATGACGAAAGATTGACTAAACGGATAAACAATGTGAAAGTGGAAGGATTTAGGAGCCGCGGAAGGCCCAGGCTCACCTACCACGACCAGATTGGTCGAGTATCAACAGAAGGTGATGTTAGGAGTCATAAAAACCGTAGAGCTTGGATAAAATGATCATGAATGTTAAAGAGACGAGTGAGATGTGTAAGGATCGTGCCATATGGTGTTCGGTTTTCTCTGCCTACACTGCTAGGGAAGTGGCGTGAAGTTTAGTTAGTAATTAGTTTAATATAGGTAATACGTGTAAGTAAACATAACTAATCAGTCGGGGTAAATATGTTAACAGTATTTTGTTCCTTCAGTACTACAATATCTATGTATATCTAGAACGCTTATAAGAGCAAGGTCTCTCAAGAGATGATATTTCATAGCCCAAATAAACTTGTTTACACCTCGCAAACCTGATAAACAAAGTCAATGTGATATGTTACGTAAATTTTGGTATTAATTAGTCGTTGGAAAAACATTATTATCTTACTCCGTGTGTGTTCGTGCAAAACCACATCCCAATTTGTGTACTTTTTACGCAAATAGGTAAACAAGGAGAGTAATCTAATATGGTTTGGGATTGATGTATATTCTACTTGTTTACGTAAGAATGTTTTGAGCGGCTCATTATTTTTGTCTCTTTTTTTAGAAATGTTTTCAAAATTAACGTTTCTATTGAAAAATAATGATGTCTAGACCAATCAAAAGTAACAATCACCATGAAGATACATATGTAAGAACCAATTATCAGGTACATGTTTGTTGTTTTCAGAAGATAAATTGTGTATGTGCTTAATAATGGGTAATTGCATATAACTCGTGTGAACTAATTTTCTTTTTTTGCAAATAAAGGAATAACATATGTATAGCATGCGCGTTAGAAAATGTGTTGAATTATTTATAAATGGCTTACTCAAAAAACTTTTGTTGTATAAAATTATATGGTCATAAGAAGAATGTAGGTATCTTTTTCCTGGCTTTGCCAAAAGATTCAAAGCAGTGCATTTCGATAATTCACCGGAGACCAAACCAGATGCGTTCCAAGCCCCAAGCCTGGCATAATATGTAGTGCTTCTGTAGGCCGTAACGTTTCGTAGCGTAGATTGTAGCCGGTAGCGTCCGTAGCTCTTTATTCCTGTGCTACGAGCCGCGACGCTACAAGCCCATTCTCTTTTGTCAGACATTTTGGTGAAAACGGTAAGGACTTTACTTGGACACTTTGACATTAGAAAGTTTTATAAATGGTCTTGGCACCAACACGTTTGATTCGGTAAAACGTATAAAACGCCATTAAAACGACAAAGAAAAGTTATAATCTGAAAAGAATACCCGATATTTGGCCGATTTTGGCCCGATAAAATGGCTTAACATTTTGAGTACTTTCGAGGTACTTATCTGATAATAATATCAAACTCTTCTCATCACTTATAATATGCATTTATGTAAGAGCTAAGTCGAAAGTTCGCAAATTCTCTTGGAAGAGCCCGAAGTTAGATTATACTCCGGCTTTGGGGTAAACCTTTATTTCTCAATTAAAAACACGTTACGGTAGGAATTAAGGTGTTTGTAAACCAAGCCAATATTTATTAATTTATGACTATCGACATGCAAGACAAGCTGCATTGTATCTGAAGGCAGGCTAAAAATAACTTTCGACAGATTCACTTGTATCAACTTGGGAATCGAATCGTCTCGTACGCATGTCAGTCATACAGAGGTACTTACCTATATATTATTATATTTTTGTAACCACACATTCAAATTTATTATTTTTAAGTGGTTTATAGATAGATAGTTAGATTTAATTTTGGTATACCACGACAAATACGATAAGTACATAACATCACGCTCACAATCCCCGAAGGGGTAGGCTTTAACCACATTCAGCCAAAAATAAAACTGGGCTGGGTTAGATAGAAAATTGCGAAGAAGTAGTGACAAGCGGCTAGCTGGTCGCCTATACAAGTAAGGTGCTCTACAAAAATCATCAACAAGTGATTCGATAGTTACATGCTGTTACCTCATGTTATCGTGTTACTTAATGTTGCTTCACAAAAATGTAATTGCGGTGCGTAACCATTACAGAACTCGGCCCCAGGTAAAGTTTAGCGTGTAGCGAACGCCGCGTATTGCTAACTAAATGTGAAAACTGTGGGTTTGCTTTTCCTCAAGTTTCAGATCGGATCCCAACGCGGACGTAAGTTCCGCAGCGATTATGCAAGGCAAGTGAAATATTTTACAGTTCCGGTGCAACGGTTCAGACTTTATGTCGGGCTCAAGAGACGTGGGTTCAATATCTGCATTGACACAAGTAGTTTTTGATGAAAATAAATAATCTCTATTTGACTCTGCCTACCCTATCGGGGATTACGAGCGTGATGTTACGTATGTGTCGCAGGCAATTTGTATGATTCGGCATTTTACAAACGGCGTTGTCCGTTTAAAAACGCTCGCTGTTTTGAAATATGCCGAAGGCAAAATGTATATTGCGGTCATTATATAGTATGCCGCAAGTATTTAGTTTAGGTCAGGTTAGGTAGTAGTTAAAATGATAGATACGACGACGAGCGAAGCGAGGAGGAGTGTTAGGTACTACTGCGACCCTACGGCTAGAATCGAAGAAGAACAACCAATGTCGAAATTATAACAACTGATTGAATGAGTCGCCAATTTGTCTTCGGCATATTTCAAAACAACGAGCGTTTTTTAACGGACGACACAGTTTGTAAAATGCCAAATCATACAAATTGCCTGCGATATATGTATGTCTATTTTCAAGCGTTTCAGCTAGGGATTCACTTCATCAGCGATGTATGATAAGTTTGTAATTTTTATATTTTAAGCAAAATCATATTATGGCGTTCTATTATTGACGTCGGCAAGGTGTATTTAATAAGCATAATGAAATCGATTCATAAGACAGAGAGATGTATATTACAACCCGTCGTAAAATTGCCGGAATAAATACTCTAACGTGAAATGAAACGACACAACAGGATTATCAAGTTGGTGTTCAAAAGCGTTGAGCAAAACGCGTCATAAAACGGACGAATGGTGCCCTAACTCACCGAAATAACAGTAATAAATGTTAACACTTTCCAAACTTGCTACTCACTTGTGTTTTGTGAATCTTTCTCTTCGCAGTTCGCGCTCTCCGAGCGCCACTTAACTGTTAATGTCTCTTGTAATTTTTCACCAAGCCGCAGGGCACCAAATGTTTTCCCAAATTACCCCTTTTTATGTTGTAACTAGATTAATTTCAATTGTGGAGTGGTTACCCGCTTACAAGCATATTGATTACGAACGAGAGAGTTACCAGAACTGTTGTATCTACGGCTGGATCCATAAGAGACCAGAGCTCCCTTCTTATCGATTTTGAACAACCAATGAATTGCCATAATTATTTTAATGAAATAGACTCGTTACTCAATAGCTCGGCCGTTTCATTTTGTTTTAGGGCTGATTTTTCAAGAGTCAGATAAAAGATAACTATCGAATAAATCACAATCCGGATAATTGTAAAATGTCATTGCCTGTTTCCTAAGTAAAATATGGTATGACATCCGCAAATTGGTGACTTTATACTTTATCAGTCGGTTAATTCGTATCCGACCATTACAAAATCGGCCCTAAGTCAGTTTTAGTAGGTACTAATTTAATATGTCAGCCAAATGACTGCTACAATGTTAAACATGCCGAGAGAACCTGCAATTGACTGGCAAATCTCTAGAGGCCCGTCAACACTTTGAGAAACCATGGGTCAGATGGACAGATGCAATTAAGTTTGTCACTTAACACGTCCGGTTACTGGTTATAATTACCAGCTGAATGAGAACTGAGAGTATAATGAAATATTTACTAATATAACATAACATAATGAAGTAATTCTGTTACTGTTAAGTGTAAGAAACAGCAAGATCCTTTAAATTTTCTTAGCCAAATATGGAATTGAGTTGGATTAGTAGATTTCTATTAGGACGAAAATTTGTCAAAATGACAAGTAGCAAACACGCCGCCTACATAATCAAAAATCCAATCCCTACCCAATTCCTATAGTCGCATTTTACAAACGATAATAGTTGGTAAATTATTTTTAAGTCTTAGACAAACATCATCTTAGTTATGTTCGGTGCTTAGTTTATGATCCGGGATTTAGCAAGTCTGGTAACATTGAAGCGACTGTCGATTTTAATTTCGTAACCCTTAATATAGGAGACCAAGACCAATTTGAAATATGGTTACACATCCATAGTCGTTTGAGTCTGCATGTTTCATCACGATCCATCCTCGCCGACCTAGTGGTATAGATACGTGCATAAATTTGAAAAATCCAGAGGTACGTGCCCGGATTTGAACCAGCATCTCTCAGTTAAGAGGCACGTGTCATTACCATTGAGCTACCACCGCTCCCAAGTCTCAAGATCTTAAGTCCCAGACTAATGTGGAATTATGTTACCTAAACATTAAGACAATATATCTAAGACTTTGTAATGTAACTAGGTGAGCAGATTATAATTTAGTACTGTAAGCCCTAGGCAGCAATTTATAACGGAGACAACGCCACAAATTGGTCCTAAGCACTCAGTCTAGACAGACCCAGGGGAGATATTAACTGCATTGAAACCAGCAAATGCACACAACAAAAAAAAATCTAGCCAAGTGTGAGGTGGACAGTGAATTTGTGCGCATGTTCCGTATCACAGTACAATCTGTACAATCTATACTAATATTATAAAGAGGAAAGATTTTTATTTTTCTATTTTTGTGTGTGTGTATGTTTGTAATGAATAAACTCAAAAACTACTGTGCCGATTTCAAAAATTCTTTCACCATTGGAAAGCTACATTATCCGGAAGTAACATAGGCTATATTTTATCCCCATATTCCTACAGGAACGGGAACTATGCGGGTAAAACCGCAGGGCGCTGCTAGTGTTAAATACTTAACGTATTTTTTTATTTTGTAAATAGTACACAGTTTAGTATTATAAAAAAATGTCCCAAGCTAGTCTGGGCTTAAAAAATAATGTGCCCGCTAACCCTATTATTTTTTTTGGCTGTGCGGTTTAAGGAGCTTGTAGCATTTCGATTCTACCTACCCCTCCTAGGATTACATGCGTGATGTTATATTTGTATGTATTATATCTTGAAAATTCAAAATAAATAAAATTATGACGTAACTTTCGACAGTGGTTATGTATGTAGCGTATGACAACTTTGTGAACAAGGGTCCGTGGGATGAATGAGTGTCTACTCGTTCATTCGTTCAAAAGATACAACCTTGCCATAGACTATTGGTGTTCTTTAGTCATCATCATCTTCCTAGCGTCATGTCCCGTGCTTAGACGGGGTCCGCTTAGACCATGATCCAGGATTTAGCGAGTCTGGTAATTACATTGAAGCGACTGCCGATCTGACCTTCGTAACCCTAAGATAGGGGAACCAGACAATTTTTGGATCATGGTTACAAATTCAAAGTTGTTTGAATTTGCAGGTTTCATCACGATGTTTTCCCTCACCGTCGAGCTAGTGGTATAAATATGTACATAGATTTTTTAAAATCTAGAGGTACATGCCCGGGTTTGAACCCGCACTCCTCGGTTAAGAGGCGCGTGTCCTTACCATTGAGCTACCACCGCATTGGTGTTCTTTAGTACGGAACTCTAAATCATCTCTTCGCCCGTCTCTTTTCCTGTTAATAGATCTCAATCCTATCAACTTGATCCAATAAAACTTTGAAATCTCAAACGTGCTTTCTGAGCTAATGTTAGGATTTAATACTAACGATTGAACAAAAGCTTGTTTGTTGTCAAATACACAATAAAATACGGAAACGAAGTTATTTATTGGTTAAGCATCTGGGACTTAAAAATAATGTGCCAACTGTGTTCCATGCCTAGCGTGTCGAAGAAGGCGACTGTTGATATATCGGGTTTGGGTGTGTGATTGTGGCCAAGCTAGCCACTTGTCACTACTTTTTCGAAGTTTTCCATCTAACCTAGTCCAGTTTTATTTTTTGGCTGAATGTGGTTGAAGGTGCTAGCTGCCCCTTTGACTCTGCCTACCCCTTCGGGGATTACGGGTGTGATGGTATATATGCAAACAAATTTTTGATTTGTTGATTAATGTTTTTATATTCAGACTTCTCTTTGCTTTCTCGGTACAATGTAACATTGATTGTGCAATGTTATTAGTTATTTGATAAATAAAACGTAAGTGTAGAGTTCAAGTCGTGCTAAAAAATAAACAAACGTTTCCACGTAGCTGATTCATTAACGCGGATTGATGATGATTCATTATCAGATTTACAATACTTCTCTTATCTCAATTACCTTACTTTATTCGCGGAAAAGTAATTATATCTGAAACTTTAACTACGGTACGTTATGATGGCATTACGTTCCGTAATTAAAGTTTCAGTCTGAAATCTTTTTCCAGACCTTATCGATAAATAAATGATGGCATTTATTTATCGATAAGGCACGGAAAAAGATTTCAGAACATTGAAAAATAAAGAAAATAAGCGGGAAAAACTTCGCTTGTACATAAGTCAGTTATTTCTTTTATCTACCTGGGAATACGTCGGTGCCAAACTTGTGCGCGGAGTCGAAAGTTTGAAGTAACCATTAGTATTCATTAATCTCATTAGCCAATTTGTTCGAAGCAAAAAAGTTTAATCTAACTTAGAATAATAATTAATTAATTATTATTCTTCTGTCTTCATTTCCTTAAAAGTAAAGTTGAAAGATAAGAAATAAACGTTTTTCTTTCTATTACGAAATTAAATTATAGCCATTAAGTTCTAGAAATATTATACAATATCACTACGTAACTAATTTAAGTTATAATTATAACTAATATTATAAAACTGAAGATTTTGTTTGTTTGATTGAATGCCTTAATCTCAGGAACTAGTGGTCCGATTTAAAAAAAACTTTTAAGTGTTAGTTAGCCCATTTATCGAGGAAGGCTATTTAACATTAACCAGCAATGCGGGTGAAACCGCGGACACAGCTAGTACAACTTATAGTATACATAGCTAAAATAACTAAAGACTAAAAACGTTATTTTTTAAAGCGACACAGAATATACATTCTCGTCTTCTGATTAAAAAATTAAGCGTCCTCTGATATTTTAGACCCTTTAACCTTACCAAGAACTTCGAGCATTCGTCTTTGAACCAAGAGGAATTTAACGTTTAGCTAAATAACCGAGATTTTGTATTAATACTAATTTGTAATTACGAAGGCAATTTCACAAAGTTTCTATTTGGACTATGCTAAATTAATGTTATGATATAAATTGTTTAATTGATCGCAGTTTTCTTTCATCTTCAGATTTAATATTGTCTTGCTATGTACTTATTTCTAATGGAATTTCATGAGATATTAGGCCTATAAGCCAATTTTTTTTTAAAATATTTTGTTTGCATTAGATATAGGTACACTATTTGTTTTACAATTGCGTACCTTTCTGTATATTAATGAATTAAGTTCAAATATGGGTCTTATGGTCTAATATTAGAAAGTTGAAGAGTTTGTTTGTTTGCTTGATCGCGCTGAGCTCAGGAACTGCTGGTCCGATTTGAAAAATAATTTTAGTGTTAGATAGCTCATTTATCGAGGAAGGCTATAGGCTATATAATATTAACCATAAATGCGGGTGAAACCGCGGGCACAGCTAGTAAAGCATAAAGCTTCAAACTTGTTTATCTAACAGAAAGATTATTATTTATTTATTATTATAAGAATGATACGGTATGATACAAAAATTTTGGCTGTAACCTTAGATTAAATCAAAAGGCCACAGCTAGTATGTCATATTACTGACAGGTTTATCGACATTAACATTCAGATATATAAGTGACTTTTTTTCCTTGAATTCAGATAATTTTATAACAATCAGTATTATTTTCACTATTTAATCTTAATTGTACAATATTTAAAATAGCTTGGTCTCAAACGTATACTTAGCCAAGCGTGGAGCAAATGACACTTTGAGTGGATTTGCTCCACATAACATATCGACATTTCTTTCCTCGTTATTAGCTCAAAGAAAGCTACTCATATTTACTGGTGACCCATAAACTTTTATTTTCACTTGGCTGCAACATAAACCGCGTAAGAGACCCGTATTACGTTATTAATACGAGAGAATTATCTTCAGGTCGTCAATACGTCGGGGGCCAATAAATGGGCCCCATATTTCTCGGGCGGCAATGAATCCAATTATCTGTAGGGGCAGGAGGCGACATGTTAAATGTTACCCATTGCTCCAGCTACTCTCTTTATCGGGGCTCGCTGCTTCGATAATGCGCGTCATTATGAGACCAATCATTTGTTCTCAACTCATGCTCCTTATATGACTTTACAGTATTGCACTCGATCAGCTTGCAGAAGATATGTCTTATAGTTTTTATTTGAAATCAAAGCCAACTTTTCTTGAGGTCGGAATGTTGGATTTAAGTAGTCGATATTAAAACATCAATCTGACAAGCTCGATAGCGCATTTGGTACTGACCCTGCCCCATGCGCCAACAGTTGTGGGTTCGATCCCCACCCAGGACAAATATTCGTATGATGAATACTTGTGTTTGTTCTGTGTATGGGAGTTTTTACATCCAATATATAAGTATATATTTGTTATACCACTGTTGATTTTGATATCCGTAACACAAGTGCTTAAGCTACTTACCTCGGAGTCAGATCAATGTATGTGATGTCGTCGGATATTTATTTATTTATCAATTAGTTGATAGTCTACGCATGGCGGTAAGTTATACTTAAGATAGGTATAAGAAGTAGATTTTGTATTAAGTCAGGAAGCAATCCCAATTATATAAACAGGCATTGTTTTAAATGTTAATTGAATTATTGCTTTAGTAAAAGATATTTGCTGAGTTCTAGCGACGCAAAATTAAAGAAGATATAGGCAGGCGAATAGTATAATTTGAGCATATTTATCAAATTTGCTTAAAGATCGTGTGTTGAGGTGAACTGAACTGCTTCAGTGGGTACTCTTAAAACAATTTCCTAGATTTCATTGAAAATTCTATGCTTAGACGTTTGGAAATATATCGAGAATGCATATCGAATACACCGGTTATAATAACACAAAGAAATTAAATATGGGTCACACTTTTAATTTGAATGCATTCGACATAATCCGCTACAACTTTTTAAAATTCATGGCTTATTCCTTCAATAATCATTTATAAATCAGAGACTGCCTTGGAATGTTTCGGTAAAGGACTTTTTAACGACCAATTTATACATTTCATTGGCCTCAATCTTCAAGATATTCCTTATTCAAATTGATTCAATATAGAATCTTGGACTGCGGATTGACACAGATATTTTTATATCGCAGAATTTTTCCCACATTATTTTATGGGCTGTGAAAGGTATTGACGTATTGTATCAGATAAAAATAAAGAGGATAGGAGAGTACCGAGGAAGATTCGCTTTTCGGATAAGTAATACTCAGCTATTTGGTAGGTCAAAGTAATTTTCACGTACAATTTCTTCTGGGTTGTACATTTTTGCTTCAACTATCCTCTAGGTTAAACAAAAGTCGGCATGACAACTTAAGACTAAAATTTACTTAGCAAATAGTGTCTAAGTCAAAACTTATTTTGACTGCTGTGGACTATAGGAAATATTTAAACAATACCTAATTACCCGATCTTAATTTCATTAGCTAATATTATATAAAGATCTAGCCTTTGTTTCTTTATTTGTAACTCTTTCACGTCTTATATAACCAACTGATCAATATGAAATAATGGCTATACATTTACACGTAATTTCACTAAGGGTTTTATAGTTTTTTTTACCTTTTCATCCAAAAAAAACACTGTCGTGTCGATGTCATGACCCCAAATGGAAATAATTCGCTAGTGACAGTATTTCGTATAACATAATAAAATACGTAAGGCTTATCCTAACAGAGGACTTATCCTAACACAGGACTTATCCTATGCTAAGCTCCCTGAAACCGACCTATACCAACTGTATCAATGTAGACTCTCACTCATGAGGTCATTCGACTTCAAACACACATCCTCGTACCCCAACCCATCCGAATATAGCCACATCTCGTACCCCTATCTACAGTAACATGCGTACCCCGAAAAATAGGGAAAACGCTCACCTAACAATGTTATCCGAAAGATTTCGTACTTACGTTTTGTTGCGTAGTGCCGCAAATGAAGTTACGAGTGATCGAATTACTGCTGTTCGCGATGAATATTTCATGTTTCATTACTACTTGTGGGGCAAAATATATTCGTTTTATGATTGGGGACTAGACATGTATGTATGTTGCGTGACTTTGTTCACAATATGGTAGTATAATTTGTTGCTTTTAACACCTATGTATAAAAATTAGGTAGGTACTTCTGCCCGCGGCTCTAAGCCTATGTGCTACTCCAGTCCATAATCTATAGATTAATCTACAGATATATCTGTGCCTAATTTCATCCAGAATTATTCAATAGTTTTTGAATTTATTCGTTACAAACATATACACATATTTATATTAGTATAGATAACAAGTAGGATTGTGGTATGTAGTCGCTCCGCTGTTATATGCATAAATGTTATTCTTTTATATTTTAATATGTAACATAGTTTTTAAGCACCATTTGTTTTAACTGATGCATTATACTAGACCACGAATATCAATTCTTACTGGTTTGAAAACATTCTGTTGTGTATTTCCGATTTTTTACTCTTGTAGTGGGTCCGGAAACTAAATCCGATTTTACTTGAACAAATTTTTAGAATCATAGTGAACCAATACCAGTATATTATCACAGCCGAACGAGCACTATATGGAGTTGGTGCTGAACCAGGATCAGAGGGACTCGAAAAACAGACGATTCTCGAATTCAATGGACGTCGAAGTGAAGTGTTCACTGAATCGAAATCTGCAACGCTTTGTTGGGCTGCAGTCCCGGTACGTAATCTGTTCAAGAAAAAATGAGCTCAGATAAACTTCATTGGCGTTTATTCTGTGCTTTTAAATAAATATACTTAGATAAAGTTGCCATGTCATTCACCAGTCGAGTGTCTTCTAGAAGTAAGTAGTGAGCAATATATAATTTTCCTTTCTATTAGACTTTAATATCTAGATTAAGGGGGCTAATAAAAACTTACTGAACAGCACGTTTCTTTTATAATAAAAAACAGACAAGGCCAAGTAAACTAACTAATTTAAATATTTATAAGAGGCAGGATTATTCGTAGAATCCTTAAAACTTCGTTACAGCCGTTAACAACAGCCTAGATAAAAGGTAGCTTTTAATTAAAAACCAGACGAGCCGGAGTAGGATTCACATTCAAAAATGCGTAGGTACAATGTATGTGTATAAATGTCAATCTAAAAAAATAGAAACGATCTTTTTTTAAACCAAAATCCTGATGATTTTAAAATTGTAGGTCATCGGGAATTAGGTTTTTTAAGCATAATTATGAGTGCGGAAGTAACAACAAGATTCAAATCTATTACTAAGTTCCCAGGTAACAAAGATTAATGCGCCATTGTGTATCCGATATTGTACAAATGTTTCAATTAATAAACATTTTATCACCAAAGAGAACCTCAAGACCTTTAATATTAATATCACAAATATGAAATTCGCAAGAAATGATGCGAGGTGGAATTCTATTGTGGAGAAATGAGTTCTTAAGAATTCCGTTAGTCCGTAATGAAATTATTGGCGTTCCTGCATTTTGAATTTGCAGCTGTATTTATTAATGTTTTTGCAAAGCTTGCTTTATACCAGACATGTTTAATCTGGTACATTAAAGCGTACTTTTATATAAAGGTTTCCCTAAATAAGTTTTCTATGCATAGTTATTAAACTACATTTTGTGCTGGTTTATTTTCTATTTTAGAAATTTTCACAGTGAAATAGGTACGCTTTTGTGGATGCTAGGTAACCGGGACTCAATTTAGAAGTCGTTGTAATAACTAACTAACTAAACTTCACGCCACTTCCCTTGCGGGATAGGCAGATAATTAATAATAACTAAATTCGTTAAAACTAGGATTATGGTCAAAGTAAGTCTCAACCAGGAAAACGCTAAGACTAGGAAATGAAGATTTATGTTATTAACCTTTTTATAGAGTAATCACCGTTCTGAAGTAACTGTTTATTATATTGCGGATATAAAGGCAACTATAAACGTGAGTTGCATTTTTGACGTTCGCGTGAGCAGAGGCCGCATAATCAAGACTTCAGGCACACAATTTTATACACACAGCTGATTTACTGTTACCATAAATCACTAAAACAATTTAAGGCAGCGAAGTTGAGCTTAATCAAGTATAAAATATGTATAAAACCCAGGTGCTCGTAAGCGTGCAGGGTGAATAAATCTGTAGGCTCACCCCGGCTAAATATGTATAATTTACATTTGTGGAAAGCAGAAAATTAATCCCCGATGTAGTAGCAACAAGGGTGCAACATCAAAGAAACTTTTGATGAGGGTCAATGTTAATGGCGTCTGAGCTTAATCCCGGATCAAAGAAAAATTTAGATATGATAATAGATACTTCTACTCACCATATTGTCACTAGCTTACATTAAACACGGGTCAGTTGGTATTAGTGTACAAGTAGAAGGTTTTTATTGTATAATTTGTTAGGTAGGTATGCGATAAGGACAGACTTTATTAAAAGACGTGGTGGTTTAATATGTTCAATTTGCGTTTGCTGAATGCCGAAAATTAATTCCCAATGTAGTAGCAACAAGGGCGGAACATCAAAGAAACTTTTGATGAGGGTCAATGTTAATGGCGTCTGCGCTTAATCCCGGATCAAAGAAAAATGTAGATATGCCGATACGTACCTACTTACCTAACTAACTTTTAATACTTATTTTTAGGGTAATCCTAATAAAGCAATGATTTGATATTATAAAGTCGTGATATAATTTTATAATTGGGTATTTTTTTTTTATATCAGACTTCGAAGGAAGTAGCTTAAGCACTTGTGTTACGGATATCAGACAAAACAGTGGTATTACAAATATATTACACTATGGTTTATTTTTTATTAAAACCACTGTACAATACAATAAAATTTATTTATAATAGGGTGCTTAGTATATTTAAAAAAAAAAAATTTGTTCAATTTAAATTGCATTCTAGTGCAGTTAATTTATATAAACATATCATTCATTTTGTTTTTGCTTTATATGGATGGATATTCCCAATATCTGTAAAGCTAGGGTCAGACAAATGGGATCATGGTCACATCTAGTTATCTAAAAGTTTCTGTCTGATGGTTTTCTCCCCCTCCGAGTTTGTTGTGTGAATCAGTATCCAAGCTCCAACAGTATAGAAGAACTGGTTAGGTTTCGATTCAACATCCCACGCATACCCTTGTATGATGTTTATTACTGAACCAAAAAAGTAAATAAGCTGGGAATGAAATCTTTTTTAAAATAGCATTATATTTATTTATTCCCTGAAACATGATGTTATTCAATCTTATGTCCATCGTAACGATAATAATTTATTTCGTGTATTTATAGCGACGTAATGAAATGTACGATTCAAAGAATCTTTACGAATAACAGAACTGATGAGTAATACAAATTTATTGACATTTTTACAGAATCCGATGTATTTATGGTTTACACGCGAAGGAGCACAAAAATACAATTTCTGTGCCAAATTTACGTAGATTTTTTTTTTTAATTTATCTTGTATTATACTTACGAAAGTTCCTGAATCGGCGAAACAAGCATTTGCTTAAGATTTATTACTAAACTTGATATTGTGTTTTGTGTTTAACCTGAATGCATACATAATTCATCTTGCTAATACACCGTATCAGACTTGTAGGCGATCTTCTGAGTCTGGAATATTTAAAAATACTTTCTATCAGCAGGTTTTATCACCTATCTACTAATATTTATCTAAGTAGAATGTATATAGCGAGACGTCTCTCTGATATTGTGGATGGGAGTGTTTGTATACTTCACGCATATTTCCATTATTAATTTATATTTGTTTTAATACGCTAGGCAATTAAAAAATTTGTTTAGTCCGTCAGTTAGATTTTTTAATTTTTTTGTCAAATAAACGCTAACGAAGATACAGTGCATTCAAGTTGTGCGTGACGTCACATCTAGGTACATTTTTTACAAGTCCCACTTTGACGTCACAAGCCCCCACTCCAAAAAACTTTGATGCTCTTCTTATATTTGTAATTTTTTGTTAGTTTGATAAAGCGAAAACTATGTGTCTTGTATTTTGTATAATTTTACTGGCAGACCAAATAGAATGATGGTTTTTTAATCCAGTCCTTATCCCTATTCTGAAGTCTACGCAGCGGAAGTAGCGGTAAATAATGCATGGCTAGACAATTTATCCACAAAGAAATTTGGAGAACATCACCATCTTCTAGTGTTATGTCATATGCTTAGTCTGGATCCGCCAAGATCATGATCC
This sequence comes from Glyphodes perspectalis, assembly GCA_951394215.1. Classification (NCBI taxonomy): domain Eukaryota; kingdom Metazoa; phylum Arthropoda; class Insecta; order Lepidoptera; family Crambidae; genus Glyphodes; species Glyphodes perspectalis. Next base: position 6,535,542 of record OX596215.1, read on the forward strand.
TGGACTTAGCGAATCTGGAGATCTGGAAATCATCTGGAAATTGAAGCAACTATCTGGCTTTGTAACCCTTAGGTAGGGCAATCAGACAAATTGGATCATAGTTACACATTCATAGTTATTTTTAATATGTAGACTCCATCGAAATGTTTTCACTTACCGTCGAGCAAGTGGTATAAAAAATTCTAGTATACCATGTAGGATTTGAACCGACAACACTCGTATATGAAGCCCGTGTGGGTACCATTGTGTTACCGCCGCTCAAAATTAGGAGAATGTTAAGTATTTATATTGTTTTACGGCAGTAGCCTAGAGGAGTAGGTGTTTTTGGCCTATCGCCCGCACTTACAAGCTCCCTGTCCATAATATAATAGCATGCATGAGTAATGGGAATTGTGTTCGGACGCCATGAGAGACCACTTAAAACATTCATCGTACTCCTGTTTATCAGAATACGTGGTCAAGTGACTTAGTGTTTTTTCAGGTCTCTTGTTTTAACCGCTAGTCTTCGAAAGCGTCCGGTGATAAAAAAATTGTATTTTTTTAATTTCGAAGCAGTCATTTATTTGCTGTATGACGTCAAATGACATAGTGAAAAACGCTTTTGAGGTAACCACGCCATCTTGCTTCCTTATACAATGCTTAAGTAACGTCATTAATGAAAATTTAATGCAATAAAATTACATATGAGTTTATTCTGAGGTAAGGAGTTGACGCCGTAATTTTAGTTTCAGACATCCATCCGTGTTTTCAGATATGTGTTGACTTGGAAAACAATTTGCACTGAAAAACTGAATCGTTGTAGCTTATGCAACGAATTTACGAATATTGCTCATTTGATTATGCAATTTAATATTTTTGATTACTTATATTTTTTTAGAGAGTTTAAACGATATAGCAGCATTACGTAGGTACCTACTTTGGTTTACTTAAAGCGGCCGTTGTAGTATTTTTTTTATGTCAACGATAGTTGAATTCGATTGGCATTTATGGCGTGGTGTGACGTCAAAACGAAAATAGACCTTATTGCATGATGATAGCTGCGTATGATTATCCGTATCACGTGTCTGTATACCGTAGCGTGTAGCAACATGCTATTAAAGATACGTAGTGTAATCTGCGTAGGGTCGGGAGATTCGCATGTTGACCCTTAATTAATATTAAATGGATTTTTGTACTGTGTGTTACAATGTGGCGGTAGCCAAGGATCTCACTTGTAATTTAGGATTAAACCTCAGCGCATACATATGTATGCCACCTTTTCCAACATGTCCGTAAGTTGTTGTCGGAAGGGAAACCTTGTGACGAAATGCGCACATAGATATAATTGGGAACATGATTTAATTTGTCTGGTTCCGTAACTTTTCGAGGGTAACGGAGGTCTGACAGCTATAGCCACAATTAAGCAGGCCATACTATTTCTAGGGTTATGACCGTAATGTATACCATGCCGTCAAGGGAAGGCAAAAGGGGTAGAACTCTGTGTGGTAATATTATTATGAACTAACGATACACATGTGTAATTCACGGATGTTGAATGTTTTATTGACTGTAAATCTTTATAAAATGAAAGAAAAGATGATCTGTATTATTAATGCTTGCTAGCATTTATTTGCAGTTTAAAAAGGAAGCTCTAATTTAAATTTCAAATTTGTAATTTAATAGTTTTTAATAAAATGACATCTAAAAGAAATTAACTCCAGCAACATTGCTGTTTGTAGCAAGTAACAGGTCTGATAGTCTAATAAGTCTGACAAGCCGACTTCATGACATGGTTCAAAGGAACATATGAACTTATACACCTTTGTAAAAGATGTTATGAAAAGAGTAACTACCGAGTTTCCTGCCGGTTCCTTCTCGGTAGAAGCAACATTCCGAACCGATGGTAGATTCGAATTATTGATTTTCTTGTTGAATTGACGATATAAAAGTGTTTGTTTCAAACCTATATAGATACAGAGTATTTTGACATTGACGTTGACTTAACAAAATAAGGATTTTGGCAACTTCCAAGTTTAAAGTTCAGTTTATTTTATATGTCGTCCACCCACAACTGTTCTATTTCTGTTCTAAGTCTAACTATTGTGACGACGTCGTTGGGATTTACTGTAGATCAATTAATTTATTCGATCAGGGATAAACCTTTGAAGCAATTTGGACCAACGACTAAACTAGCCATCACGGACAGTTTTGTGTTTGTAAATGTCTTTTGTTTGTCATCGGGAAAACATTTGGGTGCGATTGGATCCAATGCAATGACTACTCTCATTCGCTGCGGCCTTCACACCAGACGATGATTATTGTTATATTATAATATTATAAAATGTTAATAATTAATAATAATAAATAAATGCTCCAGATTTACACACCGGTTCCCGAATTCCAAACTAAGCCTAAGCTTGTACTATGGGTACTATGTACTTAAGTACAAATGTCCCTGTTCATTACATGAAACATTTGCCCCTAGCGGGATTCGAACCAGCGACCCTTTGTTATCGTGGCCTACTAAGTAATAATCATAATTATAATTATGATTATTACTTAGTATTATCTCAATCCTAATCATTAAAATATTACTAGTAAATAACCATACCCATCAAATAATTGTGTGTGACTAGCTTAGGTCCTGATATTTTTTAACTTTGATTTATACATTTTGGTACTTTGTTCTTCATGGTTATACTTTTACGCGTCGCGCGATTTTGTATTTTCATCAAAACACTTAAACTTGCTTGTTAAGAAGGTGTAGGATTGCTTTTCTATAGTTATATAATATACAGTTATATATCTCTATAGAAATCGTTGACTTAAGATTTTATAGTAACAAAAAATTTTTTTTTTACGTACATACATACATAACATCACGCCCACGGGGTAGGCAGAATCAAAGGTGCAGCATGCCCCTTCAACCACATTCGTTCATATATTTTTTTCATTCTGTTAAATTAGCTATAACAGTTGATTGTCGATTGTTTATAACTTCAGTATATATATATATATATACGTTTAAATTGTTAAATTGATTGGTTTTAGTTGTAATTAAACCGTCTACATACAATTGTATTATTGATAAAATGCGAATTTTCATAGTGTTTCCGTGGCGTGCGTAACGCCGGGTGTAAAGACCCTACAACTGGAGACTTGCGTGGCGGTGACAAATGTATTTGGATATTAAATCGAGCCCTAATAGAATCTATTGTTCGTCTAAGTGGGTTAGTTCCGGGCTTTGTCCGGGAGCGTTCAGCCTAGTTTATAATAAATATTGGCTGATTGTTGGGAACGCTTGCTTAGTGGGAATGCAAATAAAACGGTTGATATTCTGTTTGTTAGGTAGGTATGTGAATAGCGTGAGGCACTTGGCGTGATGATGGTGTTTACTATTATCGCTCTCACTCATTCACTGAAATTGGTCGTGGAAGCAATGTTAGTAAGGAAGGAAGGTCTTAAACGCATCCCCGTTTGAGACAATGGCCAAAGTGAAAGGCAAAGATTGTATAAGGAAAAATATTAAATAAGGCTCATGTAGTTTCGTCTATTTGTATTTCATACAAGGTGATTTTTATAAGCTAACACTCGCAACCCCATCTTTAAAAACCATTGTAAAAGCCAATAACACGGTTATTTTTATAAGGACTTTAGTTAGTACTTAGCTAATCAAACATAAGCACAAAATACACCTAACTGTTGTTTCAGTAAAATACATAAGATGACACCGTCTTCTACTGTCCAGTTTTACTGACAGTAGGGCTATTTAAAATTAATGAATATCAAGAATGTTTAGGAATATTGAAAGCGATGGCAACGTCCATTAATATTGGGATCAATTAGCACCATTAATCTGAAGGGTTACCCTGACGCCATTGTGCGTTGTACGGCGGCGAGGTCAGCGGTGGACAATAGCCGTTTGCTACGGTACGGTAAGGCAATTTCCCAATCTTCGGCTGTACCGTAACCACGACGCTTTGGAAATGTTACTGCGTATTGTACTGCGATTGCTTGAGTGCTATTTTTGTTATGATTTTGAACAGAGAATACGCATAAGTAATAGTTACATGTCTCTTAGTATGCAGCTATTATAATATAGTACTTCATCATCTTCCTGGCGTTATGTCCCGTGTTTAGACGGGGTCCGCTTAGACCATGATCCAGGATTTAGCGAGTCTGGTAATTACATTGAAGCGACTGCCGATCTGACCTTCGTAACCCTAAGATAGGGGATCCAGACAATTTTTGGATCATGGTTACAAATCCAAAGTTGTTTGAATTTGCAGGTTTCATCACGATGTTTTCCTTCACCGTCGAGCTAGTGGTATAAATACGTACATAGATTGGAAAAATCCAGAGGTACGTCCCCGGATTTGAACCCGCACTCCTCGGTTAAGAGGCGCGTGTCCTTACCATTGAGCTACCACCGCTCATTTATAATATAGTACTTGTAAAAATAAAAAATAAAAAAAATATATTTTATTGCCAGCACAAAGAAAATATACAACTAAAAATAAAACATTCAAGAAAATAAAAATGTATCGCTATGTATCCAGGGGTTCCCAAACTAGGCTATGCCTGTATCTTGGGAAACCAATATTCAGTTAAATGACGGCGTTTTATTAAAACTCAAATAAGAAATAAATAAATAAATATATATTTATTATTTGAGTTTTAATAAAACGCCGTAATGTAGAACATAATTTTTATGATTGATGTCATAAGGTCCTAAAATAAAGAGGGCTGTACGTAGAATGAATAATTTTATTTGCAGCATCGATTTAGATAATGGTTATGTTTTTATGTTACGTTATTCTGTCGGACAAGTTAAACCTGACCGCTGATTGTGCGCGCGGCTTAGCGTCTGTCGGTCGCGCTCGACATGTGCGGCTTAATCTCGCGTTACATAGCTAGGCTTGAGATCAGTTTCTTTGCAGGTCACGTACTGTAGAAATTGTGGTGGTTAGTATAAGATCATGTTTATATGGCACGAATTTAATCGCGCTGACTAAAAATGATGAATAAATTAATCCTTATTACATAAAACATCTAATTCACGTTTTACTATCGATTAATTCATTTATACGCATATGAAAACTTTCACCGCGTCGTTTGACAAGGGTCGTACTGTACCTAGACGTGATAAAACGGTGAACAGGTTAAAGGGAATTTCCGATACTAGGTTTAGCCTTTCTATAACAAACTTGTAACAAATACGAGCGTATTGAATATACAAAGACAGTATTTATGCTTGAATTTTGTTCACTATTGGCCGTACGTATAGACCGTATCTAACATGTTGAATTAAGTGAAATGTTATTTGGATATTAGCAAATTATGATTATTAGAATGAAGATTAAATAATACGAACAATCTGAGTTCGGTAAAATAGTTATCTTGTGGAAATATTTTTTACTTAATAATGATCCTCGAACATAATTGCTAGTATATACATGACAACTGTATTTAACGCTACAAACGACTATATATCAAGAGTTTGATATCTCGAAGCACCTAATAAATAACAGTCTAGTCGTACGAGTAAGTTGTGGTCATGTTTCTTTGTTACCACGTCACTCTGTCGGACAAGTTAAACCTCACCGCTGACTGCGCGGCGCGGCTTACCGTCCGTCGGTCGCGCCCGACATGTGCGGCTTAATCTCGCCTTACACATGTGCCTTGAGACAACAAACTTCGTGGTCGGGGGTCACGTTCGTTTCCGCGGTCTACTTTTGTACCTTTTAATATATGAGTTGCTTGATACTAAAAGCTACTGTAGCGAGCAGTATGAATTCAACAAACTTTTATGTAAGTTGAAAAGTTGCGTTTTAAGTTCTGTTATTTTTTCATTTATTGGAGCTGCAATCAAATTTTTATCATAAAATACAATTTTAATCATCCTACTATAGTCCACTGATGGACATAGGTCTCGTTATTGTTTTTTTTATAGAAAATATGTATTTAAAACATTAGTCTAGGTACGCTTTCCTTGTATTATCCGGTTCTATATTCTTATACCTAAGTCAATAGTATATTATTGAAACAAGTAATATGTTAGATGATTAAAAAGACACTCTAGTAAACTCGATTGCTTTAAAAAACCTGGCTGAGAAGCAAAAACAACGTCAGATAGAAAAGTGAGTCTAAGGGAGTGGTTGGTTATTTAAACAAAAGTTGTAATACTCCACATTCTGTTTATCTTCGAAGTTTTTAGTTATTTTTATTCCGAGAAATATTCGTCGGACATTATAATGGGGCTGAATTTCGTATAGTAACTAGCGTGTATTGTCTGTGAATTTGATTTTTTTATTCTTACTAACGATGACGTTATAATACATACATTTCATCACGCTCCTAATCCCTGAAGGGGTAGGCAGAGTCAAAGGGGTAGCTAGCCTAGCCGGTTTGCACATAGTACCATACCACTACAAGTTCGACAGTACGCTATAATATATGAATATTATTTTAGTATAGACTACAAAGTCAAATCAGACCCCTCCCAAGATCAAACCCTATAAGTCATTTAAGTAGTCAAATAAGTCATATTGTAGATTTCTTCATGATATTTTCACTTACCACTTTTTAAAAATCTAAATTATTAACGTACGCCCTAAGATTTGAACCAACATAATTTGACTGCCTCTTTGACTCTGCCCACGCCTTCGGGATTATGGGCGTGAATTATACATACATACATTACACAACGTATGTATGTATAATTCGTTAATATTTAATCTTCTATCACTGCTTATGCAAATAAAAATGAATGTAGATATAAATTATTTGTTCCTTTATGTTACCCTCAGCACATTCTTACACTTGCACATAGATACATTCCTGTAGTACCACAAGAATATGGGCTAGTACAGACTTAAATAGAACTCTAATGACAAATCGGCGAAGGCGAATGGAACCATGGTAGGTATTCCATCTACTTTGGTTAACATTATACATACATACATTAATAACATCACGCCCATAATCCCCGAAGGGGTAGGCAACCAAAAACTCAAAACCTAATATAATATTAGTCGCCTTTTACGACATGCTAGACAAGAACCACAGTTGGCACATTCTTTTTAAGTCTTAAGACTAACATGGGACAATGGGCTGGGTTAGGGGTTTTACAGTAATTGCTAATAATTGGAACGGCTTAATCTTAATTTGTTCTAGACTAGTCTCGTTCTGGGAATTATAAAGTGATCGATAGTATCTAGCGCCTCAGGATCAGTGATATTTGAGATGAATACCTTACTCCGAGCTGGGGTTAATTTGTGCTTTTACCAATTCTTGGAAAGGTTGTAATTAGTGTAATAATTAATTAACGCCTAGCGGTATGCATGCAGTAGCTCTATGTATATCACACTTTATTGTTGCTAGAAGAATCAACATGAGAAATCGTTAGCCAACAGCAACTGACTTGGAAAATATTCTCAATTATCTAGTAACACGTTTTTAAAAATAGTTTGCAATGTTTTTATAAATACAACATATATATACCTATATTAATTTGAATAAAAAAATATATAAGATATTAGAAGTTTTATTCATCATTCCTTCTCTAAATTGGTTTCGGAAGTAAGATTACATAAAACGTATTACACACGAAATTGTGTAATAAAATCGTATAGTACATACGACTTAGTTACACAATTGATGTAGTTACCAATATTTTTATACCTAATAAATTGTTTCTTGTTACATACGTATAAAAATTAAAGCTCAGCTAAAATAATGAAAACGGTCCATCAGGTAAATAAATATGAAATTAAATTGAAAGCGGATTGTAAAAAGATGATAAAAATCTTTGTTCATTTTTAGACAAAGGCAGCAGATACCCTTTTATGGAAATTGCCAAGATACGCAATAGGGAAATTCAGTGAAAAAAATTAAAGATATTAAATCAAGCTAAATTTATTTTGTAAACAGACTATTATAAAACGAATTAGATGTAAGAATTTGAATTGGCAAAATGAAAAAGATTTATGAGAAATTAGGTGACGACAGCAAAAAAGGTTGGAAATCCGCATTACGAGAAATACCTAACAATGAACATAGGTATATCAATGTAGGTAAAGAAAATACATGTCTGGAAATAACGAAGTAATCTTAGTTTCGGTGTATAGTTCGGATTGGTAATACTGCTGAGCAAGTTATTTTTGTCTGTAGCAAAGTAGTAGAAAGGTTTTTTTTGTGATTCTATATATTCCATAATAATATCCCTATATGGCTAACTTTTGAGACCTAAAAGTTTATATTTAGTTTTACACGTGAGTTAACCGAAGATTTCGTGAAGGTTATGTAGTTTTCATTTATGTTATTAAATGTATCGACCGTGACTTCATGTACCAACGGTACGGGTAGCAGCCACAGTTTTCAATTAGGCCAATATTCGCAATGAATTAATGACGAGAATGCTTCTACGTAGGATCTCCCGGGAATAAAAGGAATCCTGACATTATATAAAACGGGCCTGAGAAAAGTGTCAAGTGTAGAGTAAAAAGTGGGAAAGCTGTTACCTAACGGCGTTCCCTGCGAGATTGATGTTACTTCCTACTTAGAGTCACTTAAGCGGTTACATTAATATAAGTTTGCCTTAGGATTATCCCATATTAGATCTCATTGGTATCGGTAAGAACAGACAATGAAAAAGTAAAAAAAAATTGATGTCATATTTGGCTTTGGTCACGGGCACTGCTTAAAAAACTACCTAGCAGTCTAGCAGTTGATAGGCGTTCAGGCGTCAGTGATGGTTATAATTACTTAATGCACACGAATAGTTTTTAGACGATTCTATGTATTCTCTGCAAGCAAAATGTTATAGGTTCAACTATATTTCGCGCTTGTTAGTATTTAAAACAAAGGGCACTGTATTTTACTTTTTGTGTGACTCGGCAGCGCCATTACCTTGCCTGAAAATTTAATGTGATCTCGGGGGCATTAAAGTTCGGCGGTATTTTAAATTTGCCTATGTATCGATGTATGCAGTGTACTTCTTACAACACTAGCTGTGCCCGCGGTTTTACCCGTGTATATGGTTCATATTATATAGCCGATAGCCTTCCTTGATAAATTAACTAACTTAAAATATTTTTTTATTCGGACCAGTAGTTTCTGGGATTAGTGTTCTAGCAAACAAACAAACTCTTCAGCTTTAAGTATATTTTGGTAAAGATTAGTATAATAATAGAGTATAGATTTCCTTTTATAAATGTAGATTTAGACTACAATAGATCTTTAAATAATACAGTAAAAGAACACAGAATAAACTGACTTATTGTATGATTTTGTGGGCCTCGTAGTTGAAAAAGTTGGTACAACAAATAGTAACGTCAAATACGGCACATCTTAATCCATTAACACTAGTCTGTCTCCAAAAGGAATATTTCATCTTCAACTGTATTAACAGATAAATGGCGGGTAACAAAAGTCCTTTATTCGGATCCCTGCCCTAATGCCTCTTATCTCGACGAAAGCTAGCCAAAGATATCATGTATAAACAACGGTATCATGTGCTGGGATCCACCATCCTTAGTCACTTTCAATCGTGCTAATCTAGCTCACTTTGTATGTCCTGTAATTTATAGGTATGAATTTCGTCTTGTTTTTTCCTTGTGCCAGACGCCTAAATTTAAACATATTTTTTGCACCTTTTAATGAGGGTTTTTTGAATTAAAACATCAGATAGATGGCGTAACGGTGACGTACGGTCTTGTCACCCTTCTCATTGGTAGGTTTTCAGAACAAACTGACATGCTGTCAACAAGGAGCCAATAGTGACAGTGATAAGACCACGAGACTCCCTCGTGCCATCTGGTGGTTTTTGTATTTGTGAAAACACTCATTATAACTTTAAATTTGACAATTTATCTATTACATATTGATATGAGGATATATTGTTGTTTTGATGTGACTGGCCCGTTAGTTGAGTGGTCAGAGATCAAGGGTCGCGGGTTCGTATCCCGCTAGGGGCAAATGTTTCGTGTGCTGAACATGGACATCTGTTCTCGAGTCATGGATGTTTATAAACGTATTTAAGTAAGTATGTCTATCCGTTCACCTAGTATTCATAGTACACGCTTAGTTCGGGACTAGGGAATTGGTGTGTCAGTCTGGAGAATTCATTTATTTATTATTTATTTGTTGTCATAATTTTAACTTTTATGGAATCGGATACATGAGAAAGTATTTTACTTTAAATAAAATTTGCAATATACCTATATTGTTTTACTACAAACTTGTCATCACCGTAAATCTGCTTGGATAGTGTGTTTTTACATGATCTCACTTATAGTGTTGAATGGTTTTCAGTGTGGTTACAACTGGTCGTTTAATTAACTTGTCGACATAGTGATTGACTGAACGAGTTTCGATTAGTCGCCTACAGTAAATTAATTGAATGGGATATTGTTGGACATTTACAAACCCCATCTACTGTTTAATCCCTTTCTTCTTCTTTGAGGAGTCCTTAGAAATCGCCAATTTTCCGGCATCAAAATCTGTATTCTTTGTTACTCATAGTTTTCACTAACTTAAACATTTTCATTAACTATGAAACAAACGTTATTGAAATCTAGTAAGAAATTAATCAAGACGAAAATCTTAGAGCCAACAACTTTAATCTCAAAGGCACCTATTTTCGACTTCAATTTAATACAGGTTAATCTCAAACCAATTACATGTGCTAGAATATATTTCAAAGAAAAGGTCTAATTGCACGTTACTCTGTATAAAATAAGCTTGTGAAATTACTAACGCAAAACACTTTAGCTCAGCTTAGTTAGTAAAGTCCAAATGTATTCACTAACGTAACTTAGATCTAGACTCCTTGAAAATTTAATCTAATTATCAAAGGTAAGTTTAGAACGGGACACCGAGAGTTGGGCAATTTAAAGAATTAAAAGTATCTATTGTTTGTAAAAAAGTATCTAAGTATTTGCGATGTTTTCAATTAAGTAGTTAGTGCGTTCGACTTAAGTCTTTATATAGCATGTATGTATATGTTCATCTAGGTATTAACACTATTATCAGATGTGTAATTTTAGGCGTAACAAAACATTCATAGATATTTGTTTCAGACAATAGATTAAAGGTAATAGGATAGGTGCAGCTTATTTATGCCTTAATGTTCTAGAAAGGTCCGTGACCGCTACCAGCATCAAAGGTGAAGATGATAGTTACGTTGAGATAAATGCCTACAAGTATTCACGTCAAATAGGGTCAACAACCTCAGGGGACATTTACTTTTCTTATAATCTAAAGACAACAAAAATACGGCCTGTCTGATTTGTAACCGTCCGTAGCTTATAAAACAGCGCAACAGTAGAACTATCACATGCTGGCCCTTGTAAATTAATTTATTACGAGTATAATCAATTCATAGAAATAATATGTTATTTTTTACAAGAAATTATATGAAATTTAAAACGAATTATTTTCTATGAAATGGTCGTTACGCGTAAGCGAAGCATGAGAGCTGAATTTCCTAGAAAATACTATGTGTTGATGTAAAAAGCGAGTTTTATATTCATCGGGTACGTTCAATAGAACAAAACGCTCGATATGATCAGGACTTACTTGCTTCGTTTTTTGGTGGTGGCAGCCATTTTGTTTTCTAATGATTCCCAAAGTAAGCCGGATCGTGGTCCATGAAGATAAAATTAACCCCGACCTAGGAACTAAACTTCACGCCACTTCCCTAGCGCGGTAGGCAGAGAGAACCCAACACCATATGGCACGATCCTTACATATCTTACTTGGTTCTTCAACATTATTGATCCGTTTCATACAAGCTTTACGGATTTTATGTCTCCTAAGATCACCTTCCCTTAACAGACGATCAATCTAGTCGTGGTAGGTGAGCTTGGGCCTCCCGCGGCTCTTACATCCTTGTAATTTCGCATTGTATATCTGTTTAGTCAATCTTTCGTCATCCTTTCTCTCCACCTGTACGAACCGCTGGAGCATACTTCTTCTTACCTTGACTCCGACGCTGTCTTTTAGACCGACTCTCCTTCTTACATTAACATTCCGAACGCAATCGAAGGGGAGCGTTACACGGTAGATTTCACGCAGCGCATTTATTCTATTTTCATGCTCTTTCTGCCATACCCCAACTCTCGCTTCCGTATGTTAGCGTATGAATCAGCACCGCATTGTGTATAGCGAGCTGGGCCTTCGGCTTAAAACTTTACTGTCTAAGAGTATTCCTATCGCTTCATTCACCCTATGCCCTGCTTTCACTCTTATTTTCTTTGGCCATCGGGCTGATAGTTTCAGGTCCGAAACTGACTGATCAGTTCTGCAATAGTCTCACTTTCCACGGTCCGTCAAATATGCACTCGCCATCGTATACTACGATTACCGTCAACAATGAGTAACGCACATACTAGCGATTGCATTCAGTGCTATTTATGCAAAATACATCCAAACTTCAGTTCGTCAAAAATGGCATCACCAACTCGATGATCTGACTCCAAGCGAACACTCTAATGTGTCCCAGCCTTATTCGCTTGTATCATATATACTTACTCATCTTATTGCTTTCATTTTTCCCCAATTGCGATCAATATTCAATTACGGAGCCGATATGAGATATGAGCTCAATGACGGAGCAGCGATGTGTGACAAATTCAAATAATGCGAGTTTATACACATATACATATACGCAATAAACATGACGTCTCTTTGTCATTCATGTTTGTATCATACACACACGTATAGGTGCTGGTGCTGATGTTTATCTTATAATTTTCACTATGTTTTAATACAGATTTTATTACTTATAAGTTCTTATTCTAACACGTAAAGTTAACTTTTTGTTTGTTTTGATTTTTGTTGTTTGTCACAGCTTCAGTATCATTGTGATTATTGAATACCTAGCGTAGCGGGATGTGGATGTTGTAATACAGGTACTCCCGTACCTAGCATAGGCATCAGACTCACACAAACTTTTATTTAACCTAACAATTTGTAAGTTTTTTCAACGTGTGCTATTGTTTGTAATGAATAAATGAGTTTGAATTTAATTGAATTGAACGTTCACTATGTAAGCACGTTTAAAGTAAAATTTCATAAAGCGTTTGTTATTATGCAATTTCAATCTGATATTGTTTTAGTAGTATGCGCATATGAAGAGTTACTCAAAATTTCCAGGGCTGAGCTTGGTGGGTCGAATAATTTAGTTTGGTCGATTACCTACATCTTACGTATATATGAAATATACGTAAGATTTTATATTAGGAATATTTTATTTCCAATATATTACTAGCAAAAGAATATGAATATGGTTATTCTTTAATAGTCGATATTTTCGACATAAGAATATAATACCCATACAAGCTATTAGTATCATTATGCGTCCACGCCAGATACACAAAATGTTTTAGTCTAATATGTCTTTAAAATATAATCGATAATAATATTAACGAGCTTTGAGTTAAGCTTATTTGCAACAAAATAAATAATGAGTTTTTCATAAACAAGCTTCTAGTTTTATAACGTAAAATATTATGAAAGTATTTTTTTTAGCCAACAATAGGCCCCATTGTTGAGTTAGTAAAAAAAACAAAACGAGGAAATACTCATTTTTATTTAAGGAGAATTGCTAATTGGATTTTCCTTATTGTTTGTAGATTAAGCTAGAAGGATAATTAGAAAGTTCATGTTAAGTAAGATATACATTTCCAACGGCAACAATTATATCACTAATTTAAAATATTTATTCGTGACAGTCTCGTTAGTCCAACCGTTCATAATTCGTAGATTCAGGTCGCGGGTTTATTCCGCTCCGGGACAAATAGTAATAAATAGATAGTATAAGATGAAACATTTTTCAGAATTATTTTTCCATAACAAAAGTACTTACTATTTTTGGAATCTTATTAAATTTTATTAATTTTGGAATCATTTCTATGTACGTAATATTAACTGATTTTTATTTATGTATTGATACCCTTCTCATATAAATGTGTTACCGTAGGGAATTAAGGGGAGTGATGGACTTCCAAGACCGTCTGTGTAACGGAGGACCCCTCTTTGTTCAAGATGGTAGCGGATGGAATACACGGACTAACCCCCTGGGGTGTAATTTCTGCGTTTGTTTGTAAGATGCCCGTGGGAGGTCCGTTGCAGTCGTGGAAGTACTCTGCTACTGTAGGTAGTTTCACATTGAATGCAAGCAGCATCGAATTATAACCGCAGTAAAACATAACACGTATTTATATCGGGCCCGTAGTATAGGTATCAGTACAAACACTTTGAACCTTTTTTTATTGGTGACCTTAGGTTTCTTTTTTCTCATTTAAATTTTTCAACAACTTAATTTCCTAAGGTTTGAAATCCTCATAACTTAAGTTGCCTGTTATTTCATTATTTTCGTGACCCTTATCTCGGTAATAAATAATAACACACCAAAAATATTGTACCGTATTTCTAGGTATTCTGAGAAGGTTCCAGACTACCTGGAATTGCTGCAGACTAATGACGGCGTTGAAACTTCAGTTCCGAACCACAATGTCTAATACTTTTAATCTAAATAACTAAACTTCACGCCACTTCCTTAGCGGGGAAGACAGAGAGAACCGAATGCCATAAGACACGATCTTCACACACCTTACTTGCTTCTTCAACATTCATGATCCTATTCATACATGCTCTATTGTTCATACGACTCCTAATGACTGGCCCGTTTGTCGAGTGGTTTCTAGGTCAGAGACCCTGGCCAAGAGACCAAGGGTCGCGGGTCCAAATCATGCTAGGGGCAAATGTTTTGTGTGATGAACATGGACATTTGTACTCGAGTCATAGATGTATACAAACGTATTTAAGTATGTCTATCCGTTCACCTAGTATCCATAGCACAAGCAAAAGCTTAGTTTGGAACTAGGGAATTAGTGTGTCAGTCTGGAAAATTTATTTTATTTTTTATTTGAATGTGTTCATGATTGTAATCATGATTGGTGCTGTTGCACCAATAATTTATCAACCGATGACGTTGATATATTATTGGATCTACAATCTTGACTATCTTGTGGGACGTTCGCTACACTAATATCACCTTCTGTTAACACGACCAATCTTGTCGTGGCACGTGAGCCTAGGCCTTCCGCAGCTCCTACATCCTTCCACTTTGCATTTGCTAAACAGATTTGAATCTGTTTACTCAATCTTTTGTCATCCATTCTTACCACATGTCCGAACCACCGGAGCATGCTTCTTCTTACCTTGACTCCGACGCTGTCTTTCAGACCGACTCTATTTCTTACATTATTTATCATTCAGACTTACATCATTATACTTTTAATCCGCGATAAATTGTTTGATATTGAAATTCTTCGTTCTGAGCCCACTGGGTAAAAAGTGGTTATAATCCAAGGGATATTTATTATCTATCCACAAACTTTCAGGCAAATCTCTTCAGCCGTTGAGGCGTGATGAACATTCAAACTTTTGCATTTATGATATACCTAAGTGGGATTAAAAAAATAATTCTCGCAGTGTTCTTGAAAGTGATGAATGAGAGTTAATGTGGTTGAGGATTTAAAAAATATTTCGTCTTTTGTTTGGTCACTTGCCGATATTGGGTGTATGAAGCAAACCTTATTATTTATTTCCTTCTGTTTTTTTAATGTGTGCTTTAAATTGGAAAATGTAATATGGCGAGTTATTGACAGATAGTAATATCTGTATATTTTAGTGCTTTTAAGTTACCCTCATTATTATCTTATTATGATATCCGCCTTACGTATTTATTATTGTGACGTACAAATATTAACGTTGTTAACAAATCTAAAAAAAACATAAGTTTCATTCTTCTTATAAAATTTTATGATTAGGAAATACCTACTCTATGTCAATTAATCTGCGAGTATCATATCAAATGTATATATAGTTATATATGTACATTTGATTAATATAGTTATATACATATGATATAGTAGTATATAGTTGAGCAGTCTTTTCAACATTTACATTTTCCTGAAAAACATGGTCTCGAGAGACAAATAGACAGACGGCTAGATAGTCTTATAAGGGTTTCGTTATGTTCGTGGAACCCTTAAAAATAGAAATTGTTCATAATTCCATGTAACGATCTAAGGGAATTCCACCTATTTTGCATCGCAAAGATACAAATAATTGCCAATTTTGCTTTCAACTTGCCACTAGATGAGATATCTTCTTTTTTAGGAATATTCGCATACACGAGTTTCACCGGCTCTAAGTGCCCTGGAGATATACCTACAAAATCCATTTGTTGCTCTTTCAATACATAGGTACTATGAAGTAAAAAGACCTCGCAGCAAACTAATAAGCGAATACCGATCCTCGCAGAGTTATTCGATATCAGCAAAAAACAGAGCGCCCAATTTTATATACGTTTAGCCTTTACACAAGGGTGTGTAGAGATAAATGTAAGGACGCCTGTGTCACGTGTTCAGCCAAATAATTCGATATTTAAATGATAAGAAATAAAGAGATGAAACCAGAACGGATACAAGGATAACGGTTGACGATGTAGTGCTGGAACAGGTGAATTTAATTGTATATCTAGGATCTGCATTTAGTAGAGATGGAAGGTACTCCGCAGATATAGAAAGAAGAGTGAATGCAGGGAATAGGGTGAATGGAGCGTTAGGAAAACTTTTAGGCAGCAAAATCTTAAGCCAGAAGGCCCAGCTCGCCATACACAATGCGGTGCTGATTCCTACGCTAACATATGGAAGCGAGAGTTGGGTATGGCAGAAAGAGCATGAAAGTAGAATAAACGCGGTCGAGATGCGTGCGCTGCGGAAAATCTGCGGTGTATCGCTCACAGACTGCGTTCGGAATGATGATGTAAGAAAGAGAGTTGGTCTGAAGGACAGCGTCGGAGTCAAGGTAAGAAGAGGCATGCTCCGGTGGTTCGGACATGTGGAAAGAATGGATGACGAAAGATTGACTAAACAGATATACAATGCGAATGTGGAAGGATGTAGGAGCCGCGGAAGGCCCAGGCTCACCTACCACGACCAGATTGGTCGTGTATTAAAAGAAGGTGATGTTAGGAGTCATAAAAAATCGTAGAGCTTGTATGAAAAGGATTATGAATGTTGAAGAGGCGAGTGAGGTGTGTAAGGATCGTGCCATATGGCGTTTGGTTCTCTCTGCCTACCCCGCTAGGGAAGTGGCGTGAAGTTTAGTTAGTTAGTTAGTTAGTATAAGAAATAAATAACTAACTAGCTGACCCGGCGAACTTCCTAAAGTCTAGTTTTCGGATTATATTAAGGGGAAATATTTGATATATTTTATAAACAATCGTATATTTTCAATTCGACCAAGTTACCGATAGTTACGAAATCTATTCAGTAATTCAGATATTTATTATTCAGAGGTTCTCCCGAAAATTATGACAAGAGATTTTTAAATACAATGGGCATATGTAGTTTAAAGAAAGCCAATCTGGTTTACCTTAATACAATTGGTGCTTACGAAGTACATACGTAACCGTTTACTTGCAAAATCTGCTAGATATTTTTAAATCGTTCATTTACCCTAAAGAGCTCTGGCTCTTATCTGAACTTACAAGAAGCAAGAGTTCCAGATTTAAACATATATTATTCAATTCATGAGAGAAAATGGATATGACCCTAGTAATACCTGGTATACCTTGTAAGTGGTTGTCAACAAGCACTGCCCTGACATATGAGGGCGGTCTCTGAACCCTATTTACTATTTGTTTTATTATTTTTCCTGTAATAAATAAATGTGTTAAACACATTTATTTATTACATATATAATAAATCATAATAAATGTGTTAAACACATTTATTTATTACATATTATTTACTGTAATAAATAAATGTGTTAAACACCTAATTCAAATCTTTCCTTTAGAATATAAAGTTATTTAGTGTTTGCCAAACTGTAGCTGTGTTAACGCTCGTGTCATCGTTTGTACCAACCGACTTTTACAAAGCAATTCGTCAAATTTTACTTGGAAAATTCATTTTTTGAGTGCCAAAGGAGACAGGGATCTGTAGGCCCAATTGTAGGTAATAAGTTATTAAGATATGGTTAAAAAAAATCGTTATTTTTTCTGCTTCAGAATATAAAAAAATCAATATAAAAAAATCAGCTCAATCCACAATCTGGGAGACGAGAAATTTTAAAAACAGGTTTTTGCTAATGAAATAGAATTTTGATTACCATAATCGATTACTGTGATTAATTTAAATATTATTGTACAAGAAACATTGGTACAGGATGGTTGATTCTATCAAAGTGAACAAAAACATTTCTAGCTACGTAATATTCACCAAGAGCTTAAAAAAACAATATATCAACAAAATATTTGATCGATTAATTACTGATTTTTTAAATTTATTCTTACAGCTCCCCGTCTCTCGATCTATGATCACTCATATCACACATATGTCACGTATTGTCAAATGGGCTTGCGTTTTAGTATGTGACATGTGTCCATGTGTTTGATTGATATGTTCTCCTCGAAAAATTTTTTTTTATACATTTTAGTCAACAGCTCTCTAAGAGGTAGGGAAGCAATCCTTAAACATTACTGTAACTGCAACATTACTGGAACTGTCTGTAGGCTGCTGCGCACATTAATGTCAATAATGTGTATCTTGGTTGGGCTAGGTATCAAGGTAATTTGGGGTCGTGGGGCTCAGAGGGGGGAGCCCCCTGGCCCTCTATCGTCCCCAGAGAAGGCGACTGCATGTGTTACAGCCGGTCCGTTAGGATAGGGTACACAGCTGTCGATGTGGTCGCACACACCACTCTAGGTGTTCTGGGGGAGAATATCACTCCCTCGAGATGGGCCGCAAGGCGGCAGCGCGCGCTGCGTAGACTTTTCGAGATGAATCCCGACAGTGGGGATCCCGTTGGTTTTTCGTTAGCGCCTGAAGAACGGCAGCCTTGAGGTTTAGGTATCAAGGTAATATAATTTCAGCTGGGCACTTCATAGACGATATTCTGATTATACAATTATAATACATTATATCATCATCTTCCTAGCGTTATGTCCCGTGCTTAGACGGAGTCCGCTTAGACCATGATCCAGGATTTAGCGAGTCTGGTAATTACATTGAAGCGACTGCCGATCTGACCTTCGTAACCTCCTAGAGGTACGTGCCCGGGTTTGAACCTCCTCGGTTAAGAAGCGCGTGTCCTTACCATTGAGCTACCACCGCTCTTCTTCTTTTTATTCATCTATAATGTAATTATAATACATTATAGATGAATAAAAAGATAATTATTATTTAAAAAGTGTTTTTTATAACATTACATCCTTATCTTTCTTATAATCTATTTGCTAGTTTAATAAAATTTTCCTACTTAAAACAATACAATATAAATAAATACTACCTACAAATAATGTAATAAATAACTGTCTATTTTAAAAAAAGCGCAGTTTAAAAATCATTTGATTAGTAATCAGATTGTTGTCAATATGTTGCATAACCTCACTTTTACTAAAGCTCTCATAACTTTGCTTTCAGATTGCCAAAATCCGCAAAATTTTCAGGAACGGTTTAATAATATAAAAGCTCTTTTTTTAATTGGCACTTTCATCTTTTTACATCTAGGCCCAAAAATGTATGAACCCGTATCCGTCCGTCTCCGTTTCCGTCTTCGTCTCCGTCTCCATCTCCTTTGGGTTTAAGGTTTGAGAGGCGTTGAAGCTCTAGAAATCAGATCAATGTATATACCTATCATTATATGATTTAGACTTGACTTTTAAGGCTGTCGAAGCGTTAGACCACGTAAATTAGTACATCTCATGTAAATATTTTACACTAACCCAAGTCGATAGCAGTCCTTGTCACTACATAAGGACTGCTGTGCTGCTATATAAGTCATTTTGTTGCTTTTAGTATTTTTTAACTCAAATGCTTTAAAACATTGCTCCGCTTGGCTAAGGTTTATAGTGGAATTTTTTGAAGTTTTCCTAAGACCGTTATCAAATAATGTTCACATTTAGTTGGCTTGGAGTGTAAAAAATAAAGTGTTTTTTTTGGCTTTATTCTAGTAAGGTTTTTTATATATAAGTTCTAGCAAAAAAAAAAACAAAATAAATTCTGACTATATGCTTTCTATTATCTATCTACAGATCGAGCCAGATATATATTTACGCTAAGTAGACATTTGGGGTCCATTCACTCTATGGCAAACACAGGCTAGTTCGGAGTGATCTTTCATCTGCAAGGTACCCAAATCGCCGGCCTTACGTAAAAAATGTTTACGTGATTTTGAAAATACGTTTACGCAATATCCTATACGAATCTCTCATACGAGCCAGCCCGCAGCGTATTAGAATAACAGATGGAGCCGCGATTTTTTCTCAAGTTTTATGACAAATGAGCATCGGCCACCTTTCCCCGCCATTTGTTTCAGGACACCGTGTCGTTCCCGCAATCAGTTATGCGCTCAGAAACGCACCCTGGGGAGTGGAAAAACCGAAAAACATTCTACCATCCTTTGTCCCGGAATCTGGGATTTCACACGTAGTTATATTGAAGCCGCTATAAAAATACGATAGCTGGTCTCGAGAGAGGCCGAGATTGTTTCACCCGCGTAACGGGCGGCGACCTCTTCGATGAAAAGTTATTTTCTATTCCCCTAGAAAACGTTTCTTGTTAGGTACCGAGCAAGTGGGCAGCGATAACAATATAAACTTATCCCGGGGTATGTACGAGAACGTGCGAGTCTCGCGACAACTGCACACTGAGATTTGTGAAGCTTGTGTGTAGTCGTCTCGCCCCGTTTGCACTTTACGGACGCCTCTCCGGAAACTTGTGCGAATTAAATTAAACTTTTAGAATTTGCATATGATCTTTTGAGCGTAGGTTGGAATTATTCTGGACTAAATATTTTTTTGCAGGCTATTTTTTTAAGTTGTTTGTTTTTTTCACCACATGTTTATGCCTGAGAATTCGTCCGCGTGGAATTATGTGTGGCGAAAAATATTTTTGTACTTCTTTTGGTAAATTTTTATCCAAGGTGTTTTGGATTCTTGATTTACAGAAAAAGCACTACTTTTTACAAAAAATTATGTTTCCAGTGGTACTAAAGGTGAACGTGTTTATCGTTGAAATTCAAATGCTGTATTATCAACAAGAAAATTGTAAATACTTATAAGTACTCTGTAAAATGAAAGGTATGATAAACATATTTTATAAGACATTCAACATTAAATTATCTACAGTAGCTACCCAAGGTTTATAGTAAAAGAAGATTGGAAAATTCCATTCACGACAGCATACATTGTCCTCGAATGATCAGCGGATAAAGTATCCTCGAATAGAATCAACAGAAAGAAGCTTCGCCCAGTCATAACAGTTCTAGGGGAACTGCTTAAAATAAATTTTAGTGAGAAAAGTTCTCCCAACTTATATTGCGAAAGATGTCAATAATGACACATACCTAAAGTTTCACAACTTCATCTCTATCTTATTATAGGAGGCGGCTGGTATTTTTGTTCCATTGATTTATTACTCCGGCAGTATGAAATAGATTCCTAGGTCGTGAAGTATGTACGCGACGCCGAGATATTTGTCACTAACTCCTTTATTAAACCCATTAATATTCGATCCTTACAAGATCACTCACAGCGACAGGGGTCGCAAGAATTCGTCTGCAATTTAAGTTGTTCGAAGTCGAAGCGAAAATATTTAGATATCTATTAAAATGCCTTTACGAGATACGCATATTTTGAATCATAAAGTCATTATTGAAATATTTAATCTAATTATTTGAAGAGAATTTAAACATTAATATTTTCTGGATAAGCAATTTCAATGTAGGTAGTTAAGTATTACTAATAATATGAGTACACCATTTTTATAACGATTTTTTTTTTACGTTTATGTAGTTTAATAAATACATTCGATAAATAAGATATCTAGAAAATGTTATCACAGACTATAAAAACATATATTTGAGTAGACAGAAGATTTCTACTATAAAAAACGTTTTTTTTTTTTTTTTTATAAAAAATACATTAGGGCATTTGATTGCAATCTTACCGCCTGCAAATGTATGCTGTGGCTTAAAATGCAGCATTCTTACGTAGATTGCGCATTCACTGTAGCATTTAAGAGGCTCAAGTTGTATTCCGAGAAAACTTTGGCATCTGAAATACAAAGGAATTTGCATAACGTTTTGAGCAGACGGATGGAATATCAACGTAGATAGCGAGATAATTTGTGTCTACTAGGTAGCAATGTTGGAACTGTATTGTTTCTAAGACTCGAAACATCAAAATTTCGTATATTGCGAGTAATATGTTACTAATACCATAATAATTATAAATTAATTTCATATAAATAAATCTTTAATTATTCTAATACAATATCCACGATATAAAATAGTTCCGTACATATTTAAGTTTTTTAATATACTTAGTGTGTAGCTAATTAGATTTCCAATAAATCTACGTTCACTTCTCATTCTATTTATTATTTCACATTTTACCGACAACTTACTTATTTATTGTTTACACTAATAAGTATATAAATATCCGGTCATATTTAACTTTATATTTAATCCTTATCTTCTAAAGATTGCAAGACCTAAGTATTTTCAGAGATTAGATTAAGTTTTTTTTTCACAGCTTTCCATCCAACCCAGCCCACTGTCCCATGTTGGTTTGGGACTTAAAAAGAATATGCCAACTGTGGTTATTGCCCAGCATGTCGTAAAAGGTGACTAATGGTATATCGGGTTTTGGGTGTGTGATTGTATAGGCGACAGGTTAGCCGTTTGTCACTGCTTTTTCACAATTTTCCATCTAACCCAGCCTGGCTTTATTTTTGGCTGAATGTGGTTGAAGGGGCATGCTGCTCCTTTGACTCTGCCTGCTCCTTCGGGGATTATGGGCGTGATGTTATGTAGTTTAAAAAAAAATCTAATAATAATACTTATAATAGAGTGTATTATACACCAATGCCATTAATTTCATTGACACTAGTAAAACAAATCGACGCAATCAACAAACAGTGTACTCTACGCTGGTTTTGTATTAGTACTCGATCTGAGAGCGTATCGTAGCTACCTAGTGGAGTTCTTTGTATTGTGAGCGTTAAGTACTGACCTAGGTCACCGCGCTAGCCTGGCACTACGCCTCAATGACACGAAATGACGTGACCTCCTATAAGAGATTATATTTGACGAGATGTCGTTGTTAGTGTATCAGACGGCTGATAGCTTTTTTGTAGAGATGTGAAGAAAGTGGGTATTTAGATAGCATCAGATTTTATGCGATGTGTTGGAGTTGAAAGAAGGTTGCATTGTAAGATAAATAGATTTGTTCTTTCGCAAAGCTTAATGATTATAGGCAGTCGACCTAAAATTGGTTTTCGATAAACAATATGCATTAAAAATATTTACGTGCAATAACAGATTCAATGAAGTGTCTGTTCACTTTGAGTTGGTGACATATTTTGATTGAAATGTTTTTTTAAACAAAAAAAATAAAACATTCAATTAGGCTTTTATGGAAAAAAAAATGAGGTAAGGTTTAAACTCAAGACTCAATGTGTTTATTATCTATACTTACTGGAGATAAAACCATCCACCAAAGAAAATGGTAAAATATCTCAGGTTTAATTAAAAAAGATCCAAGTCTTAATCAAAGATAGTTCTTAAGAATATATATCTTTTCCGATAAGAAAAAAACTTATAGCAGAAGTTAATGAAGCTTATCTTCAATTTCAAGGACGTATTCTGATGTTAGCGTAATTAAAAAATATATATATATATATGTATGATGAAAGTGTGATGCAGCTTAAAAGAAGAGGACAACAATATTAAGGGATAGTTCTTTAAAGACTCTATGAACTGGTCATCTTTAAGATATAATCAGTAGTGCTCTGCTTATAATCAGTACTGTTCGAAAATTCAGAGCATATTATTTACATGATTCCAACGTCACATTATATGACGTCACGTTACGTAAGTTTGGGGTATGTTGCCGCCTCCCTTTTCTGGTTTTATTACAACAGCTTTATGTAAGTGATTACGCATGTTTCAGTTTTCAAGGCTATGGCGTGACTTTGTACCGCACTTAATATTCCCGTGACAGTTTTACTTTACAAATTACTTAATTCCAAACGCTTTCTTCTCTGTGTCAATGACCTCTTGTCGAAATGAAACAATTGTTGCCTCCACAATTACTGGTGTTTCAGAATCGTGACTCGACTGTCAACAATGGGGCTCCCAACTTGGGGTTACACTATTGACTAATCCGTTCTTATTTCGGTTTAATTAAAACTGAGTTTCAAACCTCGACTTCCAAAACAAAGGCCATGAATCGCCTTTTGCGAACCAGCGCCATCAAACCGGTACTCAATTTGAGATAAATTGCTTGATCAGGAATTCGATTTGATTATAATCGCCTCCCATAAGCACCCCCGGACTTAAATTTAAAGTGCTTCTCGGAATTTCTTCGGTGTTATCGATTTTCTGTTCAAAAAAACGACTCGATTATCCCTCAGTGTCCTGTGAGAGGATATTCGAACGGATCGTGGCTCTTTTATTATCCAGTGAGAATGTCCTCTTAGGAAAACATGCTCTCGTACTGATGTGACGAAAGTAAATTGAGTGAAGAGGACCTGAAGTGTAAATCAGCTTATTTTAGTTGATGTATCCTTTTTATTTGAACACGACGGCAATTGGTTTCATGTTATGTGAGAATATAAACTTCTCGACACACTTTTAGTATTCAGCAGTCAACTAGTGGACCCCTATAGTTTTGTTTTGCCAGTCTGTCAGAGAGTGTATATTAATTACTCTGGTCAAGTGGAAAGACAACATTACGAAAGTGAAAAAGTGCTAAAGATATGTTATGCTGTCACAAAATTTCATTGAAAGCGCAAGAAAGACGTTACATTCCCCTATTCAACCGGTCCGTCTAAAAATATTATCCAAATTACATTTAAATTCCGTAAAGCCGCAAGCCGTCACAGTGATCCTCTGGCGTATTTGTAAAACAAAAGCCCGAAAGTGGCTTCAGCTAGCCGGTGCTAGTCGACATGAATAAATGCACGATCCGCGCGCGTCCGCAACACTGAGCTCCCAACAAATATCTGCCGTTATGAAACCGAGCATTATGTGAAAAACAAAATGGCACGAGTGTGACGACCTGGATATTACGATGGGGCAGATGGCGTCGCCGGCCAATCCGCGGATAAATGTTTATCTTTATAGCTCGTTGTTAACAGAGATTAATTGCTGAATGGTCCTGGTGCAATGGTGCGGACTTCGCGTCGATTGCAAAGGTTCGATTATATTTTAGAAGGTAATCTATATTTGTCTCGGATTTGTGATGCCTACATTAATTTTGCATGACAAGCACTCGTTACCGATTGCTGTACTATATTTCCGTGTCTAAGCTTAGGAATAACCATGTCGTATTTAAAGATTTTATATTAATTAAGCTACCTGTTATATTAAAATAACTGAAGTGATTTGTGGCCGTGCCGCCGTTCAACCGGAACATTAAACGATTGATTGTCAGACCCCAAATTCTAATATTCCAAGTTTGTTAGTAACAACAAAACTAATTTAAACAATCGGGTAGTTACGAGTCCAGCTGCAAGTTGTATATTTGTAGCCAATCCTGACCGAGCTATCAGAAAACGGTTTCTCGCCTCCGGAAATCTTTAATTGGATTGGATGTTTATGTTGTTGCTGGCGAAAATTTAATTATTTTGCTCCGGTTGGATGCTGACTTTATAGAGATTAATTCATTAAAATTCTGTCTGTCAACTCACTCTTGCCGTTATGGCCACAAGTATTTGTGTTAAGATGATTCACGGTCGTTCTTGGGGTGTACTCCTTAAGATCCAGTTTTCGTAGACAAGATATTAGCCGACTTCTTTTCTCTATTAGAGATTTATATTATGTATCTAAACTCAGTATCTTTACAAATTAGAATTAAGTGATAATCTACATTTTAAAACATGTGCGCGCATATAGCCATTTTGAAGAAATATTTACCTTTCATATTTGGAAGTAATACCAAATGAAAAAA
This sequence comes from Glyphodes perspectalis, assembly GCA_951394215.1. Taxonomy (NCBI): domain Eukaryota; kingdom Metazoa; phylum Arthropoda; class Insecta; order Lepidoptera; family Crambidae; genus Glyphodes; species Glyphodes perspectalis. The sequence goes on from OX596215.1 coordinate 6,561,556, forward strand.
AACGAATATTTGGAATAAATTTGGTAGTTGTTCTGTAGTTGGCCCATAATATTCATTATTCAGGATTCGAAATAAAGACATCTCCTAACTAACTAAAGATCTTCTATCAAAGAATAACAAAAGCAAACATGTTTTCCTTACCAGTTTATATGTCACATTCGATCATGAAACTCATCGACATCTTTTCAACTGATTTCAAAAAAGGAATATTGCTCAATTTGAATGTCTTTAGGGTATGTAGATATAATGTAATTATAAAAAGAATGTGTGCTTGTAGACAGTATGTTTTCCAGATAGATAAATGGACTTAGGTATTGATAATATTCACATTCAGCCCTCAGAGCTATAAAGTTTCCGTCTGCCCGCTAAAGTTTTCTGGCCGGCCAGTAACTCTATTATCCGAAACTTTATGTCTGTGTGACGTCAGCAGTTTTTAGATCGGCTACACAGCTCGGCTGGACAATAACTGTTAACTATCCGGACGATCGTCTGGCCTGCGTTTGATTGTGGATACACTTCAGACCCTCTTGGAATTTCCCTCCGCCTCACTCCGAGGCCGAGTAATGCCGTCATTATGTATGCGGTTCGCTGCCAAGGCTATTGTTTCAATAAAATGTCTTTGCTGTTACTGGCTTCACGTATAAAAGCATTTTCAACTCTGTAGTCGAATCATAAAACCATTTTTCAGGGTAATAGAGTTTATATTTATTGACAATTCTATGTTTAGGTTTATTTAAAAACTTTAAAGGTACATATATATGTTTATTAATAACACAATTATAGCTTGACAGAGATAGATTCATAGTAGGAACGCCACAAACATCTATAAATTTACAAGCACTAATTGTGCTAAGATGAGGATGATCTTTGTTTGAAAATACTTAATATTAACCATTCTGAGCTAGAAGAGTGTAGATCCATGCAAGAGGCATATGTCCAGCAGTGGACGCAGATAAGCTCAGAGAGAGAGAGAGAGCTAGACAATGATTGATCAGCGCCTCGTTACAAATTATACGATAATCTATGAGAGTCCATTCAACTCAAAATAAGCTATACAATCAATATTCAGACACCAAAAACGAAGAGTTACATTAGCATACCGAATACAGAACTGTATGTACTTACTAAGTTGCTTACCTACCTCGGGGTTATAAAACGGCTTGAAAAAATATTGGCAATAAAACGTTTCGCTTTGAAAATGTAAATTGCTTTTATTTCCGATGGAAATGGACTTAAAACGCGAGGAACATCGACTTAAATGTTTAAATCTTGACCCTTTTTCTGGTGTCTGAAAAACTCAAATAGAGGTACTATAGCTTGGTATATATTTGAAAGGGGAAACGTATAACACGCCACTTTTATTGGTAAACCCGCCGAAGTCTTTTAATTTGGTTCAGTGATTTTGACAAAAGGTTAGTAGGTCAGTGTAAAAACTTTGCGGGTATTATTATATTAATATTTATAAATAGGGACCGTATTTCGTGCTTTGGTCAAAGTTGGGAACAGAAGGACGAGTAAAATAATAGATATTGATAATGACTTAGCACAAAAAAAAATCGTAGACGCAAAAGAATTGTGTATTATATGTATTTTTTATTTAAGGTAAGACGAGGCATGCTCCGGTGGTTCGGTCATGTGGAAAGAATGGATGACGAAAGATTGACTAAACAGATATACAATGCAAAAGTGGAAGGATGTAGGAGCCGCGGAAGGTCCAGGCTCACCTACCACGACCAGATTGGTCGTGTATTAACAGAAGGTGATGTTAGGAGTCATAAAAACCGTAGAGCTTGTATGAAAAGGATAATGAATGTTGAAGAGGCGAGTGAGGTGTGTAAGGATCGTGCCATATGGCGTTCGGTTCTCTCTGCCTACCCCGCTAGGGAAGTGGCGTGAAGTTTATTTAGTTAGTTTTTACTATCCATAAAATTCAAGCTAGGAGTTTAGACAGGGATGATTAAAATAGACAAGGAAAACTAGTATTCCCAGCCTTGTCTGGCTGTGCGGAATGAATTGGTGGTAGAAACACATTAAATGGTACTTTTATTTACATTGTGGTTCTGAAACTACACAGCCAAGCACTTAACCACATTTGCTCTGCTATTTAGCCTGTATATTTTTTTTCAAGGTCTTACCGGACAACATGAAATATATTGGGCTCGGAACATGGATAGTGTCCAAAGCGAATAAACTTGATGTCTGTCATTCTTTCATGCAAATCTATGTGGAAGCTGGACATCCCAGATCTGTAAAACATGTTCATTGACACGTCATCTTCCTAGTTGCATATCCTATTCTATCCGAAGATTTATCGAGTCTTATTTTCTACGACGAAGCGACTGTTGTTGGATTTTTGTAATCTTTTAATATGGAACTTACGAGTTAGATAATAGTCTGCAGCTATTTGCGTATCTATCTATCATTTCTTTGAGACTGGTGATACAGATCAATGTAATAAGTGAGTTAAGAAAAAGAAGGTTCTGAATTCGTCGCGACTTTATTTTTACTATAGAGGTATTCGGTCATGTATATTATATAATATCGGTCTTTTTCTGTAATGTCGCGTGTCCTTGTCATATTCGGTATTCCCAATGAAGAGCACGCTAGCTCCCCCTTTCAAAACACAAGGACCTTAGAACCTTTAATCCTTCTACGACCAGCAAATCTATAATACCTGAGTATTCAGACCCCACCGAAGGGCGCAGCCTGCTTTTCCCTGCGCCCTTGCTAATCTTTAATAATATTTTATTGATAGTACCTACTAGTTTATATAGGAAAACGCTGACGCTATATTTTACTCGAAATAATTAATATCTGCTTTCATTTTGTTACGCCGTATTCAGGAAAATGGTAAGGTGATAAGAAGGTATATTTTGTTTGTTTGAATGATTATCATTATATTACATTCAGATTGTTTCGACCCAATTTATATTTTAAAATGTTCACGTCATATAGTATTTATTCAGCCGGATATATTCCTTCAAAAATAGCTGTACAGTATGCTGCTGTAAAAATTAACATAAATCAAAAATCCGACTGCGTAAAAAGCGAACTAGAAAGATGGGAACAAGACGAAATAGAAAATCCTTCACCCTCGGCTTGAAATGCTAATTTATTAAAATCCTTCCAACCGTTTGGATGCTGCAAGGAATAAAGAATCCCACATACAAATGAACTTAAAATGGAGAGAGGTGATTACATTATTTTGAAGTGAAGACATGATTTTCTTCCCTTGCGCACCGCAAGCGAAGAAAATAATGTTACACATTTTATGTATTGACCTAACAATGGATGCGTTACCAAATTATTTATGATTATAACAAAAAAACAATACAATTCTGAAAGGGTATTATTTGTTTTATGTCATAGTTTGACTTTGTAATTTACTACCCATTTCATTATTTGAGTCCTTACTTCTAAGACTATTTAAAGAGTCTATCTACTTAATAGAAAATAATAAAAGACTTGTTTCTGAAATTCCGCCTGTATAATTCGGCATTAAATTTGGAGTAGGCAAATGTAGGCCATTAACTGTCAGAATTGGTTCAGGAAGTGTTTTTAACGAACTTTAGCGTACCAATACAAAGTCGTTTTGTTCAGTGGAGCTCGATGATAAATTGTGTTGCCCCGGCGGCATTGATGAACTGTTACCGCTAGGATAGTCGCCAAAAATTCCACGAAACATTAGGCTGTCAGTTTTAAAGAAACATGACACAAAAACTGTCGAATGAGAATATACGAAGTAGGCTAAACCGATTTTGGCTTCAAAGGAGTTGGCTTCAAAGGAGTTGTTGGCTTAAATTGAGTTCAAACATTTGGATAGCGATATTTTGGGGCCATGCAATTGAGGACTAAAATTATACTAGTAACTTTTTCATACACTCTGATTTCTGAGTTCAGAGCGCTTTGTCTTTGTAGACAAAAACTATGGGTCATATGAGGTTAAAGCAAATTACAAAAAGATTCTGGAACAATCATAGCGCCGTGGGAATCCTATCCTCATGTTTAATATCCTCGAAGAAGTAAGTAGTGATAAATAGTGCGAAAGTTCGGAAAAACAGCGGCGCCGACTGATCGACCTCTGGCCTACGACGTCAAATTACTCCCTTGGGGGTCAGCTCGAGCTTTTAGCTCATTCGAGATGTGTATGCGAGGAACGTCGGTATTCTCATACGGTTGCTTAATACATAAACCTTGAGGTCACTCACAGAAATTGCTACTTTTGAGAGAATTCTCTGGCATAACTCCGTGGAGTCACAAAGTAAATGTTCTGAAGGCTTGATAAGAACACCGTGGACCTGATTGATATATTTGCAGATAACCCTTTCATCCTAGGACACAGACATCGGACACTAAACGCTATGACCTGGTAAGAGCTATACCTTCTCGGTATGGCTTTATGTTTGACCTTTTTTTATTAATATATTCTTACAGAGAGGATGACGTTGGATATCATGCAAAACTTCAATTAGAATTATGGTAAAAGTGGTGCGAGACTTGTTTGAATGCCCCTATACAAATATTCGTTCGTAAATTAAATGATTAAATATATCACCTTAATACCAATTTCGAGATTCTCGAATTGATTCTAAAGATTATCTCTTGAGACGAGGTCACCTTCAAATGGCATGCCGATGCAAGGCGTGAATTGTAGTGAAAGTAGAAAGTAGAAATGAGCTTTGTCCCCGGATTAGTTTACAAGAATACGAGCTTTTAACAATTAATTTCAGCCAATTTTATTCTTCGTCCAGTCCATTGACTTTGTTTATTTATACACAAAGGAGTTAATTTAAGACAAAGATTAACACTAACTACATTAAATGCTTGACTAGCAAACATTTCTAGAATTCACATAAAATAAACAGTGAACGTTCATCAAATTGCGAAGAAGTTACGCCTCGAAATATTCTGTATACAATAATTTGTATAATTCTAATATTTATTTTATTTTATTAAGGTATGTTGAGAATACAAGCCAGCAGATTTTTATTTAGATTTAGAAGAAATTAATTGAGATATCACGAGAAATATGCCTGACACATGATCACCAGGACGAAATAAATTTTATCGATGCAATGTAAGAAAAAAAAAAAAAACTTTTTTGTTTTATTTTGGGAAATTTAATGCAGCTCATTAGCTACAGTTTTTAGCGTAGATAAGGAATACATATATAGGTTTGATGTGAAGTGTGGGTGGTATAAACTTATCTTAAAAACGGTTTTTGTCGAAGTTGTTATTTTAAAACGTTTACATTGAGTGTAATGTATAGTCTAGTTATATATAAGAGTTAGGCTATTAGTTCTACCACGTCAGTATGAGGTCATCTCGAGTTAAGAGCAAAGTATTTACTCAAAGTAGGTGAGGAAAATACGTCACATACAATAACTATAATAACATATATAGGTACAAACGATCTAGTCCTGTGTTGGGCTGGACTTAAAAATAATTTGCCAACTGTGTTTCTTGCCTAGCATGTCGTAAAAGGTGACTAATGGTATATCGGGTTTTGGGTATGTGATTGTGTAGGCGGCGAGCTCTAGCCACTTGTCACTACTTTTTCATAATTTTACATTTAACCCAGCCCATTATCCCGTATTGGTCTGGGACTCAAAAAGAATTTGCCAACTGTGTTTCTTGCCTAGCATGTCATAAAAGGCGACTAATGGTATATCGTCTTATGGGTATGTGATTGTGTAGGCGACAAACTAGCCACTTGTCACTACTTTTTCACAATTTTCCATCCAACCCAGCCCATATTTTTTTGGCTGAATGTGGTTAAATAGGCCTTCTGTCCCTTTGATTCTGTCTACCTTTTCGGGGATAATGGGCGTGACGTTATGTATGTATGTACAAATGATCTAACAAAAAGCCAGCGAGTATAGAAAAACCAAATGTAACACAATGCAGTGGTAAATCCGAATTTCAGCTAATGGCTTTAGATTTGTAAATCCCGACCACATAGAAAACCAAGAAGAAACTTTTCCCTAATTTGCAGAATATGCACATTAGCGTTAATGTTTTCAGTGAGTATGTAATGACCTAGCGTTACCAATTAATCTGTAACTTCAAATGTTATTCCATACCGTTACTAATCGCAAAGTCGTGGACTATCAACCTAATCTATACTTATAATAAATCTGTAGAGAGGTCAATTCTGTACATGAAATATATTTTCAAAATAACTATCAGGGGGTGATTAGTGATCGATACTGATGCCAAAAATGCAATCAGTAAAATTTATGTCTGTCTGTCTGTATGTTCCTTATAGAAACAAAAACTACTTGACGGATTTTTACGAAACTTTGTACAATTATTCTTCATACACCTGGGCAGGTTATAGTATACTTTTCATCACGCTACAATCAATACGAGCAGAGTAGTGAAGGGAAATGTTTGGAAAACGGGAGAAGTTACTCCATTTTTTAAGCTTCCGTCGCGTGTGCAGCCTTAATGGTTAAAGTTACATAGAAATAATGTATGACGAAAATAGTCTTTATAATATTAAACATAAATGCGGGTGACACCGCTGGCACAGCTAGTATTTTTATAAAAATTTACTAATAAATAATCCGGTAGATTTGATATGATTTAAGGTTCGATTACACAAAAACACAAAACGATTTCACAATTGAAAACCCTTTCGTCACAATTTGCCTTCATTTTTCGTTTCACCCTTCTCCGTTTCACTCGTCATTCACGTAACAATAACGTCAGTAACATGACAAAACGTCTGAATCCGAACAAAAGACTTATCAAGCGAGAGCTATCGCTATTTATCATTTTACATTGTTAGATTATCAAACAGGTTGATTGCGTTGTGGAAAATGTTCCAGTTCAAAGGACAAATGCGGTGCAAATTAACGCTGCCATTGTAGTATGGTGTGGGCAGGAGTGAAGTTTGTTTTAGAAAACAAATAACATTCACTTTTGCTAATTGCTTTTCCTCTTGCATTTTGTAATAAACGTTCATTTAGTGCCGTTAATTGAGAACTGGAAAACAGTTTTACGTATTTGCGTGAGACCTTATACATTTGAAGTTTCACTTTCGCTTTAAATACGTAGAATTTGGTTGCATCTTCTTACTTTATATTGTTGTACATTGCATTATTGGGTTATATTGAAGTTCTGTATTTTTGACTTTGGCATTTTATGTTTTACACCAGGATTAAAAAGCTGATTTAGATTCAACACAAGTGTTACCATAACAGCTTTTTTATGATTTTTTCCTCGGTAAGAGGTAGACAATGTGCAAAACGATAAAAATTGCAAGTTTCAAAATTAATCAGGATTTGACTTATAACATGAATACTATACATATCAAAATATTCAACACAATCTTTCTCATTTATAATATTAATAGTGAGACTCAGACGAGAATTAAAGAGTAAAGTTTTGGGTTTCTATCACATTTAATTATTTTTCTGAAGTGCAGGGTTCGCTGTCAATTACAGCGTTCATACCACAGAAATACTAGTTCATTCCGAGCTGGAACTGCAAAATTACGGTATACGGTTTCTTTAAAGAGCGTATTTACGCTTGATAGTAGAGGGAAATTTTAAGGCAGTTATGCTTTCTCCACTTCACGTATAGTAGTAGGAATATTACAAGAGGATGCTTTTGTAATTTTTAGGGGTCTGTATTTGACGTGCCATCTTGGCAGCTAGTCTATTCTAGTTAAACTTACACCTTTAATCGCATTCTTAAGTTTCTAAACTTTTAATGCTCCGATTTTATATGACTTTGATATGACTTGCTGTGCCTGTGGTTACACTCGCGTTTATGGTTAAAGTTATAATAAATGAACTATACAATAAGAAAATTATATTTCAATTCGGACCCGTAGTTCCTGAGATTAGCGCGTTCAACCAAAAAACAAACGAACTCTTCAGCATTATTATTATTAGTAAAGATTGAACAATATTTACTTACATTATATTATATTATTTAAATAATAAATGTTTATTTTGACACAAACAGATAAAATTCTTGTTAGTTTCTTATCGGTAGTATCTACACTTCGCGGTGATGGAAGGCTAATACTTTACGTAAGTTAATGGAAACATGACCTTTTACAAGGTTTAAAAGATTTAAAAGTTACAAGGCCTATAAAAAAATTAAGACCATTTTTTGACATGACAAGCTCGATGGCGCATTCGGTAGTGAACTTGCCCCACGCGCCAAGAGTGGTGGGTTCGATCCCCACCCAGGACAAATATTCGTATGATGAATACTTGTGTTTTTTCTGTGTCTGAGTGTTAATATCCAATATTTTAAGTATTTATTTGTAATACCACTGTTGATTCTGATATCCGTAACACAAGCGCTTAAGCTAGTCAGATCAATGTATGTGATGTAGGTACATTTAAAATTACTTATTACTTACGACTAGGTAGTCGTAAGTAATAAGTAATTTTAAATGTTTAATGTAAAAAATGAAATTAAAACCTCTGTTTCGTCACACGAATCATATCGGTTCATCCGTATATTAATTGTTAAATTGCACTTGTGCAGTAGTAAATGTAATGTTTTTTTATGATCTTACGAAGCTTTATATACCTAAGTGGCACAAGAAACAGGTGCACATAAGTAGATATATGACGCACTTAAAAGTAATATAAAAGTTATAAAACGAAGCGAGTTAAAAGAATGTTCTTGAGAAATTCTATTAAAACACAAAAGTATTTATGCTGTCATAAAATAAACGAGAGTAATAATATTAATGCGATTTTTCATTTCTACTACAGAATCTTTAATATATAAACCTATAAAAAAAAACTAAAATTAAATGAACACTTACTAACGACTACTAACAACTAACTAAAACTTCACGCCACTTCCCTAGCGGGGTAGGCACAGAGAACCGAACGCCTTAAGGCACGATCCTTACACACCTCTCTCGCCTCTTCAACATTCATGAACATTTGCATATAAGCTCTACGGTTTTTATGACTCCTAACATCAATGTTAATACACGACCAATTTGGTCGTGGTAAGTGAGCTTCGGCCTTCCGCGGCTCGTACATCCTTCTATTTTCGCATTGTATATCTGTTTAGTCAATCTTTCGTCATCCAATCTTTTAACATGTCCCAACCACCGGAGCATGCCTCTTCTTACCTTGACTCCGAGGCTGTCTGTCAGACCGAGTTTCTTTCTTACATCATTTTACGCAGCGCACGCATCTTGATCGTGTTTATTCTACTATCATGCTCTATCTGCCTTCCCCGACTCTTGCTTCCATATATTAGCGTAGGAATCAGCACCGCATTTTGTATAGCGAGCTGGGCCTTCTGGCTTTAGACTTTACTGCCTAGAAGTTTACTAACGCTCCATTCACCCTATTCCCTGCATTCACTTTTCTTTCTATATCAGCGGACTACCTTCCATCTTTGCTAAATGCACATCCTAGATATACAATTTCATTCACCTGTTCCAGCACTACATCATCAACCGTTATCCCTGTTTCCATCCCGGTTTCATCTCTTTAACTCTTTTAATGAAGACCAAGTTTTTTATAAACTCTGAACTATACAAATACCTAAAAATCTTATACTTATATCGGCTGCCTGTCTACTGGAACGGAGCGAGACAGCGGAGCGAAGAAACGGAGAAATATTAACCAATAGGATTGCACAAAATCTCCGCTCCTCTTTAGTAGACGTTTTCTATTGGTGGATGTTCAACTCGCTTACCTCTCCGCTACCTCGCTCCGCTCCGGTGGACAGGCAGCCTATAAAGAGTTTTTTCGTTTTACGTTCGGGCGAGCTAATCTCGGGAAGGCTAATATCAGAATCTATCGGTTTGTGGAAGAATAATAAAGGTACATTATATAGGTATAGTTTATTCATATTTGAAAATATCCTTTATTTCTCTCTGCTTACCCCGCTAGGGAAGTGGCGTGAAGTTTAGTTAGATAGTTAGTTCTATGTATGAAGATATGTCCATAAATCTATTTCTAAATTAGTAGTTTATTTCATAATACGTAGTTGTATTTAGAAATATGAATTTGTAATTTCTAGATAAATATATGATTCGTAAACTATTTTTTATTTCTATGAGGATATAGAATCCACTTTTAAACCATTAAACCATTATATTACATATTCAGTAAAGAGGTTCAAGGCCCAACAAAAACATTGAACCCAAAGATGTTCTTTATGTACATAGTGACAAATGTTGCGATCAACAAATGCTCTCGTACCTCTAAACATTTGAAATATTTTCCCTCTTGCTCACAGTGCTGCTGTACGTTTCCGAAGGGCCTTGATCATGGGAAACAAATTCTCGGGAACACGTGCGACCCCTTTTTGGGGCGGGAATAAATTGCCAACTTTGTCGTTCGTAATAGGAAGTAGTTTTTTGAGAGACCCTAATATGCTCCGTGTGATGATCGTTGATTGTTGTACGGCTGTTTTTGAAGGGTAAAAATAAACAAGAAAAAGGTTTTTGAAGGTTTCCAATTCATTTTCATGTCTACTTAGCCTTACACCAAGTTACCCTGGCAATAAGCAAGATTAAAGTAAACTAATCAGTATAGGTATAGCGCCCTAAAAAGGTTAATTCATATGTGTTATGATATCTACTAGTTATTTCCCTTTGGTAAAATTTGCAGATTGTGCTTCTTTTCATAACCGTGTTCCGAATAGGGATGATGACTGCATTAAATAACTATAATTCTGTTTAGTCGGACCGTTAGATTATACAAAAATACTAGACACATATTATTTGCTTTATCAAATTAACAACAAATCACTAAGATAAAAAGCATTAAAGTTTTGGAGTAGGGGCTTGCGATGTCACTATTTAGTAAAAAATGTACGAAAATGTGACGTCACGCGCAACTTGAATGCGCGTTAATGTTTGACAAATACTTAAATAAAAAAATTCGTATTCAATATTTTTTTTTATAATCTAACTGAGGGCAGTTAGATTATAAAAAAATATTGAACACGATTTTTCTTATTTTAGTATTTGTCAAAACTTTAACTAAACAGATTTTTTTAGTTACCCTGCCATTTAAAGAAAATATGTAAGTAGCTAATTGTTTCTGAAGATTCCGAGTTGAGCAACCAATTTAGCGATTCATTTTTATTTATTATGTTTCACCATTACCTGGAATGGGTCTATTAATTCGATTCACTGGAATCGAATGCAAGCGGTTAGGTAAAACAGAAATTTTAATTATGCGAATGCAATCACGAATATCACATATAAAATGTGTAACAATAAAATGATTTTTGCGGACAATTCCTGGAAATACCTACTTGTTCAGTTTTCTAGCTGGGCTTAGTAGTTGATTCGCACGAATGCTGTTTGGAGATTTTTTATATTATTTTCCTTAACCATTATTTTGAAATCCATGCCCATGTCCACGACTGGAATACCAGGTACTGCGTTTGTGATTGTTTAGGTGACATGTTAACCGCTTGACATAACTTTTTTCCTAACTCAATTTTAGTTTTGACTTTGGACTCTGCCTTCCTCTTTGGGATGATGTACATGTGTACGTACGTATTAATAATAATTGAATAAATATCCGAAATATTTGACACATTGATCTGACTCCAAGCTAAGTAGCTTAATCACTTGTGTTGCAGATATCAGAATCAACAGTGGTATTATATACAAATATATACTTAAATATTAGATATTAACACCCAGACACAGAACAAACATAAGTATTCATCACACGAATGTTGGTCCTAGGTGGGGATCGAACCCACAACTCTTGGCGCATAGGGCAAGGTCAGTACCGAATGCGAAATAGAGCCAGTCAAAAAAAAAATATGTACACATGTATGTAAAACTTTAAAGGTCACAAATAAGAGACTGTTAAGGTGAATAAAATTGTCGTACTTGTGAAGTTCCGAATTATATTGATTTGTATGAACGGTTTTCGTTACCATTTGAAAAAACATCACTCGTTTTTTTGGGAGCGCGATAAACTCCCTTTTGAGGTGGGGCAATTTTTACATAAAAATTGCCCCACATCAAAAGGGAGTTTATCGTATCGTAAGTTTATTCACAACATTGTGATTGTAATTTTTTTGAAAAGGTTAAAAGCCGTTTGTGCTTAATGAAAAACGTTGCGGAGCGTTGTGGATTATAAGTGTGACATAAACAGGAATTCATTTTCATATAACACAGGCCAGACTTAAACCCAGGAGGCATATATATTTAGAGAATAAAAACTGAAAAGTGATATGAAAATTGACGCCTGCAATAAAAAAAAAAACCTGGAGTGCGTTTTTAGATGTAATGTCAATTTGAAATTAAAACATCAAATTAAACTCCGATAACAAACATGAATGTTAAAGAAAACAATAGACACAATGCACACGTGTAAATTTTAATATGAAAATCTTCTACTACCACAGACAACGTTGAAAGGAGAATAATGTTTTTTTTTTATCTCGGCAAAACGACAGAGATTCTATCTCTTTGAAACGAAGGGTAATACCCTTCCTTTCACTTTGCAGAAAAACCTCGCAGACAAGTACCCATTCATCATGGGCTATATTCATAACTATAGTGTTTTGTATTCCGAGTGTGTCCAAAAAATACGGTGTAATAAGAGGTCACAACAATTTTCGTAATGATAGGGAGACGGCTGAAGCGGTGAATTATATTAAAGGATAACAAAACAACTGGTTTTGAATAAGTCAGTAAGTTGATTGGTGATGTTTACAAATGGTTTGTTTACGTTAAAATAGCCACGTGTCCTTAATATATCGATTTTATCTTTCTCACAATACTTGTGAAGGATATCCAGTTTCAGGAGATCATATATTTTAGTAAATCGATTAGGTTAAAATTTAGCTTTAATTTGGTGAGCTTATTGCATGTTATCATTTGGACATTAGATATATTATGTTTTTGTAAAGTAAAAAGTTCATAATAATTCTAATAAGGCTTTTTATACAGAAAGTAAAATTAAAATGCATTTGTTTCAGAAATTTGTAAAGTTAATAAAAAGCTGAAATTCAGCGTGTAATAAGTACAATGAAGGTAACAACTAAGAGTATATAACATGAATACGATCGTTTCCCTCTCAAAGGAAAGTCAGCTGTTTCCGTGATCGTCATCAAAACGTTTGTGACCACCTATTCTAGAAACTACTTGGATACACTCGTACTTGTACTTAACAATGAATGCTGGGCGGAAATTAAACCCGCCAAGGGCGCACGGTGGCGATACACTTTATTGCGGGGATTCCTTAGCGTGTTAAGGAGCGGGGTACACGTGGCAACTTTAGTTGAAGTTACGAAAGTGACTGAAGAATAAGTAACACTACAATGTTGATTGAACCGAGTAAGAATAAAAAATATATACATACATCATCACGTTGAGTTGGTTTGGATGGAAAATTGTAAAAAGTTGTAGCTCGCTCGTCGCCTAAATGATTACAAACCAATAGTTGCCTTTTACGACATGCTAGGCAGGGAAGACAAATGGTAGACTCATTTTGAGCCCCAGACCAACATCGGATTTATTACGCCAACAAATAAGTAGATAATATATACCAGACATTTTAAGATTCAGGGAGCGATAAATAGTAACCGTTGTTGATGCACCGTGGTTGATGAATTAACCTAGTTAGAAATGATTTATCCGGCTTCTTCAGGAATTCTTATAATTATTTTAAATTCAGACTTGGAGAAGTTTTTATCTTGTTGATAATCGTTACGTCTACATTGGGCCTTATTTACATTTTGTGCGGTTCCTAACGAAATTTATACAACTGTGAACCTTGCTGCGTTGACTTACCTGAGCATCAAATATATTTGTACCTTCATAATCTTGAATAGTCATAATAGCGTGCTAGTTCATAAAACAATGGTAGGTACTAGATGAAATATTGTTTTTTTTGGTTAAACGGAAGGGAAATATGATAACTTATTTGTTTCATTTAGATATCACATATAGATTTTTCTCAGTAATTGGAGTATTAGGGCATTTCAAAGACATGTTTAGGTAATCATTTAATAGATCGAAGTGATATATTTTTACAGTATCAACGTAGGTAAGTACTTCCTTCATGTACAGTTACTGCTACGTTTCAACATGATGTAAAACATTGGAAATGAAAGCCTTTTATGACCGAGGTAAGAATAAACACGCTGTGTCATACACATCGCGCCATGTAGCTGTCATTGCGGGGAGTGCATTAAAATATGTTTTTGTTCACTACTGCAAATTACTGGCTAGGAATCTCATTTGCGCAATATACCTGTAATAGTCACAATTTTACGAGCTTAAAAATTTGAATTGTGGTTTAGATCAGTGTTTTTCAACTTTTTTTCAATCGTGACCCCATTATTGCAGAAACACATTTCGCGACTGCCTTGTACCTATGTTGTTATTTATTGATAACTAGCTGTGCCAGCGGTGTCACCCGCGTTTATGGTTAATATTATAAAGACTATTTCCGTCATACATGATTTCTATGTAACTTTAACCATTAAGGCTGCACACGCGACGGAAGCTTAAAAAATGGAGTAACTTCTCCTGTTTTCCCAACATTTCCCTTCACTACTCTGCTCCTATTGATTGTAGCGCGATGAAAAGTATACTATAACCTGCCCAGGAGTATGAAGAATAATTGTACCAAGTTTCGTTAAAATCCGTCGAGTAGTTTTTGTTTCTATAAGGAACATACAGACAGACAGACAGACAAAAATTTTACTGATGGCATTTTTGGCATCAGTATCGATCACTAATCACCCCCTGATAGTTATTTTGAAAATATATTTCATGTACAGAATTGACCTCTCTACAGATTTATTATAAGTATATATATAATAAACATTCAGTTTAATTGTATAAACGTAACTGTTATATTTCTTCATGTAGTTACGTCCTCTACTTGTAACTTCGTGAATCCCCGGGTGGTCGCGACCCACACCTTGAAAACCACTGGTTTAATATTTCTTTATAAAATATTAGAATATATTTATTCAGTTAAAAAACTTAAGCAAAGTTCAAACGAGTTCACTGAAGTATGATTTTGCCGCTGTGAAATAATATCTCTTGGGATAAAATGTTTTGTGAGCAAAGCAAACATAGTGCCGCAGGTAGACGACCAAATATTAAATGCACAATTTTCTCTAGTGAGATTTACAATACTGACCACGCAATTTTGTCTGCGAGGTTGTACAAATAAGCCAAAACGGAATGAATAAGAAATTATTAAGTAATTTAATAATTCTGAAATATATAAGATGTTTTTTTTTAACATAAAACTGAGATAAAAATATTGCGTCATGTTCATCATCAGTAGCCTTTATTAGCAGTAGCCTTTATACATATATACCTTTATTGTATGTAGGTATATATGTGTCTTAATTCAGCCGTAAAATTGTAAGTAAAAATAAACTTTCACGTTTATGAAATTAATAAAAAGTGAAATGTTGTTGTCTTATATTACGTGGAAACACTACCAGAATACAAATTATAGGAGTGACGTTTATGTATGGTCGCCATGATGAGTCGATAACGACGTAGGGATAGGTTGATGGATGGATTGATGAATGGGTCCGCAGATTGGGTCCTGTTTCGCCTGACCAGTGGCCGCTACCGAGGAAAATAGTGGGGTAGCAACTAGCAACCTATTGTTTTGCGTTGTGTAATTAAAAGAAAAATGTTGAAAATTAAACCTTTATGGCTTTTCACCACGCGTTCGATATTTAAATATAGAGCGTCTTTTGTGATAATCAAAACGATTCCTGACTTCTGATTTTATACAATGGTCATATAAAGTATAATCATAATCTATTTTACCTAAATAGGTGGTATACCTATTAACAAATTACCCACTATTATTCACAAGAATACTATCTATAGTTGTAGTATAAGCGTAGTTCGATAAATTATTTATAGTACCTATCATATTAGTAAATTAAACTGGAAACTGTACAACAAAATGAAGCAACTTACATGTGTAAACCCGTTAATTGAATAATTAATTAATTGAATTTAAGTGGTGTGGATTTTGAATAAACAATAAAAATAAACAATGAAATAAATGTATATGATGAATGGTACCTAAATTTAAATTTTTCACAATGGTCTCGCGTTCAAAATAATGATGATACGTTTCGTGTTTAATATTTCTGTCATACTTTTAGATGTGTTTATTTGGCAAAAAATTTATACTAAAATTTTAGAAAATTGTTAGCAATTAATATGCTTAGTGCTATCAATCAGTGCGTGTGAAATCAAATTAGTGATTTATTATCAATGCTTAATTAGTAGTAAGTCTTCAACGCCAAGGCCAATGACATTGTCTGTGAGGTCAATGAAACTGATCTAATAATTTACTCTAATAAATATTAAACTTATCCAATTATTTTAACTAGATGTTAAGCTTTAATTAAATGCAAAAGCTTTGCATATGACCAGAGAAATCTGAAAATGTTACGATTTAGATTTTTTTCTTTATTTCTTAGTTGCAACTAGATAATATTTATTTCTTTTTATTTATTATTCATATTATGTATATTGACTGTAATCTGTCTGCGTACCTTTAAAAAATAAATAAATAAATATTAAAAACTCAACACTGTTGTTCCTCTCATATCATTAATTAGAAAGCGCTCCCTAAAATATGTGACTGGGTGTTTTAAAAATTCCCGCAGTCAGCAAATTGTCCGGAACAATCTATCCTTCCGCACCGCTGCGCCCTCTATAATGTGTACAACACAACTACCACTATACGTGACAGTTTTTACCCTGCGTCATACTCGGAACATGATAATACGCGCCTTTGTTGACCCTCCCCGGATTATGGGCGCAAGTTTATGTTTGGGCTGCAGATTATACGGGTAATGCCGGCCAGACAACATTTTGCAGACTTTAGCTAACGGTTTTTAAGTCATGTGGGTAAGGTGTGAACTCATATCGTGTTCGGTTGGTAGGGTTCCGTAACGGAATATTAAGAGGACTCCTTTGTCAATCAGTTGATAAAAACATTGTTATTAGACGAGGAATTTTACCTTAGATCATCTATCCTGTGCCTACTTTAAGTTTAGTACTATAAGCGTTAGTACTCTAACAACCTCATCTGTATTTGGTTTGTGGAACGAAATAAATAGTTTTTATTATTATTGTATTATTATTATTTGATGCGTATATTCATATCATCACGCCTGCCATCTCTGAAGGTGTAGACAGAGTTCAAGGAGCATATATTTCTTAAACTACATTAGGCTGAAAACAAAATTTAGTTGAGCTAGATGGAAATTTGTACTCACATTTCTACCTAACATCAATACACGCTAATTCGCATTTTAAGAAGAGATATAGCGAACACAGTCACAACATTCATTATGAGTTTTGAACCAAACCAACAATCAATTTATTTATTGACCAAGCCAAGGCAAAAGTATAATAAGAGTTAATCTACCTAACTACCTAAGAAAAAGATCCAATGAGATTATCTAGCCATTCATCAAAGGAGAAGAGTACTGCCGTGATGAACATGTTAGTAAAATATTACATTATATCTTTTGTAGACGCGTGTCTCAAATGATATAATTCAGATGAATAAGTGTTATCAGAGTCACACTACTTAGGAATAAAAAAGATTACCACGTTATTAAAAAAATCGTTTCGTTCGTTTCATTTACACCGGAACACAATAGCTGGTATTAAAAGTGGCTGTAATAAAATCCAATTACTTCTCCTAACACCTTCGTTATTAAAAACGGCGTCGGATTGAAATTAAACAATCCGTACGATTCACGAATGGTTAACCAACGCACTGTTCAGTCCAATATCGGACGGTATAATTACGAGTCAGAGGCAAAGAGACGTTTTTAAACCATTGCGGCGCGTAATTATACTTGAAAATTGAAAAGGTGAATTCATTTCAACGGACAGTGTGCTTTACGGATTGGTATCGGTATACTATATCAATGGGAATCGGATTTTTTTTACGGTTTTGTATTTTGGGGAGCGCAAAATGGACGGTTTTTATGTAGTAATTAAATGTGTCATTATCTCAAAAAAACTGCTTAATTAGGAGTGTAGAGTTAATGTCTCGTCAGAATCGGTGCAGCCGTTTGCACCGTTTGCACCGGTGAACAAATAGCCTTACCTACACGCAGAGAGACTTTAAAAATGTTTTTTTTTGTTATGTTTATATCCATAACGGTTATATTATTCTATTGTATTTCAGTAACAAGCTGTTATATTAATACTATAGGCAGACACTTCGATTTTATTTATCTGTTGAGATAGTTATATTATTAACGCAATTCCCTGTTTAATTTCCCTTCCCCGATACCCATGCAGCAACTAGGCAAGCGCTGCAAATCAGTTCATGCAGAACCGTTCGCGTTTTGAACAAATAATCCCGACAGGTCCTCATGGATTACCGTTACCAACTACAGTTTGTATGGAAATAGCAGTCTAGTGATACATTTTTAAGCCCTTGACGTGAAATAAAACCTCGAGTATGGCCTCGGCGCCGGTCGGACACTCATGGAGATTTATGAGTTGGGCCGACAGTTGGCATGGAGATACTTTAAAAATACAGGCATTTCATCCACCGGCTGCTCACGTGAGCGTCATTTAAGCGGGCGCTTACGCCGGAATTACATTAAAATGGGGCGACTTTTAACGTTATTAATTATTGTGTCATGGAAACGCATCAGTTGGACTGGAGTTTCGTGTCTTTTGGAATTGAGCTGAATGCAATATGTTATTAAGTTTGTTTCTTTTAAACTGTATGTAAACAGGTTCTCATATATGTATACCGGTTAAAAATATATGTCATGCTATTTATATATAGTACAACTGTACTGTTTATAAATGATCAGATTGGAGCTAGGGACATACATATATTACATACTAGATCTATGAAGAAGTTCTGTCATTAAGTGGCTCACTAGGTCAGAAAAAATATTTCGAACGAAACTAGAATTATCAATATTATTGTATTACTTATACTTCTTTTTGAATACAACCAATTACTAAGTCATTACTAGAATAACTAATATTAACAGGTTAGTTTTAAAAACAAATTATAGTAGCTAGTCTCTCTTCACGAGCACACTTATCATATCTGTAGAATTAATAGACAAAAAAATGAGTATAACTCTCCCACACCTTATCTATTTAACACACGGACAAAAAGCAGATATTCGCAATTCCGCGGGAATTATACTTGGCATAATCCCAGCTGCGGTTTCATTCTTTCATTTGCACTAAAGTGTCCTCCGGGAATTTGCCCTTATTCTCCTATTCGACTCGTGTTTGCTTTCAATTTGTACAATACCCGTAGCTACTCATACTGTTAAATTGCAGTTGTGTTTATTATATTTTGAGGGCTGAAGGCTAGAAGCAAGTTGCCTTCGCCAAGGAAATACCAAAGGCGAAGGACGGTGCATCCTTGTTTGTGCATACACATTTGCTTAAGGCAAGGGGTTCTGCGTAACCATCCTGCTCCTCTGGGCTGTATCACGTTACGTTGTGATTACTTCTTACAATTTTTTCCTAGAGGGACATATAGGTATGTTAATTCAGTTATGTTTTTTTTTATAGTCATATAAATCGGGCTGTTTCTTTGACACTCGGGTACAAAACAACCGTTTAATACTGATAATTTTTAAAACGTCATTTCGTATCTAAAATTGTCGTACGTCGTTCTCAAACCCACCTATTTTCTTCATTATCGCTCCGTTCATTTTAGTTTAAATTAAAGAGGGCTCTCTTAAAAGATCTACTGCTGTTATTAACATCTCTGATAGTTTCTAGATTCTCACTCTATATTACCCTTTTTCAATCAAGATTTGTTTTTGTCTATTAGGATCTTTATCTATGATTATTGTTAAGAAGCGATTGCCATCTGACCTTTGTGAACTTTGGACAGGGGCGCCAGACAAAGCAAATGTTCACATTTAGTTATCTAAATGTGCAGGTTCTTTCTCACTATCTTCCTTTTATAAACGTACTTATGCTATATTCAAAAAGAAGGTACCAAGTATTGTAACGTTAAATGTTTCTTTAATGTTATTTGCCTAAATCGATAGGTACTGAATTAATTAATAATTCTTCAGTAAATAACCTATCGTTATTTTAGGCGTCATTTTTTTTATTTCATTTTAATAATATTCATAGAAAACGAATATTTACTATTAATATTGGTAAAACATAAATCTATACTTACTTATATTCTGGCCACTTGCATTAGCTGCCGTTTTATATGATTAAAAATAAAATTAAGAAAACCTAGACCAGTAAATTCTCTTAAAACTGTTGTCTATAAAATAAAATAAAAAGATAAACTCCAAATGTTTATTCAGCTACAAACATGTGACATTAGCCGCAAACATTAACTTTTATTGCGGTTATGTTAAACAACGTCTTTTCACTTTAATAGTTATAGTCTTTTCATAACAAACTTTACGTTTACTTTTGTAATAAGAATTCATTGAAAACATTGTTAACATTGCGGTTAGGTACCTACTGGACAAAATAGCGTACAAAGTTTCGTAATAATATCTCTAGCAAAAGTTGACGGGGTCTGTTATATGGAAAAATATCTCTGACAATGCCTTGTATCTGTGTCTTACTTGACTTGATAAATTGATTCTAAACTGTCAAGTAGCTTGATGACAAGGCGTGCGAAACAAAACTGTGTATACTTTATAAGTTTCAAATTTTTAAATTGGTTAAGCTTTGTATTAGCAATCTGGATTTGGACATGATACAAAATAGTGCCAAGGCATAATATTTAAAATTTACCTAATTTAAGACATTAATTATACGGTGATAATTTTCAGTTTATCGTGATTTCGAGCCCTCGTGATTTAAAACAATATTTAAATCATTAAATTTGGTTAATTGTGTATGACAATACTTGCTAATGCGACATGAAATGCACGTGAAACCATTGCGTTTAGAATATTAATAAAATCTACGTCAAGAGTCCGTGGTATCAATTACTTCAGTGGAATTTTTGTCGTACATTTCAAAAGCGAACGGAAAATCTACTAAGGTCTCATTTGTGTAATTGATAATTTTTTTTCATGGATTTTTTAGATAAGGCGTGGGTGCAAAGCTTTATAATTGTTATCCGATTAATACTTAGTGAAAGAAGCTAAGACCATTAATAAGTATTAATTTGTGTTTGTACTTATTTTTAACAAGAAGGAATTTCCTGGTAACATATTTAAGTGAGGCTAAAAATAACTGCGCTCAGTAATTTTAATACCTCGTGTATAATTTATAAAATTTCCCGAAACTGGTGATGCCACGCCTATAGGAAATAGCTATTATGTTAATTATAAAAGTCATAAACTCCTTTTGTAAGTGCCTGCAATGAGATACTTTTATTTCCAGGAGCAACAAAATGATGCTAATTGGAAATGGCAACGCTTAGTAAAGAACTGCCTTATATTACCGATTCTGTCTGTACATAGGCACGAGAAAATTGTTTTCAAATGCAAAAGCTGCAAGGTCGGATTTCACGAAAAAATTCCTTGTTAACTTAGTTGAAAGTTTACAAAGCTTCGAGGGGTGATCCACCCTGAATAATGTAGTGGGCGGGGGCAAATGCGATTCGCGCTTAGCGCTCGAGACTGCTTTAAAGTCAGCTCGTATAAGCCTTCTTACGATCGGATGCATCTTCGATACGTCACGTGCTCGAGCGCATCAGCGAGTGAAGTTCGCGCACATTAGCAGTTGCGGGGGAAGTTGGGCGTGCGTCGGCGCCTGCGGGAGCATATAACTTACCAATACTTATAAGGCTTGGTTTAGTTCTTTGATATACACTTGACTATAAGAGTATCTAAACACTTTTGTACTTTATTTTTACATAAAAAAAAATATTGAAAAGAATAGATAAACTTTATTCGACACACATAAAATAAATACAAGCAACAAGAAAAAGACAGAAACACAGAAATACTATAAGTGTGCGCCAAAACGGCGCCAGCTCAGCTCAGTCGTGCATTCCTGATAATCAGGCAGATCACGACGCTGGTTTTTAGCGAGTACCTGGTCTGCTCAGCGCATTTGCCCCCACCTACAGTACCTATCAAGCTAGACGAGGCACACGCAGGAAGGAAGCAATGTGTGAAGCAGAGGTGCGGTTGTGGCGAAAAAAAATTAGATATTTACAGGAGAAAGAATTAAGAAATAAATAAAAAAGTAAACAGCAATAAAAGAGAAAATAAATATATATTAATAATAATAGTCGCAATACAACACACAATTTACCGAAAAAAACAATAGAGAAAATTATTGAACAATTATATATCATAAATCATTCCTTAAAAAATATGACAATCTATTCTGTTCTTACGTGATGCTCTAATCACATCCGAAATCCCCGATCGGCTAGCAAAATTCAAAGAGCGATTCCTTAAATCACATATTATAATCAAAAGTCACAGATTTTGTTACGTTAGTTAAAAGTTTTGACTTATTTGAAATTTATTAAAGTAGTGTGGGCCTATAAGCTTTGCTCAATTACATAGAATTGGTAAATGGCGGTTATCACCTCAGGCAGGGTACGGCAGGTAAAAATAGATTTAATAAAACATTGATTATATATTTTTCAAAATGTGTTTCCATAATATGCATCATCTATAATAATTAGGTTTAGGCAAAGTAATATCTAGCTCGGTAGTAAGAATCCAATGTAGGATCAAAATCAAAAAAGAGGTTTATAAATTGCTTCTGCTTTTTTTACTGGCCATATTAGAAAATACGTATGGTATCGATGACGATTACGAATATTATGATAATAACATCTCTATTGAGAGTCAGAGAGTGTATTCTGAAACGTGTTTAAACGTTGACTGACACGCTTGGACAGAATCGGTTGACCGCGAAAATGCCGATAACTGTGACATATGATCGGCGCGTTCGCGGTATTTCACAATGAATACACATAGTAGTATTCGGTGACATATTTAGCGGTGAAGCATAAAAATGTTTGTGTTAAACAATTTATATCAACGGCTGTAGTACGCAATCAATTATTGATATTAAGATTTGACGTAACCGAGGCAAAAAGTAAACAAGGGAGACTTCATAGTTATTGATTACGGCTTTGTTTCTATTACCTACAGATAAACAAATTATTCTAATTTCTGACCATATGTAAGAATAAAAGTTGTCAGAAAGTAAGTTGTAGTGCTTTTACAATAACGTTTATTTTTCCTGAACCTGAACAATAAAAGATAAATTCATTTTGTCGACCAGCTTTCATTTGTTTTTATTAATTCAATATTTATCGAGTTTCTTCACAATAAGAGACATACAAGTGTTGTCTAATATTCATAATCACAGATATAATCGGATAAAAGAAAATAAATAAAACCATCCGTTTTATTTATTTTCTTTCACCCGTAGTAAATTTTCCGTAGTTACAAATAGGTTTGTTAAAATGTCACAGCTTAATTCAAATACAAGTGAAAGAATTCTAGAAAACTGATTGGTAGTTTCTGAGATTAACTTCTATCCTACATTGTGTGTACATTACCTTTTTATAAAATCAGTACAGATACAAGATATACATTAACAGAGCTTGCATAATCATTAATTAGACTTAAAGATGAACTCGGCACCGCGCTGAAAAAATATTTGTTTAAAATTTAAACGCTTTGAAGAAGCAATAATATGAATATGTAAAAGCGCAAAAGCGAGCGCGGCAACCTTTTCATCGCTAAGTGTGCTGTCTTAATTGCACTGTGAAATTAAAAGAGGGTCCGGGAAGCTTAAATACAGTATAGCTGAAGACAGAGAAGAAATGTATGCTGATTATGGAACCTGTCGCTCGCGACACTTAGTTTTTGTACTTTCTAGTATCTACTAGAAAGTACAAAAACTAAGTGTCGTATGTTTGTATTTTTGTAAGTAATAATCTTATTACTTACAAAAATACAAACATACTATCTCTACCTGTAATCTCCTTAGCGGCAGGCAGAATCCAAGGAAGTCTAAGCTCCTTTAAACACATTTAGTAAAATATAAAACTGAGTCTGGTTACCTAACCCATTTGGAAGAAAGGTTAGATTAGTTAGCGAAATATTATATAGCAAGAAGTCCATATAATTTTTTAAATTATTAATTTACCATACCTCTTCTTTCTATCAACGAATTTCTGCAGACAGACAGACGCGGCCGGAGAATTATTTATTTTAGAGGCGGCAAATGAGCTACTAGGTCACCTGATGAATTAGCGTTGCCCATGAACAGCCTTTAAGGGGGCCAGTTGTTGGCTTTTGGGCCTCCAGTATTTATTTCATCGTACGAAACATAGCAGCTGTTATTTTATCCCGTTTTTTTTGTGGGAGAGTTGTGCTTCTCCGATTCAGGCGGTAAATGGCTCTAACACACTTGTTTCATGTTAGCACATTTTAGTTTTAATATAAATAAAATAAAAAATAAATTCTTCAGACTGGCACACCAATTCCCTAGTCTCAAACTAAGCTTATAAGCTTGTGCTATGGATACTAGATGAACGGATAGACATACTTAAATACGTTTATAAACATCCATGACTGGAGTACAAATATCCATGTTCATCACACGAAATATTTGCCCCTAGCGGGATTCGAACCCGCGACCCTTGGTTTCGTGGCCAGGGTCTCTGACCACTCGACCAACGGGCCAGTCAATATATATGCAATGACTAGCTGTGCTCGCAGTTTGGTCGGCGCTAATGTTAAATAGCCTATAGCATTCCTCGATAAATAAGCTATACAGCACAAAGCACAAAAATAATTTTGCAATTCGGACTAGTAGTTTCTGAGATTAGAGCATTCAAGCAAATAAACAAACAAACACACTCTTCAGCTTTATATATTCGTATTGATACATAAAGCTGTTCGGTAAATCAGTCATCGGGCTCGTGCTTCACTGTTAACAAAGTCACTGTGGCTTAAGAAATAAAGAACCGCAGACACGCAAAGCAAGTGGGTATTATTTCAATAAATTCGCGGCGGCTTGTGTATCTCACATTTCTTTAATTTTCCGGGGTTTTCGCTGAGCCGGCTCTTTGTAAGAGACCTTCAATTTGCGTTCCGACATGTAATTCCGGAATTTTGTTGTCTCAATATTGCCAAACTTGAAATGCTTACTTTTAAATGAAATAATTGAATTTTTTTCTTTTGTTCTCGCTGAGTTTTGTCTTTTGTAATGTTTGTTAAAGGCGACTGTATAACATTCGATAGCGCTGTTTTGCGCAAAACATGTGTGCGTTTTAATTATTAAACGGATGGTTTTTGATTAATCTAAACTTTCAGATTGAATATATAGATATATCAATATATCAGACTACATCAAATACATTGATCTGACTCCGAGGTAAGTAGCTTAAGCACTTGTGTTACGGATATCCGAAACAATAGTGGTATAACAAATATATACTTAAATATTGAATATTAACACCCAGAAGCAGAACAAACACAAGTATTCATCATACGAATATTTGTTCTGGGTGGGGATCGAACCCACAACTCTTGGCGCATGGGGCAGGGTCACTACCGAATGCGCCATCGAGCTTGTCATTATATTATTTACTAGCTGTGCCAGCGGTGTCACCCGCGTTTATGGTTAATATTATAAAGACTATTTCCGTCATACATGATTTCTATGTAACTTTAACCATTAAGGCTGCACACGCGACGGAAGCTTAAAAAATTGGAGTAACTTCTCCCGTTTTCCCAACATTTCCCTTCACTACTCTGCTCCTATTGATTGTAGCGTGATGAAAAGTATACTATAACCTGCCCAGGAGTATGAAGAATAATTGTACCAAGTTTCGTTAAAATCCTTCCAGTAGTTTTTGTTTCTATAAGGAACATACAGACAGACAGACAGACAAACAGACAGACAGACAGATTGACAAAAATTTTACTGATTGCATTTTTGGCATCAGTATCGATCACTAATCACCCCCTGATAGTTATTTTGAAAATATATTTCATGTACAGAATTTACCTTTCTACAGATTTATTATAAGTATAAGTAGATTGTTGATTATTATTGATTAGTTATGGTTTGGCTTTTTGACTAATATTATTTAATGTTCCATCGTACATACGACACGTATAATAAGATATTTCTATTTGGTAAATGAGTGACTAGGAGAAAAAGCATTAAGTCCGATAATTATTTTTCTTCTTTGTGCAATGAAAGAGAAATAAATTAAGTGAAGAAAATTGGTTCTGTTGATCTCTTTCTTAGAATGGGAAGCTGTATAAATTGTTGAGAATTTAATTAACATTTTGTTCTTCTCTTTTGTTGAACGGTAGTCCTCATATTTAAATATACAAATAGTTAGTAAGCCTAATGTAAGAAAATTAAGCAAACCTACCATTTTATTAAGACATCGCAGTAGGCTAGTTTTTGAACCCCAAGGAAGTTGAACTAAGCTGAATGAAAATTCTTAGTTTGAATGCGAGTAATATTTTGTTATTGGACTGGTTCTAGAACTGCTGTGACTACTGCCATGACGTGATATTACTTATAATCTACGAATACCTTGTAATATTTTGGTCACTGTAAATGTTTTTTATATTAATTTAAGTGTAGTCTGGGTAGGTATTTGGCGTTCGTAGTTTGTATGAGCATGTAAATAATAGGGATTTGCTGAATGAAATATCCACCAGATGACGTAACAATAAAAGGAGTGCCTCTGAACACTTTAGTGGTTTGGGAGAAACTGACAACAGTTTCACACTTTGAGAAGTTATGTCCAAAATTACCAGTCATTATAAAAACAAGTTTATAAAGCAACTTGTTTCATGTATTGAATTTGATTCTATGGGAAAATGAGTCTTTATGGAATCCTTGAAACGGCAACAAAACCATACCAACAACGACAATATATCGACTTAGTGCTTTTTTTTTCAAAGTTAATTTTACCGCTTTTTCAACGTTATTAAAACCTTCGAAAAAAAACTTGACAAGTTACTTAATTATTACAGATTCGTAAAACGCATCTGGATTATCAAAATATTGTTTTGTTTAGTTTTTAACTTTCTTATAATAATTATAGGGAAGCTTGAGTAGTCATGCTCACTCAATTGCTTCGGGGGTGGTGGCGTTATGTGACGGGTCGTTACATTCCCTCAATAAGGTCGAGTGAAACGATGGCTGACACATACGTCATACTTGTGAACAGGTGCCACCTTCAGAGGCTGGTCTGCTGTGGTTTACCTTTTACTTCTAATAATACTCGGCTGAATCTTTGACGAACATTAACTGTATGACTTGGTATTAATATTAACTTAATCTGTAAATTTTAATTTTTATATTCAATCTGGCATTGAAAAGAGTAACTACCGAGTTTCTTGCCGGTTTCTTCTCGGTAGATGCGACATTCCGAACCGGTGGTAGATTCAAATTGTTCTACTATGTACTTACTTGACGATTCACAAGTGCTTTTTTGAGGCCTACGTAAATAAAGATATTTTTGACTTTGACTTGACTTTGACATTACCTGCTTTTGACACCCCTTAAAGGTGCTCCCAACTTCTAATGCATGCAATCTCAGAGGCTCTAATTTGGAAGAACTTAAACTTTCTGCGGCCAACTTGGATAAAAACTCACAACTTAAAGTGACTAGTGGTGTGAGCTCACGACTCTACCATTTGCTCACATGCTAATACGCCAATCTTGGTACGTGTAAGTAATCGTATGCTCTCTCTCTAGCGAGTTCTAGTTCTTTATTAAAACGGCGAAAAGCTTTTGTAGGTTACTATGTTCTAAGCAAGTACATTATGTTATCGATGGATGACAATTATCGTAATTTATGTGGTCTGTTTTCCTTTCCAGTAGATTATATATAACTAACAAAAAACCACTACCCTAGCGGGGTAGGCAGAGAGAACCGAACGCTATATAGCACGATCCTTACACACCTCACTCATCTCTTCAACATTCATGATCCTTTTCATACAAGCTCTACGGTTTTTATGACTCCTAACATCACCTTCTGTTAATACACGACCAAACTGGTCGTGATAGGTGGGCCTGGGCCTACCACGGCTCCTTCATCCTTCCTAAAGGTTATCTATTCATTAAATTAATCATCAGCTCCATAATAGGTATAATACATATTTGTCCTGGAATTCAATTTACAGTCCCTGAAACTTCGATCGTCTTATTTTTAATTCAACATAAAGTGCCCAAAATACAACTGGCCACTTAATAAAAACCCTTTCTCCTCCTACCGGCTTCTAATTAGGAAGTTACCCTAATGTCCTACGGTCGATCCCGGATAAATGCCAACCTCGAATGAGAGTAGCCACTTGTCACTCCTTTTTCACATCTTACCATCCAACCCAGCCCACTCTCCCATGTTGGTCTGGGACTTAAAAATAATATGCCAACTGTGGTTCTTGCCTAGCATGTCGTAAAAGGCGACTAATGGCATATCGGGTTTTGGGTGTGTGATTGTGTAAGCGACAGGTTAGCCGCTTGTCACTGCACACTTTTCATAATTTTCTTTTTCTTGCTTTATTTTTTGGCTTAATGTAGGGGCATGCTGCTCGTTTGACTTTGCCTACCCCTTCGGGGATTATGGGCGTGATGTTAAGTGTGTGTGAATGAGAGTGGCCTTTTTATGTAATACTTACTCTCATATTGCTCATCATAATACTCTCTTGACCGAAATAAGTAAAGACTAGAACGTAATGCAGCACCAAACCACATTTTTAAGTTTGACACACTTATTCACTCGTGGTCCCAGGAGTGTTCTCTTGCGGCTAATTCGTGTAAAACCTCGCGAGATTAAAAACGGCCTCCGAAGCGCGCGTCGCTTCTAACTTCATAGCCATTTGCCTCCATGCTAAGCTCCTAATCTACGTACGTGCAAATGAGCACGCTTTAGTACATTTGCCCAGTTTTGAAACTTATCTCAACTTTACAGTTGATTGCTGCTGCAGTGACGTAGCATGACCTCACGAGTCCTTGTCACTAGTGGAAACTAATTTACTTCGTCGCTCTTGTTGCAGGCAGAACTGCTTTAGAATACATTTAGATTTCAGTACTATAAAAGTTTTAGTAAGGAGCTCTCGATCTTGACGGAATGTGGTTCTTCGAACCGGATAATTGGTGAACACAATATTAAGCTCGGTATTAGTACATGCCGCGATATAACATGTTAACGCCTGCTGTTATTGGTTATCTGAACCTCGCAAAGTTTGGATACCATATGTCAATATCTGATGTGTTGTTCAGATTTTGCCCTTAAATTTAGGAGGAACCAAGGCTTAAGCTTCGAGGACCATATAAAGTATATGTAAATATCTGAAATATAGTTATAAAATTATATTATATATATAATTTTATATCAAACTAATATAAATGATGCAGGAACATGTATTAAAATAAATAAGTTGAAGAGTACCTTTGTATCAAATAAATTTCATCTTTTAATCTTAAAGGATCTTTATAATTTAGTAAAACAAAAGCGAAATAATTGTGAAGTAACTTGCCTGAAAGCTTTAGAAAAAGGCCAGTTAATTGATGTCAGTTAGAAAGAATAACAGTTTTCAATTCGAGACTGAATTAATTGAATAACTAACTAACTAAACTTCAGGCCATTTCCCTAGCGGGGTAGGCAGAGAGAACCGAATAATTGCTACTAAATAAGATTGCCTACTAATTTTTATTAAGAACAACATTATATATTTCTTTATGTCAGGATGCTCAAAAGTTGTGATAGCTTATCGTTTACGCAATCATGAACTCGGCAGTTTGACTAACGATGTGCCAATAGGGTATGATCCCAATACATAAAAAATAGATTAATTGATGTATGTATTGGGTATCGATCAGTGGTATGTTTAGTCATATTATGATTATTGCAGTCGTATGATTAAACAGAGACGTATGAATAATCCCCTTTTAAATTTTTTTTACTGATCACTACACTACACAACACCTTATATAAAACTAGCAGCGTCCTGCGGATCCAACCGCGTAGCTCCCCTCCCCGGTGGAATATGGGGATAAAATATAGCCTATGTCACTCACAAAGAATGTGTTTTCTATTGGAAAAAGATAATTTTAAATCGGGTCACTAGATCTAGAGATTACCCCCTCTCCCCTCACAAACTTTACCTTTTTATAATACTAGTATAGAGAAATTTCATGTAGTAATAAAACATGATATGTTATCTTGGTATTGTGCAATAAATTATACATGAAAATTACTCTACTAGCCCGTTGAACCTTCGAATACAATACAAGGGTTTAAGAGCATAAGCAATAGTTTTGTACAAGCAGGATTCAAGTTCTCAAATGGTATAGGCCTTACCGAACATTATTTAATGATGTGAGCGAATATTACATACGTTTAGCCATTAATCTAGGGATGGCGATAGAGTATTAATAAATAATAAATAAAATCTCAAAACTCACACACCAATTCTCTAGTTCCAAACTAAGCATGTAAGTTTGTGCTAATGATACTGAGTGAACGGATAGACAAACTTAAATACGTTTATAAACATCATAACTCAAGTACAGTCCATGTTCATCACACGAAACATTTGGCATTATTTGGCATACATTTGGAACCCGCAACCCTTGGTTTCGTGGCCAGGGTCTCTGGACCACTCAACCAACGAGCCAGCTGATTGTATTAATTAAAAATAATTGTCCATTTTTGGGCCCGCTACAGATACATTAAGACATGAATGGCTCAGCTCGATCAGCTAGCGTACCACCTTCCCATAGAAGACGAAAGTAACAGTATGCAGTATAGTTGCACTCCTGAGTATAGTGAGATATCTATGGATGCCTAGCCTCCTTGCAAGGTGGACAATGCACTTCTGTCTGTTGTTGCAAAAGTCTATATGCTCCGGTGACTGCATACTAACAGACATGTCATTTTGTTTGTCGCTTGCAAAGAAAATATTTAACTTTCAATTGGCTTAGCTTATTTCAATGCAATCTTTCCGCAAGCAACAAGTCATGTATCTTCTGAAGTTTAGATGAGTCAGCTGTGTTTTAACTTTGTCTATCACATTACAGATCCCACCAAATAAGCATTAAAGTTCCTTTAATAAGTTATATCTAGTCGAGATTAGGTTACTATTTCGACTTGAATGATTATGCTGAATTATTCAGCTAATTATTAAAATTAAATCCTAAAACCGCTAAATAGAACAGGTTTCTGTTAACGGTTAACAAACTATTAGGTCCTTTATTATCTTAATTAACATATTGTGCGTTAGTTATGAATTATTCAGTTCCAATATATTCGGGCAATTAGAGCGGTGGTAGGTCAATGGAAAAGACACGCGCCTCATAACGGCTTTAAACCCGAGCATGTACCTCTGGATTTTTCAAATCTATGTACGTATTTATACTACTAGCTCGGCTATGAGGAATAACCTGAAAATTCAAACAACTTTGGATTTGTAATCATGTTCCAAAAATTTCTCCTATCTTAGGGTTACGAAGGTCAGATCGGCAGTCCCTTCAATGTAATTACTAGACTTATTAATCCTGGGTCATAGTCGAAGCGGACCCCGTCTAAAGCACGGTCAACACTAGGAAGATAATGATATTGGGGTAATTATCGAACTTCATTGTTCATAACAACTACTATGAGTATAGTGTTTTTCACAATTCTCTCTATAATGTTCGGTCCACACGTAACAAAATGGGGAATAATTTCAATTTGTTTCAGGGTCCTGCTTGCGTATTTAGTGTTTTATTGAAAATGCATAATATGCACTTAGAGAATTTTGGTGATAGTGGTCAATGTTAACGAAGATGAGACAAGAGAGAGAAAGTGTATGAGCGAACACAGTTACACTATCTATTATTTTAGTATCACAGTTTGGTGAAACGACAAACCGTCACGACCGGACAGAGGTCAGGCGCAAGACGAATGGCTGAACTTGCTTTCCGTAAAGGGCAGTAAAAGTGGCTACGTTTTGAATGTGGCTGGTGTTAAGTAATTTGTATAGAAACAACCAGCTTCAATTGTTTCCTTGACTCGTGATTTGAACCCACAATGTTAGACACTATTAGTAGCGCTTGCTACTAATAGTGCTCTATTAGTAGCAAGCGCAGTCGATATACTTGCGGTATAAATACTTAGCTAAGCAAAGGTGAAACGATCCAGTTTATTCATAATTACTTCATAATGAATTGAATGAATTATTTCACCTTTGCTAGGGTTAAAATAAGTTGACGAAGATGAGTTTTCTATATAAAACACATGTGATTTAAACTTCTCTGTTTCACAAATCCCGGTTATTATGAAACTGGAATTATAATCGGGTGGATTGGTTTATCAGAAATTAATTGTATGTGTCCTCTATGAATAAAATTACATTTTCACAGAAGTGATTTTCATAATGTGGGCATTTTCATGCGTCGCGCACTTTAGCATCTGTTTTTTTCCGTACACGGGCTTAGATTTAAACTTATTACTATTATTACATTTTGTTATTGGGTTTTCCAACAGCTGTAAGTCAATCTTATAAGTCTAATACAGTAATAAATAAGGAATGGTGGGTGTTCAATGGTAACACGCGCCTCATAACCGAGTGGTGCGGGTTCAAACCTGAACCTCTGGATTCTTCAAAACTATATTCGTATTTATTTATACCATTAGCTCGACGGTGAGGGATAACATCGTGATAAAACCTGCAATTCCAAACAACTTTGGATTGTAACTACGATGGTCAGATCGGCATCCGCTTCAATGTGATTACCAGACTCGCTAAAACTTGGATCGTGGTCTAAGCAGACCCCGTCTAAGCATGGGACATAACGCTAGGAAGATAATGACAGTAATATAATAAAAGAGTTTTCCATCAAAAGTATAACAACTTTATATGTGTCTGTAAACAGGGCAAAAAGTAACTGACCGGGACAAATGACAGAGACAGAAATATAACGAGGGTCTTCAAACGCAACTATTAGCAGTTGAGTCGAAGATATTCCTTAGGACTTACCTATATCAGTCCTATAATAATATCATAAAAACTATTACATCACCAAAAGCCTTTTTCCGTGAGTCACTTTTAAGAATAGATCGTGCCTTAAGGTTATATCTTATTATTTTGCTAGGTTGATATTTACGAATACAGATTTAAAACAAAAGATTTATGTCAATAGATAAAAAAGACCCTAAACGCGTCACCCATAGAGTACTAGTACATATACCCATGAAATAATAACAATTTCCAATAAATATTTAGTGCTTTGTGAAGACAGCGAACGAACACTGAATATTTATTGAAAATTTCGATGCCAACACGTAAAGTTTTTCTGTTTTGCTATATTTCAAATACGACCTGTATTAAGTATGTTTAAGAGTGAAATATTTTTTAACTACGGCTACTGATATGATTTTATTAAAATCTACTAGAGAGCTTTCCAAAAAGCGTCTAGACAGTTTAATATTGCGAAGCTTTAGTGTGCTTTGTAAAAGGTCTTGTTACAAATATCATTTATGCTAAATGTGGTAATTTATATCTCAAGTGGCCTTCTGTACTGTGTATAGTAGCAAGGTTGAGAGTACTTACTTATTTACTAAAACTTTTTGCATCATATTTGCCAACACTTGGAAATACAGCTGGAAAATACAATATTTAAGAAAAGTAGCTGGAGAAACGGTGGTACGACTCAAACTTCCATTTACAACTTAAAGTTTTGTGCTTGAAATATTTTATCAAGAGTCTGATATAAAACACAGAGAAGACGAAATAGGAGCATAGAAAATTAATTCCGGAATAGTGTTATTTAGTCGCCCCTGTCAGTAACTTTCTATACTCTGGAATAAACGTTCAATCTCATACTCAAACGCTTAACTTAACATTACAGACTTACCATGTTATATTTTATCTAGGAAGTAGAGGTGAATACGCCAGGAAAATACACTCGCCGGTTCCGTAGAAAAAGAGCTGACCTGTCTTACCTAAGGTTAAGCGCCAACGAACGGTTCGGTTCCATTGATGTGATTAATTACATGGGTGTTAATAACCCGGGGTTATGACCCGGAGTTATTCCTACATGCCCGTTTCATCCTAATCATCACTACGTGAAGATATCCAAGTTAAGATTAATATCCCAATGCGGGCAAAGACCTCTCTAATTAAGATCAAGGCTCGGCTTGAATGGTTGGCTTTAACTGTAATTATTGCTTGCTAAATGAGTAGTAAAATATAATGAAATTGAATATTCGTTTCATTAATTTAAGGCAGTGAAACTGTTCACCCGTCTTCTCTCGCTTTACGGGCGGCGACGGGTTGAAATTACGTGATCTACTCGCGGGAGGGTTAGGTTTAAGGGTAATTAGGACTACCAGATAAACAAAAAAATGCCGCTGCTGTATTAGTCTGAGTATTTGTTTGCGTACCATTGTGTAGACAGCCGGCGATTCAGAAAATTCACGGAGTATCGTGGAAATACTCAATTTTTTTAGAACATAAAGAATTTTTTCCTGTTTCTTCTTCAGAGCTGCCTGATGGTCATATCGCATTAAGTAAATGTAAATTTGATGCAAAAACCACTTTCTCATGTTTGTTACTTTGTCGTGAATGGTCGTTCTCGGTATCTGGTTTAGTCGGAACACACAAGGCGGTAATGAATTACTAGGAAGACAGTTGGAGAACCTAATTCGTGCCTTGGTCCTCTTGCCGACATATTGTGGCTAGAGTGAGTACTTCAGTGACCTGGCGAAATACAACTGCAGAAACTAAATGCTGAGACAAAGTTGATTAGCTTTATCACAGAGTAATAATATACTGCTTTATATACATGCATACATTATACTGCCACGCCTGCAATCCCCGAAGGGGTAGGCAGAGTCTAAAAAGCGATAAACTCCTCAAACCACATTTAGTCAAAAATAACATTAATTTGATTATGATGGAAAGTTGTAAAAAGGAGTTATAAGTGGCCCGCTAGGTGCCTCCAGAATCACATCCCCAACACTCAATACAGCATTGTCACCATTTGACTGGCTCGATGGCTTCGGTAGTGACCCTGCCCTATGCGCCAAAGAGTTGTGGGTTCGATCCCCACCCAGGACAAACATTCGTATGATAAATACTTATGTTTGTTCTGTGTCTGGATGTTAATATTGAATATTTAAGTATATATTTGTAATACCACTGTTGATTCTGATATCCGTAACACAAGTGCTTAAGCTACTTTACCTCTGAGTCAGATCAATGTATGTGATGTCTGATATTTATTTACTATGCTTCAAATAAACTTTCAGCGTGCTGCACCTTGACAACATCGAATATGTCAAAAACCATAACTAATGAGAAAATTGTGGTAAAACGGGCCACGGGCCATTACAAAATCAAGATTTAAAAGCACTTTTATAGGTTGCTTAGGCTAGCTATAAATCATCGTCACTATTTGTAGGTCATGTACGTATGTATAAATAATAAACACTAAATCGCAAGTATGGGTTATAGATTTTGTAACATGTACTGTCAGGAAAAGTTGTTAAATGCTTTAGAGTCATTTTGCTATCTATAGGTACTCTATACTTACTAATATTATAAAGCTGAAGAGTTTGCTTGTTTGCTTGCTTAAACGAGCTAACCTCAGGAACTTCTGAGCCGATTAAAGAAATATTTCATTGTTAGATAGCCGATTTATCTAGGAAGGCTATAGGCTACATAGCCTATAGTTATACATATAACATTAGCCATAAACGTCGGTGAAACCGCGGGCACATCTTGTTGTTATAATGTGGTTTATGGAAGGCTAAAGCTCAATATTTTTGATAGTAATTTCATCTCTCAAGTCTGTTCGAAAATATTACTATAAGCACTTTTTGTAAAACTTTCTATCGTTTCTTACAATCCCCGAAGGGATGGGTAGATTCAACGGGGCACCAAGCCCTTATGACTACTTTTGGCTAAAATGAAAACTAAGTTAGTTGGGAAATCGTGAAAACATCTTCTATCGCCTTGTTGTTGTTAAACCCAAATTTGCTTAAAAAATAAATCATCAACGTAATAAATGAGTATTATCACAAATTGGCCATGGCGGAAAATAAAAACAATTGGTCTCCATTAGTGGGCTGGGCCTCGACGTGTGAACATAATGTCACGCTCCACCTCTGTGACAGAGGCGACGCGACCCTTTACTGTATTTCAATGCATCCACATTCATTTGTCTTCGTGCGTGAACAAGATTTCACTTTTAACGGCTTCCGAGATCTTTATGTGCGACTTTATGTGTGATTTTATGACGTTGCGGTTTTTTCGCCGTGGCATTAATTATATCTTTGTTATTTGCAATTGATAGCTTAATTTTTATGTGTATTATATTATATTATTCATATTGTTTGAATAGTGCATAGTTTTCAATAATAGTGTAATGTTTTGTAAATTGTATGATCTGGATGTTTAACTTTCAATATTCAAACTCAAAGATATATCAACAATAATTAAATATTTTCGTATTACTTTTGTTAGCGGTAATATGAATACAAGCGCAATTGATTAAAAAAAATTAGAAATATAAAAAGTCAACTAATTTCTCTTATTTCAATAGAATTTCAAATGCCCATAGTTTGTTTATATAATCAATACGAGAGCATATATATACGAGTATCTACAAATGAGGAAAAATAAAAATAATCCTTAGACTTCTTGTAACAGAAAGAGGATTGATTGGCGGAGACGTCTAGACGCTTCTGGTAATTTGAAAAAGTTCGTTTTCTCAATTGAGCCGACGTCGATGAATCAACCGTCGATTCGTTGTGAAATTCGCTCGGTGTTACACAACGATCGTTGTTACTGATTTGAAATTTGTAGAAGTATTTTCATTTGGTGCGGTGATTCTGCGCAAAGGGTTATTATTCTTCCTATTCCATCCGAAATACTGTGTCGTAGGTATGTGACGTCCTTGGTCACGTACTAATCAAATAATACATACATACGTGCCATGATGCCCGCAATTTTCAAAGAGGTTTGCAAAGTCCAGAAAGCAACGATCTCCTTAAAACCAAAGATGATGTCCAAAAAATGACCCAGAATCGACAGAAATGAACTGTGTACCAATGGATTGGCATTTAAATATAATATAATGTTGCCAAAGCGGCAACCCTGAAATCGTTGTAGTATAGGAGCTAAGAGCAAAATAAAATAAGTAAAAAAATCTTTTTTTTAATGTTTTTTTATTTTTATTTGGCCCATAGATACTACAATCGTTATAGTACTGTGTGTATTATTGGTAATTCTGTAGCTAAGGATTGCAAATAAAAAAAATACACAGTTGCTACTTTTTTTTTTTTACGGTGGGCAAAAATCAGAACAAAAATAAGTATAAAAGTTAGAGTATTTCTTTTGCTTGTACATTCATGTGTAACACAAGTTATTGTGGATTAGAATGTCGTTGTTGTTATAGAAAATATCATTAGAACTTATTACAATAAGACTTACATTATGAAAATAAATGTTTAACAACGATATTCTCACCCACAACATGGCTCTTAGCTCCTATACTATACCAATTATTTTTATATTTGCAATCTTTAGCCACAGAATTACCAATAATACACACAGTACTGTAACGATTGTAGTATCTATGGTCCAAAAGAAAAAAATATATACAAAAAACAAAGTGTTATGTTGTGATTTAATATGATGTTGTTATTACGTTGCTGTTGCTTGTGAAATGTGTTGATGATAATTATCACAAGTGATACAACATTAAAACAACGTCATATTAAGCCACAACATGACGTAAACTTATTTTATTATTGTTTTAAACGAATTTTTTTCCTTATTTTATTTTGCTCCTAGCTCCTGTACTATAACGATTTCAGGGTTGCCCCCTTGGTAACATTATATTATATTTCAATGTCAATCCACTGGTATACATTTCATTCCTGTCGATTCTGGGTTTTTGGTCCATACATTTTTGGACATGTCCTTTAGTCATAAATAAAATCGAGTTGGATTAAAGGAAAAAAGTAGCTAGTTCGTCGGACAGTACAGAATATGCTAGCATTTTTGGTGATTCAGATCTCAATGTGATGTATGTTAGTGAAGTTCTAACAGTGCGTAAGTAATGTTTTGCGGTAATAAAACTTTGACGCTCTTTGATGAAATAAAAGTGCCAGTTGCGCTTTCTTTCAACTAAAAATGGGAGAAAGCTAGTCTATTACTATTTTATTCACTTTTTCATAAGCTTAATCCCCCAAATTTATTAACTTAGTTATTTCTTTCTCATTTTTAAATCAGGCATTTTTGATTTACGCACTGTTAAAATTGAGTTTTCTAAAGGTATTTAATCTACTTACTGTGTCATGAGTCAGATTAATAAATAAAATAAAATAAAATTTATTTATTTTGGACCTGGTCCATAGTGTTTGTAACAATAAAAGCCTTTGTTAGTACTTACAATAATGTGATGTTACCTTATATTAATTTTATCAAGTACCAACTTAAAAAAGGACTGCCACTAAGTTTGCAACTGAATCTCATACCACTTAAACGCTTACACTTACAAAACTCATAACTTTATTCAATATCCCTTTCAACTTATTCAGAAACGCGTCCGTTGTGTGCGACTTGACTTTTGAGAGGTATATTCCTACACACACGAGTGAACTCATAAATGCTAGGGCATTTTCCGCTGCATTTTCCAGATCATGCATCCAATACGTTCCATTCATCATTGACATCGAAAAAAGGACGAAAGGTAATAAAAATCAATTTACTTGTGGTTTTAATTAATTTCATAAAGTGTAAAATAAATGTCTAATATATAAAACGTCAAGGGTTTAGTTTTTTCTTAAAATGATTGCAGCAATTGGTACTGGTTATAAAATATCATAGTTTCAAGATAATATCGTATGTAATTGAGTAGTTATACATACATACATAGCATCACGCCCATAATTCCCGAAGGGGCAGGCAGAGTCAAAGGGGCAGCATGCCCCTTCAACCACATTCAGCCAAAAATAAAGCCGGGCTGGGTTAGATGGAA
This sequence comes from Glyphodes perspectalis, assembly GCA_951394215.1. NCBI lineage: Eukaryota > Metazoa > Arthropoda > Insecta > Lepidoptera > Crambidae > Glyphodes > Glyphodes perspectalis. The sequence goes on from OX596215.1 coordinate 6,600,506, forward strand.
AATTGTGAAAAAGCAGTGACAAGTGGCTAGCTCGTCGCCTACACAATCACACACCTAAAACCCGATATACCATTAGTCGCCTTTTACGACATGCTAGGCAAGAACCACAATTGGCATATTCTTTTAAGTCCCAGACCAACATGGGACAGTGGGCTGCGTTGGATGGAAACAAAAGGAGTGACAAGTAGCTAGCTCGTCGCCTACTCAGTCACATACCCAAAAGCCCGTAAACCATTAGTCGCTTTTTACGACATGCTAGACAAGAACCATAGTTGACACATTCTTTTTTTTGTCCCAGATCAACATGGGCCTATTCCCAGACCAACATGGGACAACATTAAGTAGTCTGTATCTATTTATCACCATTTTGATTCGTATTTCTGTAAAATGAATGAATATACAATTATGGTTATCGCAAAAACTTATACGACTGGCGCGAACAAAATCAATAACAACATAATAACATAATTTTATCTTTTGAAATAGAACTCGAATTATTTTTCCTTTCCCACCTGCACGTTCTGAATGTTGTCACATTTTTTATAGCAAGAGAACACAATATCAAGCACAATTCCCCAGCAATATCTCAGAGTTTTATATGGGCATTGTTGTAGGTGCGTCGTACGCCGTTTATTACACCCTGCCACTCTAATATTGTTATAGGATACTTTATAACTAGTTATGTTCTTTGGAACTGCACTAATGCCGCTCGGGAACTATCGAGGCGGCAACTTAAAGTGATACAATTACGGTGTGTTGCGCGTATGTAAACTTGTATATTGCAGTTTTAGTTAAGCGCCTTTGTGATTATCTTTGTATATATTTTGTTGCTTCATTGGCGAGTTCGGAACGTGATACGTTCCGAACTCGTTATACATCAATGAAAGTGTGATAAAACAATTGAGTCTTATTCCCTTTTAGGTCGTAATTGCTTATTAGCTAAGGAATGGTAAATTGCCGAAAACCGCCGTCAACTAGAGATACATAATTCCCAGTATAATTTTGAAATAGACCTGTTGTTCTGAAACTACGTTTAAGTAAACTGTAGTCTTTGATGTAGGAATTACGAAGGAATATCAATGTCAAAACTTTTTAAATATTCATGATCTTTTATATATAACGCAAGGGAATACATAACACGCAAATAATGGATCGAGACAAAAGAAGAAAAGTGGCGGTAATATTTTTCCCCTACGTAGAATTTTAAAATGAGACAAACATCTTTGAAAACGTTCGGCCAGAGTAGAAGCCCGATTCGATCACAATAACATTCCGATCGTGCCTATCCACTTGCCCCATTTCTAACGGCGTGTCCAAATTTATCTGCCAGCCTTATTTACGGAGGCTTTTAGAAGCGCCGACAAACTAAAAAAGTTGGAAGAGCGATGTGACGTCGAAAAAACTGGGCGATGCAAAACTAAATTGGAATGTAAATCAAGCCCTCCCGTTTCGCGTCTACCCGATTCCCAATACACCTGATTACTGAAACGAACTCGCTGTAAACAATGCGAAATAAATACGTCTGTCGGAGTAAACTGGGCTACGAGGCTAGCGGGAAGTTTTTATTGTGAGGCTGCGGCAGCGGTGTGTCATCGCTGTTCGTATTGCTCTGCGCGACGGAATGAATGTACAAAGAGACTTGTTGATGTATTTTTTCCTCGATAGTAGGTGGCGAACACCATTGCTCGGATTAATCCTTGTGAGGCTATGATTATTCGCGTGTATCATTTTCATACACGACTTTATTGGTATTTTTGTCTTGACTGCTTGTACCTTCAACTCACGTTAGACTGTGTTAGACTGTGTAACGTTTTAACGACACTTTCACTGTACGGTACAAAAAGGATAGACGGACATAAATGTGAGACATTAACAGTACAGTGACAAATAAGTACTGTAATATTGATCACTATTGGACATTAATGATAGATTTGGCCACTCCTTACTAAATTCATTATAGGTAGGTAGGTACAGAATATTCAGTCAATGTTAGTTGGCATATACCGTCAGACCTCACATACAATCTTTATTAGAGCGAAATGTTCCTATAAAGTCACAACACCTAGCTAACACTTAGTGACAAGTCACAAAAAACCAACACCATTCACATAGAATGGTAAATCACTGGTGTGTTCCTTGTAAGTAACACATCAGTGATACTACGATACTGAAAACGATTACAACCCGTCGGAAATATCTGCGAACCTAGCTTAATGACGTCAAACTTAAGCGTCGGCGCTTACGTTGTCAACGGTACTGTATAGGCAAAAACGGGGCGAGGTGCGGGGAAGCGTATTCCAGCGAAGTTCGTAGATATTTCCGACGGCTGTAGTTTTCTTCCTAGAATATTTGCTTGTATTACATTTTATAATTTCATTCAGAAATATAATCATATACCTATGTACCTTCCAGTAGGTCTAGCAATTCAATGTACATTTGTTGACATAACGCTATGCAATGCTTACATTGTTTGAGAGGAAAATATGTACTAATCTAAATTTGCTAGACTCTACTTGCACCCAACCAAGCTTTTGATAAAAGCCTAAGATTCAGATTCGCTGAGACGTTATCAGTCCCGATAATAGACAGCATAGCATAATTATGTACCTATTCATTGGATCTTCGGGGTATATACGTATATACTTCAGGGTAATACGCATAAGTTAAGTAATACGCAGTTTCTGTAAAATAAACAAACTATTTGAATATCTAGCAGGTACCTATATAAACAATATACATATATATATATATATATATATATTAGGGATAATTGATTCTAAGAAACATACTTAGAAATCAGACCGGTCCCCATTGCGTGCTTTAGATGTTCATTCTTGATTATTCACATAATAAACACGTGCCTTACAATCAATAGACTGATCAGTCATAAGCTTACGATATTTTCCTTTAGTCGTTTTCATTGATCTTGCACAAACCCGGATGTAACGATTGTAAATGAGAATTATTGTACGACGCAGCAAATACAAATAAAATAATGTCTTGTTGCAACAAAGAATGTCAATCGTAATTTATTGCAGCTTTATATATTTAGACAATTTCCTTTGACAATATTATTTTTAGCAGCGTTTTTAAAGGTTGTATCGTATCGTAAATAAATTCATATAATATTCTGCTTCAGTTTTCTTAAAGCGTTATTTCTCTTATCATTTCATTGAACTCTATTTTAAATGAAATCGTGTGTACATATCAAATGTGAGTAAAACTAACTTTCGAGGTTTATTTATAACACATTATTATAATACATAACACTTACGTGTGGAAATAGTATTTTCAGAAAATGTTCTTGAATTGGGCTCATCACTTGAAAAAAAAAAAACAAAAGCCACTATACAAAATACTCCATTTGTAATAATCGAATTAGGGTTATGAATTTATAAAAAAAAAAATTATAAAGAAGTTGATTATTAAAATCTTCTTTATTATGGTACCTACCATAATAAAGAAGATTTTATTAAGCTCTCGAGAAATAATATGGTAGGTACCATAATAAAGAAGATTTTAATAATCAACTTCTTTATATTTTTTTTTTTTTTATAAATTCATAACCCTAATTCGATTATTACACCTGGAAAACATTCAATCGCTATATCGTTGACATATCTAACCTCGAGATTTGCATCAAGTATATCTGTTTGGGACGTATCTCCGAAGGAAAATATTGCCAAATAAAATATTTTACTCCCCGAATCCAGTGCAGACTCGCAGGTAACGGACGTCGCGTTGCGTCGTAAAAACTAAATCCGAATGTTCTCCTCACATGAAGTACAAATGTTTCTTATGGGCTCTCGAGAAATAATATTAGACTTTGCGCTCGGCTGGCGTATGGTAGTTTACAACAATTTTAGAAATATTCGGACCACTTTGCAGTTACCTGGCTCGTAAATACAGGTCTAAACTTTACAAAGATTGAAGCCACCTCTTCGCGTGCCGCGGTAGATTCCAGGGAATGTTGGTGTAATATTTGATTTTGATAATAATTTATACTTGAAGTGTCTCATTCAATTATGCTTTTACGTCTTGTGTTAAATGTTCTATTACGTGCTGAAATCGGGGCCATAAGTTGTACAGATATGGTTTTAGAGGAACATCACTTTTTTGTGATTATGTTTACGAAACTTAAATTCTCTTTGGGAATATATGAATAATTTATGTTTCGTAATCATAATCTTTAATTTAATTCAAGAATATATGCTGACGAAGTCTTGCGCGGGCCCTTGTTGGTATCTGATATAATTTATAACCTTGCCATATTATATTTTGCTTTTTTTTCGGAACTTTTTTTTTATATAAGCTCGGCACCATTGCTCTATAACGCTCACATGTTTATCCACTCAATAAAAACAACAAACAATATTTTGTATACCTCATTTCCATTATCCTGCTTGCTGTTCGTAGAGATCGAAGACGCGGTGGCTAATACAATCAACGTTTGATCGCAACATAAACGAAATACGATGAATCGACTCAGATATACTTTAAAAGTTATGATATTGTAATTTTGGTCACATTACATGCATATAGATCAACACATTTGACTTCTTTTCTGTCCTGAAAAATATCACCATCATCATCTTCCTAGCTTATTGATTTAGCGAGTCTGGCAATGGCACTCAAATAACTGCCAATATGACATTCGTAAGTATTAGTAGTAGTGTAGTAGGAGACATAGGGACCAGTCAAATTTGATCATACTGTATACATACATAGTTATTTGCTTGTGCAGGTTCTTTACAAGGTTTCCCTCACTACCGAAAACGTAGTATAGTATAGAATAGTTAGATTTGAAAAATCCAGAGATGTCTGTAAGCCTTCGCATGTCTATCCTTTTTTAAATCAATATTTCAGAGGTTTAATAGGCGGGTTCCCAACTGTGACGCTGAGAAACGCGGTTAGATAACCCAATTAGTTGTTAGACGCGGTCAGAAACTGTCCAGCTCCATTTTCTTTCCAGTTCACGACCTGCTTTACTTTAAAGCGGATTAGGGATCTACCCTACTACCCACCTGGGAATAACAAGGAAGCAACTTTATTTTCTGACCTTGTTTGGCCTTTGACATTACTTTAACGGGTGCCATAGAAATTATACGCCTGTGCGCGTTCTGTGTTTTGTTTAATAGCTAAGAAGTAACCTTCATGTGTCGAGTTAAATAATAATAGCTGGGTCCAGCGGAGATAGCTGAGCATACTTGTTTTTATGACCATAGCAATAAGGTTAAGAGTATTTGACTACTTTAATTTCCGATTGTACGAGCGGTTAACCAGTTGCCGAAAATAATTCAGTTTGTAGTCTGAAAATCAAAAGCAACCATTAGATTTTCTTTCTACCTAAAATCGCCTCTAAATAAGTGGCTTTCTTGATAACCTTTGATCAAATTTTATGTAGAAAATTTAACTTGCAAGAATAAAAACTCCTTTAAAAAGTATTTTACCACTCTTTTACTGCGCTGTTTATTTCATGATTTTCAAGTTTGTAACAAAAGAAAATTTACAAGTATATCAGAGCATCAGACTACGCGTCAAATAAAATGAACAAACAGCTCCTTTGAACCTCGTGATTCTTTATTTATCGTTATTTTTCTTGAAAACTTAAAAAGTCGTTGTTTGCTTGGAGAATTGCGTCGAAATTCAGACATCACATTATCTGACTTGAGCATGGACTGTGATTCGGGTGTCAAATTAACTTTTCAACATTCTTAAACATCTTGTGATTTATATCTATTTTGGAAAATGCGAATGTAAAATGTAATTTAAATTCGACTATTCTTTGAAATTATCTTGAAGTTGATATGCAACAATATTTTACACTGAACTAAACGAAAATAATATTTATTTGTATAAATCGTGAAAAGTTACTTTGTATTCTAGACTATATATATGGAACACATATAAAGAAGCCAAAGAGAAATTTCAATCAAACTCTCTAGATTCTTAGGTATGTATTTTCCTTTCCATATCTTTTTTGGTAGAATAAAATTTGCTGTTTATAAAATTAAATATATTTTTGAAAATGTTCCATGCATTAAAAGGTCATATCAGCAGCATCACAAAAAGTGATGGTGCTTCACATTTCATGAATTATCAGGGTTATTGGCATAAACATTGTGAATTTAAATTTATATTGATCTGACTGGCTTGACTGGCTCGATGGTGCATTCGGTAGTGAACCTGCCCCATGCGTCAACCAAGAGTTGTGGGTTCGATCCCCACCCAGAACAAACATTCGTGTGATGAGTACTTGTGTTTGTTCTGTGTCTGGGTGTTAATATCTAATAATTAAATATGTATTTGTAATACCACTGTTGATTCTGATATCCGTAACACAAGTGTTTAAGCTACCGGAGTCAGATCAATATATGTGATGTCGTCTAATATTTATTTAATGTGTTTAATAATCAAGTATAATATATGACCCAAGGATGGATAAATAATAAAGGAAAACAACGAACAGCCGAATTAAGGACCTCCACCTTTTTTGAAGTCGGTGGAAAAAGTGCCTATTGCAAACGTAACCCGTAACTTCCCCCATTCATCTTAGTCATAAAAAGAAGTCCGTCTTGACCTCGCTGTATATGCAAAAGTGTAAGTCATGTACGCACCCTTCTCTATTTTGTTTATAATAAATCAATAAACACCAAGTCAGTTTTTATATGTTATGTGAATAATGACAGTGTGATAGGCCTAATATAAGTATTTTATATTTTTGTTTCTCAACTTGGGTATACCACACTATAGGCTAGATGACTAAAAAATTCTGTATAGTCCGTCAGTTAGATTATAAAAAAATATTGAACACGTATTTTTTTATTTATTTGTCAAACAAACATTGACGAAGATACAATGCATTCAAGTTGCGCGTGACGTCACACTTTCGTACAATTTTTACTAAATAGTGACGTCGCAAGCCCTCACTCTAAAACTTTGATGCTCATTATCTTTGTGATTTTTTGTTAATTTGATAAAGCGAAAAATATGTGTCTAGTATTTATGTATAATCTAACTGACGGACTAAATAGAATTATAGTTTTTTAATGCAGTCATCATCCCTATTGTGTGGCTAGATTGTAAATTGACGTCATGACAATCGATAATTTTCCTACCAAAAACAAATTGGCATTCAATGAGGGTTCAAAAATACAAAAACCGCCTGATGGCACGAGGGAGTCTCGTGGTCTTATCACTGTCACTATTGGCTCCTTGTTGACAGCATGTCAGTTTGGTCTGAAAACTTACCAATGAGGAGAGTGACAAGACCGTGCGTCACAGAATGGCGTAACCGTGACGTTCTGTAACTATCCGATGTTTTAATTTTAAAAACCCTCATTGTCTTGTTTACTAAAAGATAAAATATATAAATTTCGGTAGTTAAGTGGCTTATCTAGTCGTAATGGCTAAGTGCTATCTGACAAATTGGTTTAACACCTCGTAACACTAAAATTTGTTTCTTGAAAGCAATGGAGTATTAAGTTACGACTACTTAAAAATAGATTAGTATAGATTATCCAGGCCTTACAGCCAGGGTATCCAATATCGTATCTTTGACAACCCCCATTATCCCAATGTTATGCGAGGCCGTTGCAAACTAATCTCTATTAGCAGGGCGAATAGGTCTTAAGTTGGAGCTTCTAATTGCTCGCCTTAATATGTACTGGTGAGGTGAATTTTTCCTTTATGAGGGATTCTTTACGGGCTATAAAGTTGAGTTCTAAGGTCGGGCTAATGGCTTGAAATGCATGCCTCAGCGGGTAAGCGCTTATAATGAAGAAGGGGGACATGTGTTGAAGGTTTAGGGCTAGGTTTTAAGGGCGAAATGGTTGAAGGTCTGAAGGCCTGGATCATTTGCTTTCTATAAGCCATAATGCCTTGTCCTTTTATATAGTCATACATAGCATCACGAAACCACGATTTAAAACCTTAGAAGGACTTTCCCCAGTTTATGGTTTAATTATAATACTTATCTTCAGAAAGCAACAGAGTGTTTAGTAAATAATTAATAAATAAATAAATTCTCCAGACTGACACACCAATTCCCTAGTTCCAAACTAAGCTTATGCTTGTACTATGGATACTAGGTGAACGGGTAGACATACTTAAATACGTTTATACACATCCATGACTCGATTACAAATGTCTATGTTCATCACACGAAACATTTGCCCCTAGCAGGATTCGAATCCGCAACCCTTGGTTTCGTGGCCAGGGTCTCTAACCACTCGACCAACGGGCCTGTAGTTCTAACTCGTATAATAGGAAAGTTTATTGACCTTTTTAAATATGAAAACACTTTCTAGCCCATTTTAATCCAAACTTAAACTACTATAATCGCACAAACATTATTTATTTATAACTAACTAACTAAACTGCACGCCATTACATTAATTATTTATGAAATCGTATAGATTATTTATTCATCTACTAAATAAATCAGATTCAATACGTAAAGAATTGAAAAATTAATGTACCAAATCCGCCACAAATATTGAGTGAACTGTTCGGTTCAATACAATCTTTCACCAGTTTTATGGTCACGTTTCCGAAATAAAATAACAAGATTATACATACATTATGGAAAAAGGTTCAGTTCTAGCCTTTATTGAGTAAAACGAAATCGTAAAAGGGAGCGTTTTGCAATATCTGACTCGAGACCACTTTTATAGTGATCTTCCTTACCTTATTAAGTCAGCAACCGACCCTTTGGTCCATACCGGAATGTTTATGAAAGTGAGAATGCTTTTAAATGCACCTGCGCACCCTATTACAGGATATTTCACCGTACACAACGGCGAGATTGTAAAAAGTGACCAAAAAACAAATTGGAGTTAATTACTTGTGGATTTATGACGGTCGTTAGCGTTTTGTTTCTGTTACAACTTTTGTGGATCCGCGTTTTAACTGACAAACGATTCCATACGATTTCCACTGGAATGGGTCATTGTACGACGGTTAAATAAAATCTGCTATAGATTTTCCAGAGCTGTCCAGGAGAGGGAATGAAATTGTAAAACTGATGGGAAATTTCATATCATTTTGTTTTGAACGTTGTCGAAAATTTTCCGCTCAGTGATTTTCACCCTCATTCATAATCGAAATGTGGAAAGCCCTTGTGTGGTTGAATAAATAAGTAGTATCTTTGAATCTGACGGACTATTTTATGTTTATATTAAACAAATAATGAGGCATTAATTGCTATTTGATTTTGATAGTATTTTAACAGTTATGTTATATTATTCCCATGAGGGTAGGCAGAGATCACATACTTCCATTTGCTACGATCCCGACATTCACCTTTTGCTTCTTCTACATTCATAAAGCTAAGGCGTGACATTATGTATGTATGTTATATTATTAAAATCTGTATCAATGGCTTTTATAGCACTGAAAAATCTACGAGTATAACGAAAGCACTAGCACAAAATGTGCGACGTGCGTTAACAACGAGGCTATCGTTATCTAGTGTTTATTGCATGATTATTTTAGTAGATATTTTCACAAATGTAGCTGTAACCATAGAAAATGATATCAACTAGAAATGGGAGCTTACAGCGTAGCCAAATCCTATACTATTAATGTTATAAATCTGAACGTTTGAAAGTTTGTATGGATTCGCTGATATTTAGTACATATATAGATCTAATTTATCGCATGAAATAACTTTTATCAACCATTAATTATCATGGCATAATCTAGGATAGCATTCCTTAACGGCTTAATTTAAAGTCTATATGAAAGAAGACGTAAGCAGAGGGTCATCATCATAAATGAAAACATAAAAATCGACGATAAATATCGCACTAGATACAATTTGATGACGGGTCTTGGTGCGCTTTTCACTTATCTCCGAAGGGGACAAAGCAGGGTGATAGATCGGAATCCTAGTCCCACCTGAGACTTTTTATTCTATGGAAGCCCAAAGGTGGTAAACTGCCAGATATCACTTTGCACTCCGCTCCTCTTTCGAGGACGTTTATGTCAGAGAGTCTACGCATGTCCCTCTTATCAGTTGAGAGCAGTGAGAGGGTAATGCTGACCGATTGACAGGCCCTAATGGACACTCGGTAGGGTTGCATTAGGACTGACAGCAAATCACGGGTTGACAGTAGGCACTGCCCCACAATAAATGCAGTAAAAATGGAGAAAAAAGTTTGAAAAAAATAGAATCCGTTTAACATTACTTCACGATATGGATATAAATCAGTGATTTGCATTTGTTTTCAGATTATATATGCTTATTTGCTAGCAACAGCGTATATACAATTTTATTTTTAGTGTATACGAAACTCAAAAATTTGTTTGTACAGAAACGTTAATAGAATCGATTGCAGTTTTTATACCAACATGGTATAAAAACTGCTGATTTATGCATGGTAGAAATACTGCATGGTATAAATGCATGGTAGAAATACTACACAGTATAAAATGTTATATTTTGACCAAAAGAATTAAATCTTTAAATGAAAATATTTGACCCGTTTTTCGGTTTAAGTACCTATACACTAAAATTATTTACCTTGTGTTAGTTACTATTTTTGTAAAATCCTAAAAATATTACACCACTGTAATATTTTAGGATTTTACGAAAATTTGTCATTTCCACAAATCGTAGCCGATTACCATTGGATCAATTTATCACCAGAAACTATACTCGTATTGTAAATGTATATTGGAGTATACAAACTCAACTTTCCTTTTGGGGGTTACTAAGCAGAAACTAGTAGGGATTAGCCCCCATTAATCTCCAAAAGGTAGATAGATATCTCCGAACCAGAGATCGGAGATACCTCTTCCTACCTTGACTCCGACATTGTTTTTCAGACCAAAATTGTTTTGGATCATTTTATCACCAGTTATACCCGGTCGTATACCAACGATTTGCAATACTTAATTGTAAAACTTTGGTATATGACCTCAACCATAATTTTTATGATTAACTCAAAAGTTAGGAACCACTGCGTTATAAAAAAACACGTTGATTCGTATTCGTATGTAAGCAGTGAGCCACGAAGCCAATCGCATCATCAATGTAAGCAATTTCGCGTGGTAATATTATCATACAGCGTTCACTGAACGCTTATTTCGCCGGCGACCCGACCGACCGTGAACAATGCTGACGGTTTCTGCGAGTACCCGGGACATTTAATTTCGCGAGAGAAAATTATTTATCATATTTTCGAAAACAATGTCGCTGTGCAACATTGTTTAGCAAGTGAAAGAATGTGTTTGACTTCGTCGGAATAGTTTGTGCGTTGGTTTTTGTTTTGCTGTCATGACTAAGTGCTTTGTGAACGTCTTTAAATAAAGCTTCAAACCCACTGAAGACTTTGTTAGACCATAACTTGTTAGAATGTTGGTAACAAACCGTAGTTTATAGTATATCCATTAACATTATATCATTTTGTATTGCCTGAAGGATAATTGTGAGTCACAATGCAATAAGTACAGAAGTTAAATTTTTGTAGTTTTTGTATGTCTACTTTTTTATACAGTAAAGTTATTTAGAATTATATTTATATAACCCGCACTTGAGTGCTATACCAACGTGCACAGCGCATATATTTGCGGTTTATTAATAGAATAGAATATCGCAAGATAATAAGGAAATAAAATTTTCCTTTGCCGTGTTGCATTCAGACCGCGATTGTAGTTCGCGAAAGTACGAATACGTAGAATACGAAAAAAGGCAATGTCTTATTTAAATACTTTTTAGATAAAGTCATTAATAACTTTTGATGTAGATAATAGCTACATATATTAATGTTAGAACTTAATAAGCTATTAATGTTATATTTAGGTTATTAAATTGAATTAGATTTACTTAATCGGTAATATGCCTTTAAATTTATCAATTAGATGATATTGACGGATTGTATAGACTAGGACCCAGCACCGTCACAGGAAGACTGAATGAAACACCGGACTTCTAGTGAACTAATTTAATGCACGCACTGTCTTTACATTCTTAGGTCTAATTAGTATAATTGGTGTTCTATGGTCTTTAATGATTTTTCAATGATTTTATAATGATCTTTAATGGTCTAATTTGAACTCTATGGCGTTGGGTATTTAAGTACTCGGTAAAACAAAATGCCACCGCGTGGCAATCTACACCCAACGCCATCTGTTGGTGAAATACGAGTACTACACATTCAGTAATAGCTCGAACACGGATCGTTTTATTTAATGATCTTATGGTGACTTCTTAAATGTAAAAGTGAAACCAATATCTAAATAAAGCTTGCACGAATAAAATACATAGTAAGCGTCAACGATATTTCCATTTAAATGCACATCAAATTTGATATAGTAAATCAAAACATCTGTCGGTTTGTTCCGAGTTCGAATATTTTACTAAATATTGTATAGCTTCATTACTATGCAATGTTCGGTTTGCATGCGAATGAAAGAATCCTATAAAAACAGTCAAGTGCGAGTGTAATTGTATACTCGTGGTTCTTTTTCGTGATATCAGCTATGTACCAATTTTCACATTATAGTATATTGTCTTAAAGCTCTAGTTATGATCCATAAGGATATACCTAACGTGCCCATTTATTTTTTAAGTCAGAATATTTTGTAACACGATGTTTATAAGACATGGACTTGAGAAATACTTGGTCCTTGTAACGGTGGAAATTTATTACGTTTAAACAGTTTGGAGCTAGAATATTAGCGTTCTAGCCGACAGAGTAACAGATTATTTATTTATTGCACTGTGGTGTAATAAAATAAAAATAAAAAATTAAAAGTTGAAATTTTGCAAATGCTTCTGTCGATTATGCTATTGTTTAGTGAACCTTGTCCTATTTGTACCTAAATATTTTTTTTTTGTAATAGTACCTCTGATATATCTCGATCTCGACTGACCCGTTGGTCGAGTGGTCAGAGACCCTGGCCACGAAACCAAGGGTCGCGGGTTCTAATCCCGCTAGGGGCAAATATTTCGTGTGATGAACATGGATATTTGTACTCCAGTCATGGATGTTTATAAACGTATTTAAGTATGTGTATCCGTTCACCTAGTATCCATAGCACAAGCTTATAAGTTTGGGACTAGGGATTTGGTATGCCAGTCTGAAGAATTTATTATATACTAGCTGTGCCAGCGGTGTCACCCGCGTTTATGGTTAATATTATAAAGACTATTTCCGTCATACATGATTTCTATGCAACTTTAACCATTAAGGCTGCACACGCGACGGAAGCTTAAAAAATGGAGTAACTTCTCCCGTTTTCCCAACATTTCCCTTCACTACTCTGCTCCTATTTATTGTAGCGTGATGAAAAGTATACTATAACCTGCCTAGGAGTATGAAGAATAATTGTACCAAGTTTCGTTAAAACCCGTCGAGTAGTTTTTGTTTCTATAAGGAACATACAGACAGACAGACAGACAGACAGACAGACAGACAGACAAAAATTTTACTGATTGCATTTTTGGCATCAGTATCGATCACTAATCACCCCCTGATAGTTATTTTGAAAATATATTTCATGTACAGAATTGACCTCTCTACAGATTTGTTATAAGTATAGATTTATATTGTATTTAGCCCAATATTTCAGAGAAACTGTAATAAATATAGCATTTATGTACGTTTTATTATGTATTTGTGTAGAACAAACACAATTTTTTATACAACAGAGGTAAATTGAAAGTCTTGAAGACATGTGATTTCCTACGGTTTTCAAGGATCCAAAGCAAAATAACAAGAATCCTTACAGATACATCCTCGTGTCTAGGTACTATAAGGTTTTATTGTTGTATCAAAGAAATTTAAGTTTAGTCATACCCAACACGAGATTCAGTTTTGATATTAATATTGGACGAAGTATGCTAATGTTGAAAGAAATAATGTGATGAATGTTGTCTAGCACTTTTTAAATATTCTGAATTTATAATTGAACAAATAGGTATGTTAATTTAAAATCATGTTTATCCATTTATCCTTCATCCGTAATAAGAAGTGATCGAAAATTGGTTATTCTTATCTTATGGAAAATCTCCACAAGAGTTCTTTAAAAGAATTCTTACAACTTTTTTGATCTCTACAATATACAGATATTTCTACATACAAAATAACGTAGATTTGATTGGTTAAAAATGCTATCCGTTTGCACAAAACGTTATATTGTGTTATGTTTACTGAAAACATATAGAAAACCTAACATTATGGCCATTAAAGTCAACAATGTGCAATTTCTTTTAGCTTCACTATATGGTTCCTGTTCCTGTAAAGTTCCTGTTTCCCTAGTTATAACCAAAGGTGGGCATTAACTCGTTTATCCGTTAATCGTTAATTCACGAAGTTAACAATCTGCTAAAAAGAATGAATTTTAAGTTAACTGCTAAAAATATTAACGCTCTTGTTAATTTTTGTTATATTAAACTTCCGTTAATTTTAGTCCGTTACATTAGTCGTTTGTTGATATGCTGTCATTTTAAAGCAAACGTTGATGATGCTCTGATTAAAGAAAGGGAAGCAAACGAAAAGGAAATTATTCGAATCGCGGAAGTAGCAATAATGAAGAAGAAGGGGATGATTTTTACAGCACTCTTACTCAGTTTTAAGAAAATAGGTATAGAGGCCACAACACTACAAAAAAAAAATAACAATTTTATAAGAACTTCAAATTCGAAGAACGCAAAGTCAAAATAATCTTTTACGGATGCTGATTTTCTAGGATGAACTAGTTATAATTAATCTTTTTATTAAATATAACACTATCCTCTACTGCTACATTAGAACGTCTTTTTTCAACGGGCATAGATGTTTATCGGGCTTACAGATCATTGTTGTCGGATGTAAATTTTAATATGCAAATTTTTATGAAGGGTAACATGCACCTTATGCAAAATTACCATCAAAATTATCTACCTACTTACTACTTATTTCTACATTCTTTATTATAGAAATAAATAAAATTGTGTATAATTCTTGTTTCTACTTGTTTCTGTTTTATTTACCTTTTTCTCACAGTCCAAAAACAGTATAAGTTTTTCATGGTTAACTTAAACTTGCGTAAAATTTTCGAAACCTTGACGCTCTGCCAAATATCAAAGTTAACTTTTTAACAAACGAATTAACGATTAACGAAGTTAACTTTTGCATTTACTATGCCCACCTTTGGTTATAACGTTCAAGAGAAACATCAGACGGGTTTGACTCCTTAGCTATTCGCATTATGAAGGAATTAGCATAAGCCTTTGTTCAGGTAGTTGGAACATCAACACTCTGACGGTGAAAAGTTATAAATATTTAACAGATACTAGACTAACTTTGAGCAAATAATCGTGAACATTGTTTTGTGCATATTATTAACTTGTAGGTTTTATGTTCAATAATAAAATACAATATAAACACTCGTGTAGTACTCCTAAATAAGAAAAATATTAAGAAAATTAGAAAACATCTTTTTTTTCTTTAAATAACTCACAAAACATGTTGTTGTTTGTCGCATGTTGTCTAGGACTTAAAAACAATTTGCCAATTGTGTTTCTTGCCTAGCATGTCGTCAAAGGCGACTAATGGTATACCTATCGGGTTTTGGGTATGTGATTGTGTAGGTGACAAGCTATCCACTTGTCACTTTTTCGCAATTTTCCATCTAGCCTAGTTTTATTTTTGGCTGAATGTGGTTAAAAGGGCTTGCTGCCTCTTTGACTCCGCCTACCCCGTGCGGATTATGGGTGTGATGTTACGTATGTATGTACAAAACATATCTGGAAAATTAGATTCAATAGTTTTAACAACCGATTAAAGTCAGAACTGTATGTACTATTCAAGTCAAAAAAATCATATGTGTAGTAGTAGTAAGTAAGTAATTTCACAATGATGCTTCCATTTTAATTTTGTAGGTATGCCATTGTCAACTGTGGTGGCACGGTCTATCATACGCAACTGTCGAAACAATTTAAATTGTAAAACAATCAAAATCAATAATTTCAAGCGAATAATGAAAGAGTAACGAAATTAATTATTAGCAAATGATTTAAACATCCGCGTTATTGTGTCGAATAAAACTGTAGCGAAATAAAAATGTAGAGGTTCATTAAGTAAATTGGCCAATATTATACTTTGCCATCTTATGGAAAATTGTGTATGAAGTATTCTCATTGACAACTGGGTCACACGCAGCATGAGGCACTTTCTCCTTATCCTCTCCCTTTTCTCTCTCCTGTCTCATTTCTCTCTTTTTCCTCTCGCTCCTCTCTCTTTCTTTCACTGGGTCACAGACAGATGTTGACAGCAATGAGGTTCGTCAGTCGTGCCTCCAGGCCCGATGCCCTAAATCCATGCATCTAATATTTTATGCGTTACTTTGTTAGTCGCAAGGCTCGCTTTGCACCCGTCCGTTCATTCCATTAGGGGTAAATGGCGTGATGTTTGCAGAGATATGGCAAACACGCCTACAATATCCATAGTCAACTATGCGTCCTATCGAACGAGAGAAACCATTTAGGTTGAAATGCATACATGAAACGTTTTGTCAAATGTATTCATTGCTATTTTTTAACACAAGATGCATACCAATCAATGATATGCATCTGGTTTTTAAAATTTGGCTCTGCGTGAAACTCGTTCTGTTACATACACTATCGTGTATCCTGTGTAATCTATCACTTAATGTCCCTTTGTAGACTTCTTTTTATTCAGGAAAAAAAAACAAAAAATTGCAATGTTCAAACTTTAGGCGTCTCAGGAATTCAAAACTCAAACTCAAAATATCTTTATTTACGTATGCCTCAAAAAAGCACTTAAAAATCGTCAAGTAATAGGTACAAATTTCAACGCAACGAGTTAAGTAGTTTCAGCGTGAAGACGTGCAACTTTACTTTACCTTTGCCCTTATAATATTACATACATACATACTGTCACACCTTTTTCCCATAGAGATAGACAGACACCATTACATCCTCCCATTTGCTACGATACTGGCACCCACATAACGCTTCTTTTCTTTAATTATGATTATTATCTTTTGATTCATGCTCGTCGGCTAAGAGTAGGTCCCGGACCTTATAATAATAAGTAGTATTATAATAATAGTAAAGTTAATTAAGACTTTAATATCAACGTACTTACTTGCAATTCATTGTCGCCGATAATCGTAAATGCGATAACAGTCCGAACAATATTCCAGTTTTCCATTTACTGGATCAATCACTCAGGCGCTCTACCAATCAAGGTAATTGGCTTACTTATATATTCGAAATATATTGTAATTGTTATAAATTGCGACCACTTTTCCAATTCCGTCATAAGGTAAGGAAATATTTGTTTAAACTCTCATACATTCTTAATGTTTACTTCGTAGATGTATTTCACTAACGACCACCCGTGGCGTCGTCTGTGGAAGTTTTGTATTAGGTTATCATATAAATTCAGGTCCATTTAATTAATCAGATATGTCTAATTTCATCTTAATATAGTTCCATGACCACGTGACTGAGTGATAGTACCTGAATGATAAGGACACGTGCTTAACACGCGAGGAGTGATGTGGATCTAGGAACTAACTCTGTACCTACCTTAAACTAAAAAGAAATACATACATACAAAACATCACGCCTATAATCCCCGAAGGGGTAGGCAGAGTCGAAAGGGCAGCAAGCACATTTAACCACATTCAGCCAAAAAAAAAGCCGGGCTGGGTTAGATGGAAAATTGTGAAAAAGCAGTGACAAGCGGCTAACCTGTCGCCTACACAATCACACACCCAAAATCCGATATACCATTAGCCGCCTTTTACGACATTATTTTTTTTTGTCCCGGACCAACATGGGACAAAAGCACACTGAAGTAGATATTTAATTACGTACGTGGTATAATTATACTACTTACAAGGCGGTGATAAAAAACGTCATAAAGTACTTTGCATATTAAAATACGCTGGATTTTCTAATTTAGCTATATTTAGGAGGTATGAGGGTCAGATGGAAGTAGCTTCAATGTAATACTTCGACTCGCTAAATACAGCATCATGGTCTTAGCAAGGAACGTGGGACTCCGGACCCCGACTAAGCAAGGGCCAAAATGGTTGTCATAATCTTTATGACTTGATTGAGCTATAAATCTAAATATTGTTACAGTGTATATATGGGTATTATAAGGATAAGGAGAATAGTTGTATTGTTTATCAATAGGCTTTTATTTTTTTTATGTTATTTCAATAATATGAAGAAAATGCTAACAGAACAGAATATAATGTTTACATATATTTCTTGGACTTGCTATAAGAACTGCAATCTTTTCTTCCTAAAATCACGTCACTCCCCCAACAAGGACACGGCAATCATTCCAACGCTGTCTTTCTGACTTAATAAAAATTTGCTCCTCGCGGAAGTTACACAACGTATTAGCATACGTACCGCACGAGCTCACATAGCGTCAATTTATGACCATGTAATATTGGGACAATTGCCATCTGAAGGAAACGAGACTGAGGGAATGTTACTG
Source organism: Glyphodes perspectalis (assembly GCA_951394215.1). Taxonomy (NCBI): domain Eukaryota; kingdom Metazoa; phylum Arthropoda; class Insecta; order Lepidoptera; family Crambidae; genus Glyphodes; species Glyphodes perspectalis. The sequence continues at coordinate 6,618,979 of OX596215.1, forward strand.
CCTCGTCTTCTAATTTATGAGCTGTAATATTCGGGCTCCGGCCGCCGTTGCCTTTACTCTCACCTGCCCTGCCTCCGTACACAGCTTTAAGAACATAATCTTTATTACCTACGAGAGTACTTACCGGGAGTTCCTTTATTTTATTCCCGGTTGCGGTGTAATATCTCTGCAAATGCGTCAGTATCAAATATGCAGAATCCGCGAGCGAGGCGCATATGTAATGTTTCCTTAAGCCGCACGAATCTCGGCGGATTTATTTTTTGTTTCAGTGTAAATATGCAGAATATCATTTGCGGTTATTCCGGTTTCATCAGCTGTTGCTCGTATTGATTGTGACTCCCGGCCAATTCGCGTATGAATTATTAATCTTTGTGGCTTCATTTCGGCTTCCAACGGCATCTTTTTTTTCTAACCGATGCTATAATTCGATCTAACGCTTCAGAGCCGATCTTTATTCCTTTAGTTGACTTAATACACTTTACGATGTGTTCATTAGCGTGATGACGTCGTAAAAAAGACGTGACTCCACTTTTTCGTGGCTTTTTCAACTTCGTTCTTTTGTCATTGAAATTGGTTGATCCTCGTTCCATTCGCCTTACTTCATTGTTAGCTTGAAAAGAAGCCATTTCTTGATTTTCTTTTCTACTATACTTGTCTAGGTGCTTATTTACAAATCAATGCCTTTATATCGAAGCTATATAAGTAAGCTTTTTCGAATGTTATAAATAGTACTTTTGTTAACTTGTTGTGATCGTAATAAAAAATATCGACTTCTTGACATGACAATTGGTGATTCCATATTGTTTAATACATACATAACATCACGCCCATAATCCCCGAAGGGGTAGGCAGAGTCAAAAGGGCAGCAAGCCCCTTTAACCACATTTGAACCATAAATGAACCTGGTCTGGGTTAAATGTAAAATTGTGAAAAAGTAATGACAAGTGGCTACCTCGTCGCCTACCTCATCGATATTTTTAAATCATATCAGATTTTTTTTTGTAAATTATCATAAGTAATACAAATTGTTTAGACGTATCAACAAAATCACTAAATGAAAATTAAGGATTTTGTTATGTAAAAATCTATACTTATAATAAATCTGTAGAGAGGTCAATTCTGTACATGAAATATATTTTCAAAATAACTATCAGGGGGTGATTAGTGATAGATACTGATGCCAAAAATGCATTGTCTGTCTGTCTGTCTGGATGTTCCCTATAGAAACGAAAACTACTCGACGGATTTTAACGAAACTTGGTACAATTATTCTTCATACTCCTGGGCAGGTTATAGTATACTTTTCATCACGCTACAAATAATAGGAGCAGAGTAGTGAAGGGAAATGTTGGGAAAACGGGAGAAGTTACTCCATTTTTTAAGTGTGCAGCCTTAATGGTTAAAGTTACATAGAAATCATGTATGACGGAAATAGTCTTTATAATGTTAACCATAAACGCGGGTGACACCGCTGGCACAGCTAGTATATAAATAAAATGACTCGAAATCTCTTGCCCATCTCTTGTTTCCAACCCAGATCCGTAACTATGGTGGCTACTTAACGACATTTTCCGAATTGGATGAAACCAATATCCTTGAAAGACCAATACAGGGCCGCACCCAAAACTTGTCTGCGGCAGGTACTTTGAACCGTTGACGAAGTTACGCCGGTCGGTATTCAGTAACTCGGTACATCAGCAAAGTGCACTTATGTTATTACGTGAGCTTAACTCATAGCGCCACTCCGACGCTGGCGCCTCTAAGGTGTTCAACTACTTTGGTGACCGTAAATGATTTGCCAACTCGATAAGGTGCGAGTTGGGATGCTGCGGATTTGAGAGGCGTCGAACTTATACTTGGCTTACTACTAGTAGAAGAAGACTTATGTCTTCTTTCTTTTTTGGTGATACTAGTTTCTGTCCCACGGCTTCGGTCGCGTGGTAGATCAATGAAACCGGTGCTGTTCTGATGTATGAGCTATATCAGTGTTCCAATAAATCTATTAAAGTAGTCTCTTCGTGAAAGAGTAACAAATATCTACACATTCATCCATCCATCCATACAAACTTTCGCGTTTATAATATAGCCTATGTTGACGCTGCAGACAGGTAATATCCTGTTATATTATTCAAGATTCACACGTAACTGTATATTATTAACACACAATCATTATAGAAACAACATGTACTTTCGTATTTATTTTTATTCATTGGTATTTGTTCAGACGATCGCTTAGTGGTTGAAATTAGACGGTGCCACTTTAAACTTATTTCCAAATATAAATATGGGATTTAATATCAAAAAACGCGAGAGTAATAAAATCCAGAGGATTAATTACAAAGACTAATCGGATTATAGTTATACATTCAGAGTATAGCTCAAAATATTCCTGCTGCATTTTATGTTCATAATTTTTCACTTCATCGCTACGATGCGATTGCTTAGATTGAACAGACATCTCAAGTAGTAAAAATGGCGATGAACTTATACATATACCAATTGAATATGTATTTACTTCTTTATTTATGTAGCGTCGTTATCAGTTTCATCGATGTTATATTAATGTAGTTATGTAAGTAGTAGGTATATTCTTCCTGCATTGTTCCGATTAATAGCAACATTAATCATCATAACTTAACATAAATGTGACATCGACTAACAACCATTCATCTTGTATTAGCATAGCCCGAAATAGATTGCTTCAAAACCATTCATCATATCTCCGAATAGGTAACAGGTATGTAATCATTCAATACATCTGTTATAATTGAGGGCGTCTGCAAGTATATATTCCGGATACCCGGAGGGAAAAAAAGTGGAATACTATATTTCTAACACAATGACCGATAATAATAGGTCAATGTACATAATATATGAATGGTATTCTATGTAGAAAAGTATATGATAAAAGTTTAAGTGAAAGGGCAATGATATTTCCATAGCTAACAGACGATACTGACAGACAGAGACTAATAGACGCTCTGGATATTTAATTGATTAGTTTATCTGCGCTCGTCCTTGAATACAATGAAATAAAATCTTCAAATCACACACACACACAGAAAAAACACGAGCATTCATCATTTGAATGTTTGGGATCGAACCCACAACTCTTGGCAGGGTCACTACCGAATGCGCCATCGAGCGAGTCTAATTTTAATCTGACCATTATAAAAATACTCAGCTTTATTTGTGACGGTGTAAAGACTAAATCCAGACACCTCTTGCTTACAAACAAGTAGCTTAAACTACTGGAAGACAAGAACACCAAAAAAGATTTCAAGTGAAGCAAGAGTAGTTTTAACAAAAGGCTAACTAGCTAAGACATTTCCCTCTGGTATTCTTGCAAATCAACCTCGATCGGTCGAAATATAGCAGCAGTCAGACTTTGCAAGTGTTGGGGACAATTAGATTGGACGCCCAGTCTCACCTCAGCGCCGTATGGTACCGTCTTGCAATAATGCAGTGTGCACACTGACTCCGTTTGCTATTTATACAAGTATAGACTCTAATGCGTCCCGGACACATACTGGTGTGGCTAAACTGGTGTTTCTACATGGCTATGTGTGTAAGTATTTATGGAATGCGGGTTTGTACACTAATGTGTAAGGGGATAAGTATAATGAAGAAAGGTTTGCCATTAGAATTCCTAAAAATGTGTAAAAGATGTGTGTTTTCGTGAGATGTATAGATATGAAAGAAGTTTGTCAGAATGTAACTCTGAAGCTAAGAGGAATTGCATGATTTCTTTATAATTGATAGTCTATTTATAAAGAGTAAAAATGATTTGTAATATCTTAATCGTTACCAATTTATAAAGCTTCTAGATAAAAGATGGACAAAGAAATCCTAAAAAAAATTAAGTGCTGTCAAAGTTTACGTACGAGCTGTACAACCATATCCATAGAAAAATATATTTTATAAAAGACAATTAGGTGAAAAGTCAATGAAAAAGTGTAAAATATCCAGAAGTATTTTAATTTTTTTATCCTTTCTTTAAATCCAAGATTTTAACATTGACGAATGCATAAAGAGTATCAGTGCCATAAATATTGCTCTTGAATCATCAAGCGCTGAAGGCACAGAACACATCAATAGATGGTGTGATTTTCCGAACACCTTCAATTGGCAGAAATTCGGATGAAAGCCGGCATCGTAGGTGTTGTGTGCAATTAGATTTCTCCCCAAGTGGAGCGTTGCGCCCTGCGGTAATGCACATGCACACAGGCTCCCAGTACGGGAGGCGGCGCGTTTGGCAATAGAGATAAACCAGTGCTTTGGCAGTCGGGCTTATTCTCATTAATAAGCACTTAAGTTTGGGAAATTTGTTTGCTTTCTAGCACACATGTGTTCCGTCCCATGTTGGTCTGTGACTCAAAAATAATGTGCAAGCTGTGTGTGTTCCTTGCTTAGCATGTGTTAAAGGTGACTAATGGTGTACTAGGTATTGGGCTCGTGATTAAGAAAGCGACGGGGTAGCCATCTTGTCACTACTTTTTAACAATTTTCAATCTAACGCAATCCAATTTTATTTTGGCTTAGGAGCTTTTTGCTTCCTGGAGTCTGTCTACCCTTTCGGGGATTTCGGACGTGATGGTATCGTATGTCTGCTACACACAGGCTTACAGTACAGGAAGCGACTGGTGTTCGGTAATTTTCTGGCAATAAATCAGTACTTTGCTACTACTAGTCGCACTAATCTTATAAACAAACAATAAAGTTTAGAAAATGTGATTGATCTATAATATACATCATTAAAGATCCTCAACGTTAATATCCTGACGAAGAAATGATGTTAAAGTATTTATGATACTCCCGCCATGATTAGTGAGTTTAAAATTGGCCTCGGGTATTTTCAGTAGTCAGTAGAAGAGGCAGTAGCATAGCGTGAGTTTCTGTCGCCCGGGGCCGGGCTCAAATTTTCCGCCCTTAAGACGGGGTGGCTTTCTAATACACCAACTCAGGATTGATTTCCTAAATAAATCTTTAAACTTTAACTAATATTTAAAATTTGTCCGGCACCACTGAGAACAGGTCAGATTTCATGCCTAAGTAAGTATCTGATATTTGTTTAACCTGATCGTGTTCGATAACACAATTATATTATTCTTTTGCTCTTGCCATTTCACGGTTACGTTACTACTGTGTTGCACAGTTAAAGAGTTCGGTGATATATAACCAGTAGTGTTTACGTGTAATCTTGTTACAATACCTATAAATTATAATTCATTCACGGTCATGATTTTCAGAGGGTTTCTGTTCTCTCGTCATGTTTCCCGCATAAAGAAAAAATAAGTTGTTTTTATTCCCTAGAACTAACAAGAAACCGTCTTTAGCCAACAATATTGTGAGCCTAACCTTCAACGTTTTAAGCCTCAAATCACTCGACGCGAAAGTGGTTTAGGTACTTCATAAAAACATATAATCATTTCAGAGAAAAAGGGCATGAGGTCTTTGCCCTTTGAGGCGTCACAGTCTTAATAATAATAATAGGCAGTTTTTCGATTGCTGAGCAGGTTAAACCTTGATGATTAGAAGGTATTAACAGTTCCTATTGTTTGTAATTTTTAAAGAGTATCTTCACCATATATTCTTTACAATTTTACTAGTTGATGGGTACTTCTTTTTGTGTTTACGCTGTACCGCCAGTGAACTGAAGGCTGTGTTGCACACTAGAACGGTTGGCATACTAGAGTGATGCCAAGGTACCTACTGGGCTCAGAACAAATTTTTCGATTCAGCTATTTTTCCTGGATTGCTAGTACTAGTATAAGTACTGGCGTACGCAGCGTCATCACTTTATAGTAAAATTAAGTATTAAGTACTATCGATATGGAACTGGTTTTAAACTAATCTAGTTCTGGGTCTATTGTTATATCAGTAGTCCATACGAAGACTGTCAGATTAAATTGTGAACAAAATTAACCAATTTGTATTGAGTACTCGTTCATATTTCCACGTTAATAGCTTGTAATATAAATAGTCATTCGAAAATGTCTGAATATTAGCACAGTGCGTGCATAAAATTCTGGATGTTCCATTAGGTCACAAAATATCATGTTCTGTTTGATGAACAAAAACCGCATTAATGTAGTCGCTAAATAATGTTATTAATTTTAATATTCATATTGTTTATAAATGTAAAAGTTTGGGTATAATTTTATGTATTGCGCTATAAATATCAAGCGTCAAAGTTTGTAAAATGTAATTGATATTATTACTACGTATACCTAGACTCATAATTGTATCAAAGTTATTATCAATCAATATGACAGGTCCAGAAATAAACGACGGATTAACGCTGAATTATTATATATTCATATAATATCCGATGGCAGTATTTTTAAAACAGCGTTTTTAAACCTTTTTGAATACGCGACTCCTTTATAGATATGAAAAAATCCCACGATTGGAAAACACAGTTTTAATATATTAACCGGTTCAGATAAATTTAGAATCATGGTCTAAGCGAATTCAGACTTAGACCGTTATATATCGTAAGGAAGAAAATATATTGGTAAATAATATGAAATAGAATGAAATACTACAATTTATATTCTTGTTGTTCACTAAAACTTCAATACCAAAAGTCATATCTGACGCAATATTTTTTTTCCTTATGTAATGTGGAAAAAAAACACAATTCCACCTGTAATCGCCCGACATCTTCAATGAACCTCGTCAGCGATACCATTCTCAATCTGCGATGTTGTGCAACGCCGGCTGGGAGAGAACGGCGTCCGCGCTTAGCCGCGGTTATTTGCCGAGCTGATTGCAGCCGCCTCGAGGCGCCGTGTTTGAGCGCCTGTAATCGAATAGCCGGCTCGCACACATGCACCGCGAAATATTACTTGTCCGAATTGAAATTGCGTTCGGCTTGGACGGTTTGTTTTAAAGAAAAACAAGAATTCAGTTTCTTGTTAACATATAGTTCTTTTATGACGAACTTCAAGTGGATTATCAATTACTCGCACATGGTGGTAAGCTGGCTTGGACATTACTTAGTTCCTTTTATTTTTGCTATATACTAAATTATAAAAGAATCACCGTCTATTTCATGTTTTGGAAGGAAAAAATATAGCAAATTCGTTTATGATTGCCCGTCATTTTGAATAGACCTCTTCAATGAAGAGATTAATTTATGTAATCTAACGTCAGCTAACGTCGTGCAAACCAGGCTGGGAGAAAGCGGCGTCTGCGCCTATCCGCTTTTATTTGCTGAGTTGATTGAAGCCGCCTCGAGGCGCTATTTGAGCGTCTGTAATCGAATAGCCGGCCCTCACAAATGCCCTGAAAATATTACTTGTCCAAATCGAAATTGGAGGGTTTACTTGGAGAAAGAACAAGAATTCAGTTTCTTGTTGACACCTCAATTGTAGTTCTTCTATGTTATAACGTCTTATAGATATTATTTCGTAAAATGGAGTTTGTTGTAGATTATTAAATTACCAGGTATAAAGTATAAGAGTGGCTTCGATATCTGATACCAACAGTCTTGCATTAAATCAAATTATATACAGCAGAATCATTTTTGATCGCCCAAAATCTTGAATGAATCTCGTTACCGAAGCTATCTATACGATATGTGCAAGGCCAAGTATGCGGCATCAGTGCCGCCTAGCCGCGGTTATTTGTGGAGTTGATTGCAAACGCCTCGAGGCTCTGTGTTTGAGCGGCTATAATCGAATAGCCAGCCTGCACACATGTGTCGAGAAATATTGCTTGTCCGAATAGAGATTCGTTCTCATCTCACGGTTTGTTAAAACAAGAACGAGAATGCAGCGGTATTGCTGCTATATGATTTAAAAATTTCCTATTGCATTATGTAGTACACGTACTTATAGCTAACTACTTCGTCCATATTGCAACGACCTTGGAAAAAAATATAATACTACTATCCCACAACCCATGCATTTTTGTAGTAAACTTTACTGAAAAACTATCACGCATAAAGGTTTGGGCCTTAACATAGTATATAAATTTATGTCTAGATGTGTTAGGTATGTCACAAAAATACAATTTTATAACCATTATAAAGTATGAATTTCCGCTTTGTGCTAAGTATATATTTTGTATATAATTCCTATACATAACTTGGCGAATTAAAGATAATCATTATACACAATATATATTGTGTATTGCAATACAGGTATGGTATTTTATTTACCGTTACTTCAACTTACTTTTTATATATTTTATTTATTTATTTATCAGTACAGTAAATAAGTAAGAATGATACGTGCTATGTTACATAAATGTAGGCTGTAATTCCACTAGCATGTGTCAACAGCGTGATTAAGCAATGTCGAACGATATTGATCTATAGGTAATAAATATTTTTTATATATTAAATTAGATTAAATTATATAAATTAAGTTAAATTGAGATACAAACATCATTTAGGCCTCCCTAACCCGTCTGACCAGCGTGGAGAGAGTAGGCCAAATCCTCCATCTACCTTTGGTAGACTAGAAAGGGTCGTGCTCCTACAATGGAGACAAGCATAATACCTGATGATGATGACGATGATGAAATTGAGATACACAGTTTAAAAACTTTGTACACTAGATGCGACCAGACAAGTTATGCCACCATTTACCGAGTGATGAACCGTAGACGTCAAGCTCGTCTCCCGCGCTACTCACGAAATAGTTGTATTCGCGACACTGTTTTCCCGCATGACTGCAACCCTAACATTTTTTAAGCTAGACTGAATATGCTGCTTCTGGGTAAGCTCGCTCCATCGTAGGCTTCTTTTCAATCCTATGGTTCAGTATCAAGCCAAGAGCAACCCTATCTTACCATAAAAAGAAAATCATTCCAAGTGTAGGAATGTGGAAAGAGACGCTGTTGTTGCAGAAGAGAATTGAGAAGGCGCACTCACGTCTACAAGACCTATTTGGTACCCTTCGGCTAACATCCGATAAAAGCGTCGTAGACATTGAACCGGACATGATCTTATGCAGGTAATATAAGTCCTGCATTTTACGTCGCCTATTCAGACTCTTTAATTTGAAGTGACGTGATCTTGGTCGTGTTAATATTATGTATTGTTATTACAATTGTTATTATATACAAATCTGAATATTATTAATCAGGTTTTAAACAATTAATTTAATCCTCTTTGAGCTGAGCTTTACTATAGTATATTGGAACATTGGAACTCGGTGGTTTGTGCACTAGACGTTTTATCGCAAACGTCATCCATGTATGCTGCGGTCGGTACGCCAGTGAGTGATTAAAATTAAAATAACGTCGACTCCTTTGTGTTTCGGAAAACATCATGGCCCAAAATCGTTTCAGCAAGTTCGTTATTATAAGGACAGTGTTTTTTACTACTACTTACTACGAGCAATTTTTTTTGTCGATGATTTATTTTATTCTAACTACTTTAATTTACTTTATAGCAACGCCCCGCAGTTTCACCGGCGTAGCTCCTGTTCTGGTCCCGTGGGAATATGGGGATTAAATATAGCCTCTTACACTCACAAATAATGTGGTTGTCTATTGGTCAAATAATTTTCACACACACTTACAAACTTTACCTCTTTATATTATTAGTACATATAGATTGCTTGATAGTCATATCAAGTAATACTCATATATCATAGAGGGTATGTTAATACCGTTAACAAATAAGATATAACATAGGATTTTGTTACAGAAAAACTTATTATAAACGAAAGTTTATTTGAACAAATCGGTCAGATTGATAATAAAAGATTCTGTTGACGTAATAAGCAGCATAGAAACAACAATTTCTTCAATGATAGATAGCATTGAATAAACCACTGTAAAATAATTAAAACTTAGATAGCTCGTCTACAGAAACACAAAGTAGAGAAGAAAAAAAAATTTTTTTTTTTAAATATATTTATAAGTATTAATCATTGTAGTATTTTAGTAATTTTAGTAGTATTTGTATTTGAACCTATTTATAGAAAAGAGATAAGGAATTAAGGTGACAATTTTGTTATCCATTCTATTAAGACCAAGTAAAATTCATTAAAGGCGGTAACGTTAAGAGCCGTCACCCAATATACTTATCCTGACTGTGCATTGCCAATACAATTTGTCACCCCAAATTAAATCTTGCCACATAATTCAAATTCACGTAGGTGCTCAGGATCTTGTATGGAGGGATTAGGATAATAAGATTAGGTTCAAAGCTACTGCTCATTCGATTTGTATTCATCGAATTGCCCCCCGAGATGAGGATTATAAGCTACGATTTAAATGACAAGGTCTTGATGTGTTTTACGACTGGAATGAGTTTCGGCGATGTACTTGCACCAATTTGTAAATTTAAGGTTTACGTTTTACAATCTCATGATCGTTAATTTGATAATATGGTGACGTAGTTGTAGTGAACTATCTTATCTACCCATTATTTTTTCATTTTACTCTTTCTTAATAAATAGTTTACCCTCAATAATAATTATTAATGATATTTATGATTTCCTTTTTATCTGAGTTGTGACGCTAATAAATTGTTCGTAATAGATAAATAACATGGAATACTTTATGTTTATGCTATTTATTATGCTATGTAAAAATAATCCTTGTGTGATTGACACTACGGTGTCAACACGAAACGACGAAATACAAAATAATAGATCCCGATTTATACCATGGTGCGAATCAACGACTTCAAAAAGGCACATTGTGCGATTCGTTCCGTGGGAGGAACGTCGTGGGGTGAATCGACAAAAAATTTTTGGCCTAATCCGTGGTTTGAACCCGGGACCTTTTGGTCCTTAGGCGGCGCATGTTACCACTAGACCAACGAGGCAGTCAAGAAGTCTTCTTCTGCTAAGAAGAAGAATAGCTGCATGCTGAAAGGGGTTATAGTGTTGAGCTTCCATCTATCTATTCTATCTATCCGTTATATTCTGCTTGTCTATTCTGAGCATACATCTGCCGCGCCGATGGTGCTCTATCTAAAGAAACAGGACGCGTTAAATCCCGTGTAGGGCTGTCGTAACGATTAGTGCGAATCTCCGCGAACCGCGTCGAATGGCCCATTACCGGCGAGGCTCGCAAACACCGCCTGCGAGCCTTTTTGCGACTCGTCTTCACGGTAAATGTACTTGTGAAACTGTTTGTTTTTTATGTGCACCGCCGAGAAAGAAAAAACGGAACGTTTTTCTCTTTTAAGGTGCGGAACGACCACTGATCTTCGAACCATGAGATAAGATTAATTTGATCCGCAATGGTAAGTGATAAATTCATATTAAATTTTATATTGGATGCGGTTCTATGGTTCTTTGAACAATGAAATATACATCGCTCAATATATACGCCAAATATAAAGATACCAAATAAATTGCTTTAAGGTATTTTTGTAGTTGTCATAAAGTGTAATTGATTGATGTTTTAGGATATATAACACGACGTCAAGCTTCGTTGTTTTAAGCATTTGGTTATTTGATCCTTACAAATATAAAACGGAAAACCCTTATTCACTCATTAACAACATCTTTGGTCTTAAAGCTAAAATTTTTATAAAAGTTTTGTTTATGTTTGTAATAAAGAACCATTCGAAATTCAAACCTTTGGGAGAAATGTGGTGGAATATAGGCTGCTACTGAAATGATACAGGTAGACATGTTCTGGTCCGTAGACACTAAGTGGTTCCTTTACTGTTATGCTCTTTGTACTGTGAGCTAATTCCGATTGTCGATTAGTTCATTACTGCCAACGAACAAATAGACGGCCAATCGACACAAGAGACTTTTTGCTACGTCTAGGTGTTGATAGTGCTCGTAAACAAGGCTTCTTCTGACAGACTTCGTTGATTTAATTAGGTAGCTCAAATAAGACTTAACTAGGATTTTTCTGCCACTTTGTAGCATATTGTACCATTCTTATTCAATGAATAGTATATCAATGACAAGATAAGTTGGATCATGTTTAATGTGATTCCTGATTTTGTATAGCGAATTATAATCTGATTAGTATGTGGATGGATATATGACTAACACTGTTTCCGCCACTGCTTCTCTTTCGCCATAGTATTATCTGAATATGTTAAGTCCTTGATCATGATGATGATCATGCTTCAAAAATAAATAATCTTCTTCTTGGAAAACAGTTTACAAAAAAATATTGTTAATAATAGGTATTATTAACAATATATTTTTTTAAACTAAGCATATCATTTTGTTTATATGTGCTAAAAACCCTTCAGTAAACAAATCTTAAGTACCTAAGTACATTTTTTTATATGACAGTTCTGTTATTGAGCTTTTAGATTCAATTTTGTTGATCGATTAAACGTGTTCGAGTGTGCCCCAGCACTTACTGGAACAATTCGAATAAACCTGTCGATCTGTCTTAAGAGTCGTGGCGAGGGATTTTTGTAACAATAACCGAAAATTCCACTCGGCGAGCGCCAGGCTCCGGAAATGCTGCCAATTTCTCATCCCTAATTGAATTTCGTGTCAGAAGTCATTTGACTCGCGTGTTCCAAATTTTCGACTATCTGACACGGTCGGGCCGAACTGAAGGGCTATTCTTTACTCTTTGATCTGGCAGCCTTCTGTTTGTTTTCAATTTGGTTTTGTGTAGAATTTTTCGAAAAAAATTACAGAGAACAGTGATCATGATAAGAACCACGTGGGGGAAATGTCACATGCAATATTTTTTTATTATGTTACTAAACCATTATATTGGAGGAATTCTGTCCTAAACTGTTTCACGCTTCAGGTTACCTATTCAGGCAAGACTCGTATTTTGCCTGTAAATAGTCGTTAAAGTAGATACTAAAGTTATTCTACAAGCGAATTATTGTCAATTCCACGTTTCCAAATTTTAGATGAGCCGTATTTATTCTATTATTTTTTCATTTTTATATCGTAGTTGGCTGTTGTGCAGGTTTACGTAGCTTGTGAGTATTTGTGAATTTATTAAAAAAGATAGGTTATAGTCAAATGACGTCTAGATTAATTTGTCAAATGAAGTTGTGGTATTTAATGCTCTTGGGCAAATATTTCACTTACGAAGTGACTGAGAGATGTCTAACCTATGACTTAGACGTAATTTAAAGGTATATGGTAATGGATGTTCGCTGGTGCTCTGTAATTGATTAATTTCCGTAATGTAGTAAATTTGTTTATATTGTAGTACTTCATTTCTTTTAAGCATTGTTACACATGTGTTGAACAGTTTTTGTAGATTCCAGGCATCATTGAATTGAGCGTTGCGGCGGGACCGAATATTATGAGTATTATCATTACCCAACTAAAGTTTACACAACGAGAGAGTATGTTCTCTTAATGCACTTTGTAACAATCAATCTAGGTAGCTAGTTTGTATACATAGTAGCTAGACAAAGCCTTGCAATTGAGACTCCCAAGAGTGAACCCCTGAATTATTATAATAATATTAAATTATTGAACAATTGGAACGCCTGCACCCCCTAAAACTGCTCTACGACCTACAATTTCAAAAACTTTGACCCAAATTGCTTAATAACAATAAAGCTATTACTTCAAACAATCGTCAATTAATACACAATATCGTTGGTAGCGGCAGTCCAAATTCTATAGGGACGGATGAATTAATTTATTCTCCCTCACAAAGACGAAACGTCCTCGGATACCTAGCGATTAATATTCATGACAAAAGCTCCTTGAAACTACCGTTTTGGCCTTCCCACATAAGAGGCCGGTTTAAGAATTTCATTGTCATCTGAGAGTTTAGTAGATTTTGGGAACTACGACTCACACTTTAAGTTCATCCGAGATATTTCGATCACTTTGTTGGCCTAGTCTAAGATGGTTTCCGATGGAGTATCTACTTGGAACTGGATTGAGTGATGTATGATGAATAGGTATCTACATTTGAACATGCAGTGTAAGTTTTCTCGTGGGATTAATCTATACATGAGGTTTGCCTAACTGATAGGCTTGCTTTTATGTATAAGTAATTACATAAGTATATGTAGGTTTAATATTTTATTATTTTTATAAAGGTCAAGGTACAAGGTTTTAGGTATGAAAAGGATTATGAATGTTGAAGAGGCGAGTGAGGTGTGTAAGGATCGTGCCATATGGCGTTCGGTTCTCTCTGCCTACCCCGCTAGGAAAGTGGCGTGAAGTTTAGTTAGTTAGTTTTTATAAAGGTTTTTTTTTTGTTTATTCTGTGTATATTGTATATTCACTTACATTAGCCGAAAGAATAGCAGCAGTTTAGCGTCGGATCCAACGCCGCGCCGTATTAATAAGGGCACCTTTTATTTTTTTGACGCGGAAAATTCTTTACGCCCCGTCACGCCGCCCAGGGAAGGACTGCTTGGTGTGTGTGCGTGGGTGTATGTGTGCGTGTGTGACTTCCAAGGACACCTGGATGAAACGAGTGATGTTTCAATAGGATAGTCGACTTAAAAAAAATAGTTCGTTAGTTGGATTCCTAAAAATAGTGAATAAGTATTACATTGACTGGCCCGTTGGTCGAGTGGTTAGAGACCCTAGCCACGAATCCAAGGGTCTCGGGTTTAAATCCCACTAGTGACAAATGTTTCGTGTGATGAACATGGACATTTGTACTCGAGTCATGGATGTTTATTTAAGTACGTCACGTCTGTTCACCTGGTCCAGTGCACAAGCATGAGTTTAGTTTGGAGCTAGGGAATTTTCAGCCTGAAGAATTTATTTATTTATTTTATTTTACATACGTGACGTCACTAAAGGGTATAAAATTGTAGCGTTTAGGGACGCCAAAAGCGCACTTCAGACAACACCAGACCAGAAGCACTGTACATATTCGTAATTTTTTGTTACGGACCAAATATAATTCATATTTTACATACCCGCTGGGTTAAACCATAAACATACATTTAGGGTTGCCTAAATATATGCATTTTATTGTTTGATATTGGGCAAATTCACCACTTGCACATATTCGTAAAATTATGTTATGCTTTACAGAGGAGGTACCCATATTTTTTTGGAAATTTTATTTTGCTTTTTGGCGGGATCAATACTTAAAGTTATATATTGACGGGATTAATATACAGAGATTACGAGATTATATATACATGGACAGGCGGATGGATAGACAGACGGACTTAGCAAAACTACATGGGTGCCCTGTCACGACCACGGAACTTTAAAAACGTTTCATCTAAGTTATTTCTTAACTATTCATTGTGTTTTGTTACTTAATACGACTTTGGCCAGATATTATATAAAATGACTGGACAATGTAATTAATTTTGTTGATTTTTTACTTTTTATAATTTGAGTACCTAGATATTATATAATGCCTAGCTAATATGTATAAAATTTGGTTTAATCGCTTTGGCTGTAACATGGCTGAGATGTTATGTCTTTAAAAGTAATATTCTATTAATTCTAATAATAAACTTTTCGTACTCACAATTTTTATAATTATATATATTTTATAAAATACACTAGCCAGAATCTTTATATAAGATAAAATTTTGAATTATTGTTCTCACCAAACTTTTAAACCTTGTCAATTATCTTATTTAATGCAAACTCCGATAATTAAGTTTTTAATTGCTTTCGGGACTGATACAAGTATCTTAAATTAATTGGGGGCGTGAAAGTGAACGGGTCAACAACATGGGTTGATTTATCTATAAAGATGTACCTATTTATAAATGCATATCATTTCATTTAATTTTATGCGCATGTAGCTCATATGTATTATTATAAAACTACGTAATTAAAGTACGGTACAAAAATAGTAAATAAACTTCTTTTAAAACTGGACTATGTGAAATTGATCCGTTTTTAAATACAGAAAAAAAAATATACTAAAAATCGGATATAACATAATTATACCTACATTAAATTAAAGAGTAGTTATTTTAAGTTTGCATAAATAAATTCAATGAAAAAATAATGCTACCGATTTTCAAATGCCACCCTGAATAATATTAGCCGTAACGTATTTAAAAACCATCATGATATTAGCTAAATAAATATGCCATATGTCGTTTAATATCTACTAAATTGAATGTGTCATGTCCTTTGATTATTAAATATAAAAAACTGCGTCAATGTTTCCTTCCACATAAATATTTATCGTTCTAATAGTAACAAAGTTCGTTCCAGACAAACTATTAAATTTTCCAAGGCGCGTCTAGTTCAAAGAAAAACATATTATATCGGTTCCATTTAGGTCCGTAACGTACGAAGTATGATGAATAGACGAGTAAATTAGCAGGAAAGAGGGGAAAAAACGATGCGCCACTCGCGAAAACGTTTCCATTTTTCAAGGCTTGATAGGTACATTACGACGAAAACTGCAAATGTTCTGGAAGGAACGATACAAATGAAAATTCCCTTTTTTTTGATCAAGTGGTTTCCCTTTGTGCTTTTTTTTGTGAACGAACTCATTAAATCGCCGTGCGCGTTTACGTCATCGATCAAAATGTTGTTGAAGAAAGATTTCGTCACTTGAATTTTGATAATGGCTGGTGTTAGACAGAAAGGTGGATTAAAGTGGTGTTGGAATATAATTAATCACGCGATAATGGCGTCCTATTCACATCCTTCATAATTAGGTAGTGCGGTAATGTATAAGGCCTTTGTTAAAGGGAGAACTTTTATTTTCCAGGTGTTTTATTAATTTTGTATTGGGTAATATACGAAATATTATGGTGAGTGAGCGGTGGTAGCTCAATGGTAAGGACACGCGCTTCAAAACCGAGGGGTGCGAGTTCAAACCCGACCATGTATCTCTGGATTTTTCAAATCTATGTACGTATTTATACCACTAGCTTGGCGGTGAGGGATAAACATCGTGATGAAACCTGCAAATTCAAATAACTTTTGATTTGTAACCATAACCCAAAAATTGTCTGGTTCCCCTATCTTAGGGTTACGAACGAAGGTCAGATCGGCAATCGATTCAATGTAATTACCAGACTTGCTAAATGCTGGATCATGGTCTAGCGGACCCTGTCTAAGCACGGGACATAACGCTAGGAAAATGATGATGAGTAAGTATACGTAATACTTAGTAACAAATATCTGGAAAAAGAAATTTTAATCGAATCAAATTTACATTGGATGTTGTAAAACGGAACTTTTTAACCATGATATAATAAAGTATTATTTGACATTCATCATATTCTACTCATAATATAATATATACATATATACAGGTTTTAAAGCAACCCGCTTCATTATACTTCCCGATTTTTGATTCGAATCAAATAATTCTAAGCACGGTCTTATGAGAATACTTACAAAGGTTTGCCTACCTATTGCCTATTACCTTATAAAACCGTTCGATCTTTCATCAGAAATGCTCTTCTTATTCAAATGTCTTCTATCTCCCTTATACGACAAAAATCGCGGGATTTGTACGGGATTATTGTTATTACTCACTAGTAATGCGCGATCACTATCGCCCAGTGGTTGAAATTTGACCATAATTCATTTAATTATTTTAGGAAATTCTAACGAAATATTTAATAAAATATTTGCTTTCAGCACTCAATATAAACTATAGTGTGCGAAATTGTATAGGTACTCCTCTGTCCGCGCAATTTTTGTAAAAAGGGGTATTTACAAAGTTTTTGCTTCACGTATTGACTGGCCCGTTGGTCGAGTGGTCAGAGACCCTGGCCACGAAACCAAGGGTCGCGGGTTCGAATGCCGCTAGGGGCAAATGTTTCGTGTGATGAACATGGACATTTGTACTAGAGTCATGGATGTTTATAAACGTATTTAAGTATGTCTATCCGTTCGCCTAGTATCCATAGTACAAGCATAAGCTTAGTTTGGAACTAGGGAATTGGTGTGTCAGTCTGGAGAATTTATTTATTATTATTTATTTATTTATTAATATATAGATTATTATATGACTTCAAAGAAGTGGAGTATACATATAACATTACGCCTGAATTTTGTGGCTAAAAATACCTATAATATTGGCTAAATGTGAACAAAGGGGCCTGCTGCCCCGTCGTTTGCATAGTTGCCTGTTACGTCCCAGATTTCTTTCTTTTTAAGTCCCAGACCAACATGGGACTTTATAATATCGCTGGGGCCAATCGTTCCTTGTTATTTTTCTTCGTATAGGGTTTCACCGCGTTTGTTGACTTGGTTTTCCTAGGACACTCATACTAAGAATTGGATTTTGTCAGTTATAAATGTGAAAAAATAGACACGTTATTTGAGGAAAGGATCTGATTATTTATTTTAGTATACCAAGAGGATTTCTTGATATCTTTCGGCAGGTTTTAGGGTTGACGCAAAAATAATATATTTCATCGCTAGGTACTATTTATTAACAGGTGATTACAATTTTAATTACAAGCTAGTAGCATTATTAGGTAATAACAGCTATTAAAGAGGTCAATATCAGAACTTCAAATCAAATACTGAAAATATTCCTGTAAATTTACGATAGCTACAGTTTTTTAATTTTCTCTCATAATCTGGATAGCAGCGAATATATTATCGAGCCAAGTTCTAACAGAAAAGGGTAACTAAATACATTTGTAACATGTTCTAAGATAATCTGCAAAAAAAAAAATCGTACTAGCATGGGATCGTTAATATGGGCGAGCGTTTATTATGTATCCATGCGTTCCTTAGCGAGTAAAGTGCCGTCAGGACTTTAGGTATTTTTAGAATTTTTTTAAGTATAAAAGCAGTGGATGATTTAAGGCTAACATTTGAGATTGAAATATACTAGACTTGAAAATAACTAAATGTTCATACAAGTGATGAAGTCTATAAGATACATTAAATGATAGGTACTAATTTCAAAATGACATACCTAAGTACTTATTCAGAAACCACATTCACGTTCAGGCTTGATGTAAATGTGCGGTTACCGTAAATTGTTTGCATGTAGCCGTTCAAACTTTTGCTGAAAAACCTTGCCAAGCAAATTTACGTACAAGTTGTAATAAAGTTTCTTTCATTTCCTTAAAATTTCGCAAACAATTTTATTTTTTATTTGACAAATAACTTGGCTTATTTTTAACAACATTTCAGGTGGAACAAAAATTTTACATTAGTGTGTTATCAAAACATTAGCATAATTATTTTGTTTACCAATGCGTATAATCATAGCAACCTTATTGAAAAGTTTTTGCTATCGAGATATTCAGTCAGCTGTAAAGATCCCAGGAAGGTCATATTACGGGCAAAAAGACTACCTAGGATAATTATAATAGGTTAATAGCATACATTCAGCCTTGTTTGTTTATGCTCGCATTATTGGAAAAGTAGACGATCGAATTGCTTAAAATGTTGGAACAGCGTTCATCATTTTCCTAACAGTGGCGTAGCTAAAAAAAGTAACTGAGGCCAATGGATGTACGCATCTTTCAGCCCAGGGGTAGGAAGTGTTGCTCAGGGCAACTGATTTTTCTATCTTGGTGTAGTTGGTGTCTAAAGACCCAGAGGTTTCATGGACATCATTAGGTTTTAGGGGCCCCTCAGCTTGGGGGCCCCAGAGGCATTGCCCCGCCTTGCTCTAGGGTAGCCACGCCCCTGTTTCCTAGGGTTATGGTGCTTAGTCAGGGTTCGCCAAAATGACAAAAAATTTAGCGAGTCTGGTAATAACAATATTAACAATGGAACGCTTTCATATTCCATGGATCACAGTTTTTGCAGATCTAGTTTATAATAATGGGCAATGCGGGGCAGTGCCCCATAGCCCAAAGTCCAAAGCCCTAAGACTTTGGGTCTCTGAACCAAAATCTGCGTATACCTGGGCCCCAGTTTTGCCCCGAGGCCCTTTGTCACTTAACTACGTCACTGGTTGTGGTAGCCCTAGCTAAATAAGTTTTCCTCTATGGAGTGGATACTCGTCAAGCTCGCCGATTTCTCGCCGATGTAATAGCTTTAACGGCCCGCGAAGGCAACCGAGTTGACTGACTCACGTCAAGGCTTACCGTCTGAACATTTTTCCTACTTACCCGGGATGAGGGCGGAACTAAGATATATAGTGCTAGCGTTTGCCCTAAGAAAAATAAGCCTCTTATACCGGGAGGAACGAAGGTTACGGCCGACAATGGGAACTAGTTATTGAGCAATCAATTTATTTAACGGTCGACGCAATTTCCCGGTTCGATTCTTGGTCGGGTCAATTTAGGAAACTAACTTTTCTAAATTGGTTTGGGTCAGGGTGTTATGGGGTTCCCCCCCGCCGGGGTCCTCGGTTTGTCGGCCGAAGGCGGCCCCCTCTGGCGAGACGCTCTCCACGTGCCCTCTGGCTTAGCAGAGGGCACAGCGCGAGAGTGGGCCCACGACGCCGGTCTCGGGGACGATCGGCGTCTGAATCCTGGGCGGAGTAGTTGAGACATGCTGGGTGGCCTGGCATGTCTCGACGCGCGCGCGTGCTCGGTGCTGTGCATCCGACGACTGATGGCGTGGGCTGCACAGCATCGACCACCGCCGCGCGAGGTGAGCCGCGTAGCGCGGCACGCGCACTACCGGAGGAGCTGTCGTATAGTTCCGACAGTGGGGATACCGGCTCCTCCGGAACTGCGCCGATGGAGGCCACCTTGGGGTTTAGTCGGTTCGAGTCCGACACACCGCCCTCTGGATCCCCGTCCGGAGGGTGACGGCTCGTGAGAGTTCCCCAAGTAAAAAAAAAAAAAAAAAAAAAAAAAAAAAGGGTGTTATGGGGTTGCCCTCTGTAGTTATTATCTAAAACTCATTATTAGTATACGGTTAATCTTAAAAAATGGTCCTTAATGATTAATTGTTTTAAATATGAGCTAACATACAAATGCAAAAAAAAAATTATTACTGTTCTATATCAGGAGATTTGCTATACATACATACTAATTTCCACAGTTAAGAAATGTTAACATTCACCTATTTTTTGTTTCCCTGTACTATAAATAACCTTATCCTTTACTCTCATATGCAAAATTGGCCGCTGGCATTTTATAATCCTTCAAAAAGGTTGTGAATTAGATAGATTAAACAACTATTTTGTGCGTAATGTAAGTATTACCTAGTGTATTTTAGTTCGAAATAGAAATACCTACGCAAAAGTATTCCGGGCTCTTGGAAAGGGCGTAAGGCATTCCATGGCGACAAAGGGGTGGAGTACTGAAAAACGATACGGTCCTGTTTAAAAGTTAACAAAAATCTCGAACAATTAAGCGCGAAATTTTGTCCCATGTTGGTCTTAACCTTAAACAGGATGTGCCAACTGTGGTTCTTGCCCAACATGTCGTAAAAGGCGACTAATGTTATATCGGGTTTTGGGTATGTTATTGTGTAGGCGACAAGCTAGCAACTTGTCACTACTTTTTCACAATTTTCCATCTAACCCAGCCCAGTTTTGTTTATGGCTGAATGTGATTGAAGGTGCTTGCTGTTTCTTTGACTTTTCCTACCCCTTCGGGGATAATGGGTGTGATGTTATGTATGTATGTATGTACTTTATATTTTTGAGATGCTTTGTGCAAGGGTAAATGAGTAATTTTTAATGACGTGTTCAATGATCAGGAATTAAATAATGTGGCTCAATGTTCTTTAAATGAATCTTTTTTATGCATCCAGTAAGCGTCTGTGATCATGAAAGTCATCTCAATGTTCAATAATTATTCCAATTTGGTGATTACATTGATAAAATCCGTCTTAAAATACGGTCCTAAAATGTATTTCTTCACTTTACTTGGCAAATTTACTACAAAAACAAATTTTACTAACGTAACAGTCAGAATGCACACTTATGTGATATTAAAGTACCATAGGAAGTATTTTTTTTTGGTTGATGAGATGTAGGTATATTATGCTTTATGCTCGATGGACGAAATATCGATGGAAATATCAGTCTAGTTTTTCGGAAGGCGTAATACATAAAGTCGACGTGGCTTAGATAAGCATATCTTTAATATTATTCGGAAATATATTTAAATATTATTGTGCAAAGAAACCGATTAACATGGACTGTTAAAAGACTGAGATTTTTGGGTCTTTCAATATTTAATGTTCATTCGTTTTTTTTACAACAAATTATATTTATATTAAATTAATAAAATTGCAGATGAGTAAGTACTGCGAGCTTTAGATAATTGTCCTGTATCTTCTTTAACATCTAACTATTTCCACTTTCAGCCTTGGCAAATTTTTCCTTGAGAGTAAGACTACCGAAAGGCACAAAGAATTTTATCTATCTTCCCAATTTAGCATGCACGCCGCAAACTGTTTCCTTTTTAACCTATTTCCAAGTCAAACGCCAGCAAATCCTCTCCCTTTGAGAGCACAAACCAGCTGTTTTACTATACGCCAATAGGGCAGTGGAGCCACTCGCAAAATTAAACGTAAACAAAAATATAACCAGCAAAGCAGAAAAGGCGAGTCGGGCAATAACATGGAAATCCCAGAGCGTTCTGTAAGCGAAACTATTTGCGGAGGTTGTTTCGAGTTCGGTGGAAATGTTCCGTTGTCCGGCAGGTTCGGCGGAATTGATGCAGCGCCGCTGCAGTCGCATCGCTGTGTCTAGTGTTGTTCATTTTATTTACCGCCGTGTTTAGACTCATTTTCTACTCTTTTACTGACGATTTATAAGTGCTTATTTGAGCCTACGTAAATAAAGATCATTTCATTTCATTTCATTTCATTTCTACCGAAGCTGCTATTTTGGCCACGTTTATATTAAAAGAAGGATGTCGTAATAGGCGACTTTAGGCATTGGATTGTAATTATGAAGGCGATGAGCTCTTATCACTATTTTCACAGTTTTCCATCTAACTCAACTCCATTTTGTTTTCGGATAAATGTGCTTTAAGGAGATTACCGCTCCTTGGACTCTGCCTACCCCTTCGGGGATTGCGGGCTTAATGGTTTGTATGTATCAATTACAAATGAAAATTAAATTTTGTTTGATTCACATCGCGTATTATTATTTTATACACATTACCTTCTATAACGTGTTTATATTATTAGGGTTACAGAAAAGAATACAATATTATATACTTATCTAAAAACATGTGCGATTTCCGGGTGTTAGCATTAACTAATATTAAGATATG
Organism: Glyphodes perspectalis; assembly: GCA_951394215.1. Taxonomy (NCBI): domain Eukaryota; kingdom Metazoa; phylum Arthropoda; class Insecta; order Lepidoptera; family Crambidae; genus Glyphodes; species Glyphodes perspectalis. The sequence goes on from OX596215.1 coordinate 6,641,969, forward strand.
GCTGTGTGCGCGGTTTCTTCTGCGTTTATGGTTGTGAGTTTTAAAGTATAACCTTCCTCGATAAATGGACTATTACAACACATTTTTCTTAACGTCTTAACTAGGTACTGAAATATACGTGTAGCATGCAAACTTGTCACAATATATTTTTTATTTACATATAGAGCTATGACTGTTTTATTAATTCCGGAATAAATATTGCCTTAAGATTATCCCGAATCCCGAGAAACTTTACGATGTCTGAGATGCAAGTTAGATAGACATGATGTCATGGTTTTAGGATAAATAAATTTAATCAAAGTAGGTGACAATTTTTTCTCAACACACGTTATATGTCCTGAATTAGAATTCGTATTTCGATTTAGGTACATTAGATTTCATTTTCAGTTATTTTCGTGACTATAACGAAAAGAAGTGAAAATGCCTGAATATTTATCAATTTATAAATATTTGGAAGTTGCGTATTTTGGATATTGGCCAAAGAAAAAATCATTTGGACTCATCAGAATGTAATTTGGCTGTTTTTCAGAAATTCGGAGCACAGTTAAGGGGGAGTAACTGTTTAAGGCTCCATTAATATAAATACTAGTGATCGTCCACTGGTCGAAATACGACCATTATTCCTTTTTTTTATTGTTATTTATTGAAATATTAGCTTTCTGCTCTCCTCTTCCAAATAAATTTTAACTGTGTCACATCTCATACTCCTCCGTCCGCGTAATTCTCATAAAAAGAGGTACAAAGTTTTCGCTTCACGTATTAATATATAGATATACTTTTACAGGTCTTGCGTACAATCTTGCATTTTCTTATACTTATCAGTACCTATTCAAGTCCGTCCAGTTATTTGATAAGATAAATATGAGTTTAGTATATGTTCAATTTAAATAATGGTGAAATCATTTTCGGAATATATGTGGTTTCATTGACTTACAAATCGCACACATATAAAATATTACAATGATAATATGCAAACATCCTACATACATTTTCACACGTACAGTATATTTATAATAGGAATCTACAACTATTTGCGCACACGCTTTTTCAGTTTGAAATTGGAATGCGAGTTCGGAACCGTTGCACAACGCTACCAGAAGTATAAGTAGTACGAGGGGTGTATTGTACAAAATGTACTTACACAATTCGACCAGAAATCTAGCAGCTCACTAATTATATTAATTGTTGTAAGCAAGTTGCCGGCAGCACTGGCCTCGTCGAGATGCACAAACGCAATGACAATGCAGCTAGCTTATTGCTGCAAACAGAATAACCCCGACCGTTTCATGCAGATTTGAGCTTGCAACACGCTGCTTCATTGTTAATTAAACTTCGGACACATAGTTGCAAATGATTAAATCAACAGAGAGGGGCAGGTACTAATATAATTGTTTATTCTGGCAAAGTTGCGTGCTGTCTTGAATTCGTCTGCATTGTGGCGGGTGAACTTTGTAATTCCTTCTAATTGTTTATTAAGGGTGAGCGAGGAGAGAGAGGAAAAGAGAGAATAAATAAATAAATAAATATCAGACCACATCACATACATTGATCTGACTCCGAGGTAAGTAGTTTAAGCACTTGTGTTACGGATATCAGAAACAACAGTGGTATTACAAATATATACTTAAATATTGGATATTAACACCCAGACACAGAACAAACACATGTATTCATCATACGAATATTTGTCCTGGGTGGGGATCGAACCCACAACTCTTGGCGCATGGGGCAGGGTCACTACCGAATGCGCCATCGAGCTTATCAAATAGAAGTATTCCCATAACATCATCATCATATACTTACAATCAGGCTGCTATATTATTTTGCTATTTGCGACGAATGATTGTATAGTAGAATTAAAGCGAACGAGCAAAGCGAGATACCAATGACACCTTTTATTGCGCAATCGAGATATTTCACTAACGACTTTATGACTTGAAATACTTCTACTTTTATACGCATCTGCATTGCAGTTCTATTAGTGAAGTTATGGAGTAGTAAATTATTTTACTGTATTTTCCAGCAGATTTTTTTATTACAGTGAATTAAGAATAAATGTAAAATAATAGGAAATTGTCCTACGCTAAGCTTTTAAGTTCTACCTTAATCTTCATAGTTGATAAATTTCTGAACGTATATATAGAATGAAAATGAATAATTGGACTCGAAAAATATCTACTCTAATATTATCTAAGATCTGTTATATTAAAACATGAATTTTAAGATAGAAAAATAATATTAACACTGTTAAGAATACTCACTTAGAAAAAAGTTTTTAAGAGCTAAATAGAGATAACGACATAAGTCTTAAATTTGCATTTGCTCCTGCCTTAGTTTTGCCTTTGCATAATGATATGAACCTAAATGGCATGTTGGAAGATCTAATTGTCTTCTTGGCTAAACTTGGATTAAATGTTAGGCCAAAACTTTCTTGTGAAATTAGTTTAAATAAGTATTTTCACCTGTACAATAGCGGTGATAATTTTGTTGATAAGAAGAGAGAGTGCTTTTGCATCTAAGGTATACATTTGGTTCAAAATCATACGCCCATTAGTGTTTTTAAATAACTAAGCATCAAAGTATGCTATAAACACGAGGGAATTTAGATGCGTAACTATGAAATCACCACTAAATTTGTCTCCGTAACCTGATGTCATTTGACCCCGTCCCCTCAGATAAGGTCCTTACCCTGTCTATGGGTTGCGAAGATCAGATAGCAGTAGCTTCAAAGCGGACCACGCTATGCACGTTACATAACGGTAGACAAAAGAAGAATATAATTAATTTGACCTTTGAATAATAGGCAAGGGTTCCACAAACTTTGGCATTTTTCAATTTACAGTAATAATATACTGGTCCTGCAAAGTATTTTGGCAGCTTCGAAGTTGGTTGATAATGAAATGAAATAAAATGAAAATAAATGGAATGATTTATTTCTGCAAATGGATTCATAAACAAATCTTTTGCACGTCAGATATTTTTTACCCTACCAGCACCTCGACGTGAGTGGCCTGCTAAGAAGAGGTACCGCAAGGAACTCAGCAGATAGCCTTTTTAAAATAATTTTCATTTTACTGAACTCTAATATTGCATAAACATTGTTTATAAAAAGAGATTTAACTGTACATGCGAGCAGTGAATGCAAATTTTTTTATCATTTAGGTAATGTTCTATTTTGTAATAACCTTTTGTTATTAAATGTGATTTAACATTAAACTTAAACTTTAGCATAACAAAATCTCTTTGTGTTTATTGGATTTTGACTGTACTAACACGATCTGGGCGGAATATTTTACACACCATTACAACTTGATTAAATTCTACTAAAGTAGCAATATTCGGATTTCAAATATATTTTTAATGTTAATACTATCTGTTGAATCTAATCTATTGAACTTTAACCGAGTCATCAGTTAAATTTTGTGAAACACTGTAATGTATACCTACTTTTAGCTTTCAGCTCGCTACGTTTTAAAATAAACTATGTACGTGAATTTACCTGATCAAACAAAGAACTATATTTGAATAACAGTTAAAGAAAATGGCGTTCTTGTTAGAAGTCTAAACACATGGAATAAGCATTCCAATAATGCGACCGTATTGCTCTGTGGTATCTTGCGCCTGCGATGATGCGTTTGTACAAATAATTAAAATATTATGTTTCGTACACGAATCCTATAAGATCTTTTAAAAAAAGGTGAAATCAAATTTGAAAAAAAAAAAAAATTAAGACTACACACTTATTCTACATGTTGGCCTAATTCGAAGTGAATTTTTATACTGTGTGTGAGTAACGAACCATCTATCTCGAAAATTATCACGTATACAATATTAGCAAGATCTACAACGTTTTATACTTACCTACATACTTCGCACAGAGCAAAACAGATATTGCTCAACAAAATCAACTGCTTGTCTTTATAAAATATTGTTCTTATGATTCCTCCAACAGAATCTCATTGAAGTCAAGAGTTTAAAATAAATCGTTAAACTTGGACTTGGATGAAATACAATCATCTAGATATGAATCGTGAAAAGTTGTTTCCAATGAACGCGAATTGCTTACTGGGAAAAGTAGCGTAGTCGGATTGGATGAGAAATAGCGGACTGCTCCGAAGGAAGACTGGACGTATTTTTCTGGGCGATTATTGTTGTTCTATTTACAGGCGGGACATAATTTAGCGATTCCCGAGGGAAATACTAAGGACGGCAATGCGGCATGAATCTGCAATATGCAAGCGAATTTGCATACACATAGCATTGCCGGCGGTTATGGCGTTGTGTAATATGATTGAGGAACGGGAGCGTTCTATTGTTTAGAGGGCGCGGGTCCCCTGTGTCGGCGGGATGTGGGTATAGGGTGTGGATGCTGGGAGATGCTATGAGACGGGATTAGTTGTATCAAAGATCAAAGAATCATTAACAATTCGGTTACGTCTCGTTATTTAGTTCAAATTAGATTATCTTCCAAATTTGTTGCCCGAACTAGGCATATGCATAGATACATATGTGTGCATGTCTTAGTGGGTAGCTATGGATATAAGGTAACAAAAACATCTCAAACTCGACTACGAATAACTCATGGAAATTTACTCCTTGTAAAATTCAAACCAATGAATTCATAGACTTTCTTACCTCCAGCTTAACCTGCTAAATCAGGAAAAGTCACAAAAAGTTTGTTTAATAATGTACTGAGTTGAATTAGACTAAGTCTTAAAGTGCATGAAAAGTAACATAATAGAAAATTTTGAGAAATATCTATCCAGTTCCAAAATAAGAAACTCTCGAAGGATATTAACCAAATATTTGGTAACAACTTTCCCTCTACCCATGTCATGTAAGGCGTGTTAATTGTTTAATTATTACGAGAGTATGAATAGACGTGATGTATCTACTAGTCCCATTAGTTATGCGTATCGCTGTAACCGAAGACCGACTTTGTTCCCAGTTGTGTTCAATACGTATTACATCGCCCCAGCGACATGGGATCTGAATCTAACTTCTTAGACTTGTTCTATTCTAACACGAAGATGTGTTCGCGTTTTATTAAAATAAAATGTTCTTGTTGCTGTCCATTTTAAAAAGTTATTTGAAGATTTACAATGTTGGTCGTGGACTTTAAAAGTATGTCCGAATGGTGTTCCTTGCTTAGCTCGTGTTAAAAGGCGATTAATTGTGTATTGGGTGTTGAAGTTGTGTAGGTAACGACCTTCTCAAAATTTTCCATCCAAACTACCTTAATAATATTGTTGGCAAGGTGGTTGCAAAAGGAGAATGCTTCTTGCACTCTCGGTGATGTGATCTCTTGCATACCTCTGTGATGGCGGGCGTAATGTTAAGTAATAATATATAATCGTCATAGGTAGTCTGCAGCCGCATTAATTTCGATATGATTTGGCTGGCTTGACCGGAGAAGAATCAATCTTTCAGAGAAAACTGGCATAAAGTAAAAAGCTCACAAGTTATTGCTTATCATCTGATGCTGGAGGCCAACGGTGACGACTTGCTGTGCCGACCATAAAAGTATATATATAGCATACACCAACTTATATGAATATTTATCTGGTTTCTCTGTGTAAGCTACAAAGTTAAATGTCAGCTACTTTAGCATAGATTCCGGTCTAGTTAGATCCAGGATCATGGTCAGAAGAGTTTAAAACTTGAAACGGAACTAAACGCTGTAAAGAAAAGAACAGATAGGTATATTTATCATTAAGTTCAAGTATATATATATATATACATATACTTAGTTGAAGTTAAATTGTCATAATATTCCTAACTTTATAACATGCCTATCAAAATCCGATTTCGAGTCATTATCCAAACTACTTTATCATACTGTTGTAACGAAAACCTACAACCAGACATTTTCGAACAAAGTTGGTAATGAGGGTTGGTGTTTATATCTACTTTATTTAAACACGCGAGCAACATATTTTAACTAACTAGCAGTTTTTGTTTAATGAATTTACTTACCCCTTGCGCAATCATAAAACCCACAGGTATTATTTTTATTATTTTACAAAAACATAAACATTAAGTATTTTGAACGCGAGCTTAATAAATTGCGATTAATTTTTAATGTTGTTTTATTTAGCATTTATTTGGTGAAAACCCAACAAACATATTACGCCCATAATCCTCGTAGGGGTATGCAAATTAAACGAGCAGTAAGTTTTTTTAACCACTTTTTGTCAGAAACCAATTTCCCGGGTAAGACGAAAATTGTAAGTGCAAGTATGTCGAATGGCTAGCACGTTGCCTACACATACTACTACTCCTTGGAGTCTTCATCCTCCTTTTCTCTTTCCGATATAAGAATATATAAAGTATATAAAATAAAAATCAAAAAACCTATTTGATTTAGCGTTCATCATCATGCTAGCGTTATGTCCCGTGCTTAGACGGGGTCCGCTTAGACCATGATCCAGGATTTAGCGAGTCTGGTAATTACATCGAAGCGACTGCCGATCTGACCTTCGTAACCCTAAGATAGGGGAACCAGACAATTTTTGGAGCATGGTTACAAATGCAAAGTTGTTTGAATTTGCAGGTTTCATCTCGATGTTTTCCCTCACCGTCGAGCTAGTGATATGAATACGTACATAGATTTGAAAAATCCATAGGTACGTGCCCGGGTTTGAACCCGCACTCCTCGGTTAAGAGGCGCGTGCCCTTACCATTGAGCTACCACCGCTCTTGATTTAGCGTTATGTTTATGTATTACACATCTGATGTAGGTACTCTACTTGCAACGATATCATATCATCAAAAAAAAAAAAAATTTAAGAAAAAGAAGCAACATCAAAGAAAACCTCTGAACGTCAAATTATACATACATTTGTAACAGTTCGCAATTGAAAATAAATATCCGCAACGATGTAATGTTTTCTAAATTCAACTCGGAGTGACGGAATTCTTGATAAACGCCGAGGAATTGCGTTTAAGGCGATTTTTGGGAATTGAGAAAATTTAAAAAGTTTCTCCAACTCCTGAAACTCGGCAAGACACTAATTGCATGCTCGTTCCAACTCTGATTTTGCCTTTTAACGAATATTACTCTTCAAACTGTTTGTAAGCTTAATAATTACGAGTTAAATTTGTGTTTGGTAACTGTTCTAGGGATTTCTTTTGCTTGTTAACCGTCTGTGATTTTACGGTTTCTTTTTTGTGTGTGATTTTGAAATTTTGGCAATCCCGATGAGATTTCTATGATATCGTATTATCAAAGGTATTTATATATAATACGGCTTAGTATTGAATTTTTGCATTTCTCCTTCTCCTTTCTCTTCCTCTTAAGTACTTACGAGCTCAGCTGAGCCATTTTTAGATATTACTTTAATACGAATGATTAATTGCACCCAAATTGAGTGTTCAGACTAATACCTACCTATAAGGTTCTAGTTTGGAATTTAATATATGTCATTTGCCATAAGTCTGCCATGTATACTAGCTGTCAGACGAATATACATCTAAATAAGTTCAATAACAATTACTTAAAATCTAGTTGTTTAAACCATCGATTAATTACGAACCTATAGTATAAACCATCTATTACTCCGGCACGTTTGATCATAATTTAAATGACAAGAAAACATTCCCCGGAAGACAACTATTATCTTGCCTTTACAACAAATTGCCTCATTCGCAAATTGTTAATTAAATTACAAGATAATTCACAATAATATCTGTTTCCAGCGAGCTGAAGCGCAAAAGGGGTTAAGTTACATTACTAATGGGTCAGCTAATGTCCCGCCCAGTGTCGTGCAAAAAGCATAATTACAAATGAAATATAACGCGTAATTTAGCCCGGCTCACATAATTTCGGGGCGAATTTGCGCATACTAGATAGCTCTACGATCTAATGGATAACTCGCTTTGTTGACTGAAAGGGGAGGGTCGATTACCAGGAGAACGGACCTTAACTGAATCACATGAAGTGACGTCATCATCATTTGTAGACGTAAGATGTTAGTATGTGGCGTAGCGTGATGGGGGCGGTACTTTTTGGAGGATGACAAATTTTATTTTACCGACAAAAATGTATATCCTTTAAACATATTATTAATAAACATATCATTAGTAATATGTTTAAAGGATACACATTTTTGGCGGTAAAATAATTTTTTTCACCCCTGAATGGCATTGATTTGACAGCAAAAGTTGTATTTATGAAAGGTGGTGGAAAACAAACTATTTGTGTCTTACACGAATATTTGAATAGTCAAAGTAAACGTAAACTAAGTTACAAGAAATATTTGTACCTGAACTTTCAATAGTTCCAAATACGTTACACCAATAGGAAAGCCCTTTGATATAAAGACATTCCACAATTGCAAATATACGAGATTGTCGCGAGGCCTCTAATTAATCACCTTAATTGCATACAAGCGCACTAAATGCAATTTGCGAATAGTATTTACACAGCGATTAACAGTACAACAGGTTAAACAAAATTAGTGGGAATATTTTGCTAATTTCCATGAATATTAGTTTGAAATCTGATAACGGGCTATGGGGCTATTATTCATTACTTGTGATGTAATTTCTCTGCTACTAATGTCTACTGAAATTGTATGAAAAATAGCCGTAGCTAATGGAGATCTGTTTTTGATATCCGAAACTGAAAATCGATTTGCGAATTATTTATATGAGTATAAACCATACTACAGAGCTATTTTATCGATTATGTAGACATAGAAAAAGAAAAAAGACCAACTTGCGTTCTTCAAAAAATACCAAGCGTTTGTCCAATATAGAACAAGGCCCAGTTTTCATGTTGTACAAAAAGTTTAAATTTAATAAAATTACCTGCCGGACGAGATATTGTAAGCGAAGCATTTATTTGTTATTTTTTTCTCTTTGGTCCCTTTTTCGTCAGACGATAAGAGACAAGATAAAGGCACAAAAGGGTCGCAATCACAAAGGACGACGGAATAATGACGTTAAATTTTTGGCATAATTTTAATTAAAGGCTAATTTGTGACATTCGCAAGCCGGAAAATTGGCCTTTGTAGAAATATTTTTCGGTAGAAGGAGGCATGAATGACTTACATGTAAAAAGAGGGTGCCAACGGTCTACGTACCTATCTACATAATTGCTTACACCGTTTTTTGTTTAATAATATTCATAATTATGATTCTGAATTTAAAAATTATATATTTCTACGGGAACTTTCCCGCTCAAGCTATTATTCCAAGAGAATACATAAATACCAGCGACAAAATTCGAGTTACCTAAGTGTCACAATCTTCTTAATTGATATTTACAGAAGTAATTGCAAATCTTAAATTTATATTTCGTAATCGAGTTTTTGAAGCTTTACAGTATCGTTCTGAGAAATAAAGCGCTTTGTCGCTTAGGTTAATACATTAAAATTTTACGTTTGATCTCAGCAGGTCATTTACACGTCATTGAAAAGATTGTAATATACTACCGAAGTGAAGATTAGAATTAAATAGTAGAAATTCATTCGTATTGGTTTTTGGGTGCAATTAACAATAAGGACAATAAGAAGCCAAATACTTTATGGTTGGGGTACCCCCAGGAAGATTCAGTGTGTAAATATACACCATAGAGCAAGAGCTTACAGTGAGAATTGCAGTTTCGTCACAGACAAACATAATTTTTTAAAGCATTATTGTACAGATACTGTAAGCTTAGATTAGTTAGATAGTAATTATAACATTTCAAGAATATAATATAGTACATACGTACATAACATCACGCCCATAATCCCCAAAGGGGAAGGCAGAGTCAAAGGGGCAGCAAGCCCCTTTAACCACATCGAGCCAACAATAAAACTGGACTCTGTTAAATAGAAAATTGTAAAGTAGAAGAACGCCCGTTCTTTGACAAGTTTTTGAACAGCAATCTCGTTTCTTAGGTGTGGTTTATTGATTGATTCGGCACTTCTAATTATCTTGTATAAAATATTTATTTACTCGAGTTTAATCCGGATTTACTGAGCTCCCATGATGGTGAAAAAATCACAACCGGCTCTTTCAACTAAGTCTGGGGTTCATGAAAATGCATTAAATATTCATATCGACGAATCACAGACCCGGCATTCCCGGGCGTATTGTTTTTAGCCCAGCTAGATATTACTCGAAACCTTTTCGGGAACTCATGTAAAATTAATGTTGAAAAAGAATTCTTTTGTTCTGAGTTAATTTATGCTGACGAGCGATGTGTTGAAAGCGCCAAGCGGCTTACTGAGAACTTTCTGACAGTACAGTGGGACTCGGATTTAGCTGCGTAGAACAGAGAGCATTCGGCACATATTGCAGGCTTACAGTTGCTGTAAGTTAGTTAATTTCAGTAGTTTTAAGAGGAGGGAATTATGTATGTGTGGTTACATTCAAAAAAGTTGCACGTTATGAATTCTGAGTTTCAAAGTAGCTTAAAAAGTTAAATGAATAAAATTATATCTGATCATTTAAGCGTATGCGTATAAATAAAATTCATTATAACTTAGTAAGTAAATTACTTGAGAGAAGCTTGACTAATTAGCGTAAGTAATTGAATTAACAATCGTAGTAATTTAGATAAGATTTTAAGAGTAAATAGTAGCAAAATTTACTAAGAAATAAAAGGTAGAGTTGGGAATGTATGGAAATAAAATATGGACAGTCAGGATAACGTCTGATGACTATTTCTATATCAATAAATATTGTATGCGTATTTGTACAATGTACAACATACAGTATATTGTTATGAAAAAAGTGTAGAACAAATATAGTATTTTATTTTGAATCATCTGGAATTGAAACTGGGATATTCATGATTAAAACATTAAAAATGTGACGAGTCATTAATTTTTTTATGGAAGTACAGTGACGTCTACTTATACTACAATATAGTACTATAAAGTTTTTTTTTATTTAGGTACCTTACTTTATTACTTACCCCTTTCCAATGTTATTCCGCTCTATGATAAACACGAATACTTTTACTGGAACATTCTCGAACAATCCCAACGCTCACATACCTAGCTTTTCCTCCGTCGCATTAGAACGAGTAAAGAAAAGAAGACAAACAATCTAATACGCGATTTGGGTATACTTTTATCGAAGATTTGGCCCTTCGCGCGCTGAGTGTCCTCAATTTTTGTAGTCACCCCCAGGAGACAGCGTTCCTTATCAGAGTTTATCTGGTTAATCGATGGAAGGGTCAGCAGGCAACTCCGGCTTATCAAATTAGGCACACGAGTCTTTCGCTCGATTGAAAAAAGGGAAACGAATTATGCACTTAAGTGCCCGCCTGGGCGTAGTGGTGTGGAAGGATTTGCAGCGGACGCCGTTTAGAACGTTAGCCTGTGTGGGTGGGCCCTATGGCCCACCCACACAGGCGAACGTTCAACCATCACATTTGTTCTTTACATTCAACCTATAGAGGTTGAATGTAAAGAACAAATGGTCTGAATAGCCATTAAGAAGCATACATAAATAGGAAATAAATAAATAGGAATAGGCATGATTTTTTTAGTCTTACAGTACTGTTAGATCAATATGGATTTTTTTTTCTTGGCATTGTGCAACTTTAAGTGTCATTGCTGGCTAAATGTGATGTGGGGTGTGATGTTGTTGAGAACGCCTTACAAATTTTATAGTAAAATATGCATATTTTATGACTGACACGGAATTAATAGATTTGTTTAAAACTGTTACATCTCGTCTAAGTATTTCGTATTAGTCAAATTACCGTTTTCACTGCTAAGTCTTTAATTTTATGTTTTATCAAGTTGCAAGTGACAACAATATACTTCACAAATATTTTCTCTTGGAATAATTATGCAGTGAAAAGATTAAATAAAGATTGAATCAAAGGAGGGATGCAAATTCCACCAGGGTCAAAAAAGAGAAAGAAAAAGTAAAAAGTTATAGGAAATATTATAGGTGATGATGAATAAATGTTGTTGGAACATTAAATAAAGTACAATATAACACGTAAAACGTTTTTATTTACAAAGTATTTACAGGTTTAAATTTATTTCTTTACAACTTACGTGTAATTCTTATAGCAACTTATCAGTTGAGTATGAATTTGGTAGATTAACATTTATCAGGAAAACAATGTAACATCGAATTCTATTTATTATTTAAATGTAGTTTATGGAAGATACTGTTTTACAAAAAGATACACTATATACAATTTATTTACCTATTACAGTATATAACCGTAATATTGGATACTTACGTAAATTTGCTTACCCACACTACTAGTAAGTACACGTTTTAAATACTTGATAATGTATTTTTAACGTATTTCGAATACCTATTAAGAATGTTATTTCTTAAACTGAAATAACTGAACAGTAACGTTAGACTCTTGCAAAGTAAAGGTAAAGAAAATAGTAGTATTTTCGCTTTAAACATTAAGTTTAACAATTTAGAAATCTTGTTTTAAATGATATCTATACACATTTTACCGCTTCAGATTTTACTTAACTTCTCGAGTTCAGTAAATTATTATTCAGGGACAAATATTTGTCCTTTATTCAAGGTTTTCCCTAATTCTCAAGCTCTAGTTTGAATTTCAGATATTCTTCCAGAAAATTGCCGTTTATTAAATTTGTATTAAGACTTCTCGCAATTTACAATATTTTCACCACACATAAACCTATATTGTTTAAGGTTAAATTCCAAGATTGTTTTGGTTACTTTAAAATGTTTGCGAGCTAAATAATTTGTTAATGGCGCTTATTTAACTGTAAATATGTAAGTAGGACTTAGTTTCAAACCACTTTAAACAAAAGGTTGCGATGTTTACAGGGGCCTAAATAACGCGTTTAAGTTTATAATCGCCTTTTTTAGTTTTATTGGTTTAGAATACAATTAAAAGGCAATAAACAGTACTAATGTTACAACTGTGCTCCTTGTCTAGCATGTCGTAAAATTTGTGATTGTGTAGGCGACGAACTGGCCAGTTGTCTCCACTCTATCACAAGGACTAGTAAAAAAAGAAGGACTCCGTGCCACTAACAAGACATTGAAGCTCCTCAGGTGCTCCAACTTGACACGCAACTTATGTCACACATCGACATAATAAGCGCCCCAAATGGCAGATATCCGATATCTGGTATCGGTATATATCTCACTCACACATGCATAAACGTGGCTTCACGATATAGTATGACAGCGTGGAGTCCTTCTTTTTTTACTAGTCCGTGCTCTCTCATAACTTTTCATCTAACCCCCGCTTATTTATCCGCTTTGGGTATTGCGGGCGTGATATCATATGTATGTATTTCATTAATTAATGAAGGCATTTAATGCATAGCTACTTCTGTGTGCTTTCAGCTAATTTTTGCTAAGTACATATTTTTATATTTAACGTAATCTACATTTTATTCATTGATATCTCACAACCGGGAATATGTAGGTAATGTAAACAATAAATAAGTCAATATAAAAAAAAAATCAATATTAGACTACATTGATCCGACTCCAAGCTTATGCACTTGTGTTACGGATATCAGAATCAGCAGTGGTATTAGAAATATATAATTAAATATTGCATATTAACACGCAGACACAGAACAAACACAAGTATTAATCACACGAATGTTTGCCCTGGGTGGGGATCGAACCCACAACTCTTGGCGCATGGGGCAGTACTACCGAATACGCCATCGAGCCAGTCAATAGTCTAATAATAAATGCATTTCACGTGCAGCACAATTTGAACAACTCGATTCCTCTTTGTAAACACCCTACATTCGTCCGGACTGTCCAGTGCGAAATAATTGCCCCAATTATTTAGGAACAGTTTGTTCCAAGTCTGTAATTGAATTAAAAATCTTCGTGTAGTTAAAGTTGGCATTCTGCCATTACACCTTTGGTGTCTACGATTTAAACGTAATGATTAGTTAACGAACTTAAAGCAAAGTTGTTTTACAACATACTTTTTTATAATTGAATCGCCGTGACGGCTTTGAATCATAACAAATTGCAATTGTATCGGTAACAAATAAAATTTTATATAATAAGACATGACTAATATTTATTATTTTCACTCACCATCGGAGTCGAAGAGTGCATTTATCTAGTTTTTTTTAAATTAGGTACAAAAACAAAACAGTGGTTCGTTCTAAATTCGCCATTTTGGGTTTTGACTCTTTATGTAAGTATACAAAGTATTTATACTACGAATCGGAGTATAACTCGGTTGCCATAGCCTCAGAATATGAGGGCGAAGTATCAACAGTATGTTATAAAAAAGTATCCCAATTCAAGACGTATTCTTCTATTTCATATTTATTTAAAGAGTGGATATAACGAATATTGACGTTGTGTTCAATATTGATTGTTTAAATTAAATTATTTTTACATGAAGTATTTTGCCTTTCAATGGGACACTTTTTTATTACATGCTGTTAAGTATAATATGTGAGATATTATATTATTTACATTCGAAATGACAGAAATACTCTATAGTTTAATCATCACTTGTAAGTAAAAATTTCACTTTACAAATGCGCTATGACAGACTTATTAGCATAATTCGTTTCCATACATCATAGTTAAATTTAAATAAAATTCCCTATTCCATAAACGCATTAAATGCCTTTACTTCTTTGATAATTCAGGTCATCTGCCCATGAAACTGTATCTAGTGTTTGTAAAAAAATCTATGGTTAGTTTGGTTGCAATGTTTTCTAATGAAACGAGGGTTTGTATGACATTAGCGAGTAGCGACCTGACTTCTTTTGTGTTTATTAAGAGGAGGACCGTCGTGAGGAGGGATGATGACGTCATCTTCACGGCGTAGCTCTGCATGGCCGCTGGTCTCTCTCCACTGACCACGTGTACCACCACTGATGCCGAATCTGTGGAAGAATTATGTTTGTGTAAAGTATTATATGAGAAATACAAGACGTAATATGCGTCCAATTTTGGGTTTGATTAAAATATAAATAATGTATGTACCATAATGTGCCAAGTGGTATTAGTTTATTGTTAGGATATTACTGTCGGAAATCTTTGATAAAGTAGTTCTTAATATCAGGAGGATATTAATATGACTAGTAGTGCATTTTTTTTACAACTTTAATTCAAGGTTTGCAAGGAAACTAAGTTTTTGAATAAATATTATATATGTCCAGGTTAGTTGAATAACATTGAATTTTCTCCTTAAAAGTAAACTTCGTAACTATTAGTAGGGGAACCAGATAATAAGACAATTGGTATAACTTGCAGGATTTTCTGTTTTCCCTCACCGAGATCGTGATTATAATAATAATAATAATAAATAAATCCTCCCGACCGACACACCAATTCCCTAGTTCCAAACTAAGCTTACAAGTGCTAGTAACCATAGTACAAGCTTGTGAACGGATAGACATACTTAAATATGTTTATAAACATCCATGACTCGAGTACAAATGTCCATGTACATTTGCCCCTAGTGGGATTCGAACCTGCGACCCTTGGTTTCGTGCCCAGGGTCTCTGACGACTCGACCAACGGGCTTTTCAATTATATAAATATGTTACACGTTATACGTACATATCCCGATGTACATAGGTTTGAACCCGCACTCTCCGTGTATGAGCTGCGTGGCATTACTATTGATCTATTACCGCTCTTATAGGATTCACTAGCATCAAAGTAACGTTTGAGGAAAATCATGACCGCGCATGAATCACGAGGGAATAGGAGTGGTTTGACCGGGATTTTTGGGGGGTAAAAAATAACCTTCCAATTTAAAAAGCACTTTCAAGTTGGACAGGTGAGGTGCCATTCGTTTAGACAAGCCACCGGGTACAGAAAATGGGAATAGGCGGCTCACAGAAATCCTATGTGAGGTTTTTTGAAATTCGCCATTGTATACATGATAGCTGTGAGTACCGCTCGCGAACAACCGGAAATTAACCTTCTAGAAGTCTAGGTCGCTACATTTTTTTCTTTGACCACGTTGCCGTTCGCAACGTAACATTTGGTAAGGTTAGAAGGTAGCTTTATCGAATTTTCGATCTAAATTGACATTTAAATGGTTATTAGGGTAAATAACCTTACCTACGGGAACTTTATTACATTATATTGCGTTACGCTTTTTTTCTATAAAAGTTGGCAGATATTAATTCCTTTCCTATGCTACGAACCTGGCATTTAAACTGACAACAAATATGACGGCAATTTATGTTGTATGTGTCAAAATGTTAGCAAAATAACATGGATTTTCTATAATTTTTCTTAGTGTTGAATAACGCATTGTGGTGTAGGTTAAAATTAGTAATTTCTATAAACAAATTGTGAAATTGTCCCATGTTAGTCTGAGACTTGGCCCATGTTGATCTGGGACAAAAAAAAAAAGAATGTGCCAACTGTGGTTCTTTCCTAGCATGTCGTAAGAGGCGACTAATGGTTTACGGGCTTTTGGGTATGTGACTGAGTAGGCGACGAGCTAGCCACTTGTCACTCCTTTTTCACAGCTTTCCATCCAACCCAGCCCACTGTCCCATGTTGGTCTGGGACTTAAAAAGATTGTGCCAACTGTGTTTCTTGCCTAGCATGTCGTAAAAGGCGACTAATGGTGTATGGGGTTTTGGTTATGTGATTGTGTAGCAGGTTAGCCGCTTGTCACTGCTTTTTCACAATTTTCCATCTGTCCCAGCCCGGCTTTATTTTTGGCTGAATGTGGTTGAAGGGGCTTGCTGCCCCTTCGACTCTGCCTACCCCTTCGGGGATAGTGGGCGTGATGTTATATTATGTTATGTTATGTGTTTGTATAAACAAATAAACAAACCACACAAATTAACACATTTTTTTAAGTCACATGTTGGTCTGCGACTTGAAAAGAATATGCTAACTGTGTTCCTTATCTAGAATGTCGCAAAAGGCGCTTAATGGTATATCGGGTTTTGAGTATGTGATTTTGTAGGCGACGAGCTAGCCACTTGTCACTATTTTTTCACAATTTTCCATCTAACCAACCCAGTCTTATTTTTGGCTGAATGTGGTTAACACGTTCGCGTGAGCTACGTCGCACGACGTCGTGAGTATATGCTTAGGAAACGGCGCAACGTCCTATGACGTCCTAAATATTATTTTATGTATTTCGGCGGAACGTCGCCCAACGTCTAATTTAAGAGTAAATTCATATACCGTTACTCCTTTGCGCCGCATTACATCCCATTTTTGTAGTTTGTTGCGCCGTGTAGCTTGGTTACATGGTGTATGTCTTACGGCGCGACGTCTTCACCCGTTGCTTTATTTTGTATGGAAAAAAGGTTGCGCCGTTATGCAACATTTTGGACATGTGGTTGCTCACGCGAACGTGTTAAAGGGGTTTGTGTGTAGTGCCCCTTTGACTCTGCATACCGCTTCTGGGAAAATGGGCGTGATGATATATATGTATGTATGTATGTAAATAAACAAATTCTAAGCTTTAAACTGAAAAGAAATTAAAGTTGTAACTTATAATAAGTCAATGTTGTATTACTGTCATGAAAATAATACATACATGTATAACTAACGTCACATCCGCAAACAGCGAAGGGGTACACAGAGTCCAAAGACCATGTTCTCAATCCACATTTAACTAAAAGGCTATTTCACAAAGGTCATCAAAATGATACTTTTTGAAATTGCCTGTGTAAGCTTCTTGGTGCAGTTGCACCGTCTTAAATACATTATATGTATTGCGAATTCATAGTGAAACTGCTGCGGCCAGGATCTATTTTACTGAGTACCAAACCCTCGAGAGTCTACAAGTGAGTGGATGGTCGGAGGCAGTCAACACTTAATGGTCAGCAGCTATTCAGTAATTCCACACGTCTAATGCAAAGGGAATTTACAAGCAGCTTGTCTCTAGGGTTTCATTTGGTATTCGTTATTAATTATTTTCTACATCTCTATTAATCACTCGAATAAAAATTCATGATCGTAAATGTGAAACTGAATTTCAACTGCGTATTATCTCACGTCTTAACTACTCGCATCCTATTACCATGCATTCACGTTTCCAGAAGTACAGAAAAAGATTTAGATAAAAAAAAACGAAAATCTGCATTAGTCCGAGCGAAGATTGGAGAAAATATAGTTCCAACAAAGAAATTAATTAATTATACCTTAAAAATAGCTACATATTATTATAGAGCTACGTAGATACGAGTTTAAAGTAATAAAGTCACATATTATTTTGGCGTAACCGAATACTTAAAATAATGTGCCAGAAAAAAAAACGATTTAAAACCTAGTTCATTCTAATGACATGTCCCGGTGATCACATACAACCTTTCAAACAAGATTAAAGTATTTACATACGGTCGCAAATAGCTTGTTTAGGGTTATGTACACATGGAGTTTGGTCCAAATGGTACCTATTATTGTCTCGGTTCCTTTTTGTTTGCCCGTCAAATTGGTCTACTTTTAAAATCTGGTATTTTTTGCTTTCTTTTTTTGTTGTTGTTTGATAAAAAGTTGTCAGCACTATTTTTCTTAGTCACCTTCTTCCTTTTTAGGTAAAATTTTTTTATGTTATTTATTGATACAATACATTTTATTGAAAAGCCCTTAAAACAATTAAGGGGCTTTCAGATGAACTCGTGTCGTAACAATTGTCCTCTGGCAGTAATAAATTCCGAAGGTCCCAGTATTTACATTTACTTTGTAGTAGTGCCAGGGGGATTTAGTGGAAGTAAAAGGCCATTAAAGAAAAAAAATAGTCTAGTACATTTTTCCGTTGTTTTATCATTTTGAAGTGAGTCAAATATGCAATAACAACGTTACATATGTGCGCATAGATGCGAACGTTGAGGAATAGAAACCCTTTAATTTGAGTAAAACGTGATTAATGCAGCGGCTACACTGTGACGTCACAAAGTTCCGGCTAGCCTAGGCTGCACGGGCGACAGGAACGTATGGTCACATGCGGAACACTCAATCAGTTTGCTCGCGAACACGCTCATTACATCGGCGTTGGTCCTATTATACGTCTAAAGGAAACATATGTTCCAAAAGTGGTATGACTAAAATCGGTCTAGTAAAAGAAGTAAATTATTCATCGAACTTGCATACGGAGGGTTCCGTAAAACATATACGGCGAAGATTTAAAGTTGAAGAGGATTGTAAGAATCGTGCCATATTCGTCATCATCGGCGTTCGGTTCTTTCTACCTACCTCGCTAGGGAACTGGCGTGAAGTTAATTAGTTATTTAAAGTGTTTATTATTGTAAAACGCTAGCAAATATATTGTTACAGTGGCAATATTAATAAACATTTTTGTCAACAAGCTGAAATACAATGTACTATCTTTAGTTCACTCATCCAATTTATGCTCTCGTATATACTTCCCTGGTGTTTGTATCCATTAGTATTAAGAGCCGGGTGTGGCAAAGCGTCCAAGTTGCAAAGGCCAATCTGCCGGTGAAACCGGTCTACCGTGAAATCTATGCAGGGCACCAAACAGCTCGGTTCGTTGCTATCAGGTCTAGCCTAAATACTAGTTAATGTAGTTATAGGAAAACGGATTACTAGGAATTAGTGAATATGATTGGGATTTTCATTGATACTACTATACTATACGGCACTTTTTGCGATGTCTGCTCGGAATTTAATGATTTTTCTATTTTCCAAATTTATTAAATAAAATTGAACTATTTTGTATATCTATGTCGTAGAACTATTTAGAGTTAAAACTGTTATTTTTGATACTTATACGAGGTAGATTACGTGATTAGGATCGTGGCATATGGAGTTCGGATTTCTCTGCCTACCCCGCTAGGGAAGTGTAGTGAACTTTGGTAAGTTAGTTAGATTACGTAAAAATATTTTGACCATTGATTGTGTCTTATTTCAATTTATATTTTTATCACCAAAGCAAAAAATACCAAAAGGCCACTAAACCAAGGGTCACGGGTTCGAATCCCGCTAGGGGCAAATATTTCGTGTGATAACCTGGTTATTTGTACTCGAGTCTTAATTTATTATTTATTATTATTAATAAAGTAATATTCGTTTTTACAAATAATGGGATTATTTAACAGATGACAGATCCTATTTCGTGTAGTGAATCGATATCATTCACAATCCTTTAATATTGAAAACCAGGTTAGACAACTTTAGGGAGGTATCGGTGTTACGTGATTCCAAACACATCAAGACCTATTCCATTTAAATCTATTCAAGACGTTTCTATATTTCCCGTGCGAGCGTTTGTACACAAGAACACATAAGCAAAAATAGAGCGAGAGGAATACAAATTGGCGATAAGAGAGCGAGGCAAACAGTGGATTTGAGCGCGTTGATTCAGGACTTAAGGGAGACGCGTGGAAAAAGACAAATGGGCGCGACGGAGCCGCGGGCAGAGATGTAGCGAGGTGTGTGCCGAGAAAAATGTTGCCTATTCAATACACATTTATTACGCTGCGCGATTTTTTCATCTAGCTCATTCACTATTGCTGTAGGGTGAGCTGACGTCCACTAGGAATTGAGGCAGGTAAAATATCGAGATTACGACGATGTTCGAACGGTGGGCAAGTTAATTTTTGGCAGGCACTATTCGATAAAGAAAGTTACCGAAATTGTTTTTGAGTGTTTTTAATTAACCAAGGGCACATATCTAATGAATTATAACCGACTATTTTTTGTAAACAGTCATTTTGTTATTTTGTAGCCATTTTTGAGATACGTTATATTTGAACTTCACCGACCGCTTTCTTTTTTAATATCGAATGCAATTATTGAAAAAAAGAAAAGAGATGGTAGGTAAGGTATAAGAAAACTCAAAATTCTTTAAATAAACAATAAAAGTCGAATAAAATACATATCATAAGGTTATCATGACTTTTGCTCTTGCACTTTTATTTGATGTAGTCACAAATCTCACCAACCACGACCAGATTGGTCATGTAGGTATTTACAGAAGGTGATGTTAGGAGTCATAAAAACCGAAGACCTTGTATGAAAAGGATCATGAATGTTAAAGAGACGAGTGAGGTGTAAGGATCGTGTCATATGGCGTTCGGTTCTCTCTGCCTACCCCGCTAGGGAAGTGGCGTGAAGGTTAGTTAGTCATAAATCACATAGGTATTATGTATATGGGTCTGTATGTTTTGCAGGAAGTGGTTAGTAAAATTTTGTATTTCCTAATTGTACCAAAATAAATGCAACATACATTAACTCGACATTGCTTTGAGCTGTTCTAGTTACCCCTTTAAAAAGTCACAATTAAACTTTTTACGAAGCGCCGCGCGATACAAACTCATCATCGTAAAATAAACTGTATTTTTTGTCAAACCCACCAACAACACTTTATATGGCATTACAAAGTTTTGGCCTGTAATAGCCTTTGTGTTCAGATAATTATTATAATAGGCGTGGCTTGTGGCTTATTCAAATTTAGGGTGTTTTATTTACGACGTAGTATAAATTTGTCCCATGTTGATCTAGGACTTAAAAAGAATGTGCCAACTGTGTTTCTTGCCTAGCATGTCGTAGAAGACGACTAATGGTGTATCGGGTTTTGGGTATGTAATTATGTGGGCGACAAGCTAGCCATTTGTCACCACTTTTTCACAATTTTCCATCTAATTCAGCCCAGTTTTGTTTCTGGCTGAATGTGGTAAAAGGGGCCTTCTGCCACTTTTACTCTGCCCACCCCTTCGGGGATTATGGGCGTGAATGTATGTATAGTGTGAATATCATGTGTTATCATGTAACGATAATGAAATACATGACATGAAATAACTTATCCTGGAATGATATATCTAATATATTATAATAACAATTATATTATCATTGGCGATACTGGATTATTTTTAGGAAGCACTTAAATATTTTGGAATAAGGCCAATCGAGACAGTGGTTGGCAGGCGTATGTGATTTCACGTTTATGGAACGTTCTAGCTACAATAATAAATTTACCAGAAGCTTTCTGACACGTTTCGATACTTTTGTACTAATTAAGGAAAGGGAGCGACTTAGGTACATGACACAATGTGAGGACTAACCAAAATGAAGTGGCGGTAGTAGATTTGCTGGTTGCTGTAATGTTATAATCAAGAAATGTACATCATTGAGTGCTTATTTGATGTTACAATGTGCTACGAGGCCTACGATAATCTGTAGCACAATATGGATTAAGCATGACTTTTTATTTATTTATTTGTTTACGTCTACTAGCAGGTAATCAAATCTAAAAGGTGTTTTTTGTATCTGCATTATTAACCAAGTTATGTCGGTTAGACAGAGAGATTCAATAAGGCATGTGACGTCAAATGCCATAATAACGTGCATAGAAAAAACCGTTATCATGAAAGAGATGGATATATTTGTTTAAAACTGTTATATCTCGCTGGACTTTTGATAAATCTTGTTCCGTTTTTACTCTAAGTATTTTTATTTTTAAATATTTTCCGATGAATTACTAAAATATTTTTCATGCATATTCCCTACTGCTACGAGGCCTACAATATTCCGTAACACATCGGGGTTGGTATCAACCAAAACATTTTTATCCTGATGCTAAAGACCATCGGTTAACGAAATTAATTCGGATTTTCTGTCAGTAAAGACTTTCAAAGCCTTAAGTGATTAATGTTTATCTAATATGTAATACCTTTTAGTGGGCCATGTCACGATGCTGGTAATAAATTAATTCATGATATTTATATAAATGAGCATTGCGAATAAGATTATCTCTAGTAGTTAGATTGTCGAGAATACTTTGACAGGTTTGATCTACGAGTACTTAGGCCTTGACAGGCCCGTTGGTCGAGTGGTCAGAGATCCTGGCCACGAAACCGAGGGTCGCGGGTTCGAATCCCGCTAGGGGCAAATGTTTCGTGTGATGAACGTGGACATTTGTACTCGAGTCATGGATGTTTATAAACATATTTAAGTATGTCTATCCGTTCACCTAGTATCCATAGCACAAGCATCAGCTTAGTTTGGAACTAGGGAATTGGTGTGCCAGTCTGTAGAATTTATTATTATTATTATTAGTATTTGTGATTTAAGTCCAACGGTATCATTTCCGTAGTAACTATTCAAGTCCTTTACGTAACTTACAATATTTTAGAATGTTAATACAAAATATGAAATTGATTCTATGAATTTTATAGCAGACATAATTTGGATTCGAAATACATGATCATTCAAACGAATTTAAATATGAAACTTAATAAAATTTCTGTTTGACAACTTCCCATTTCAATTGTAAAGCCCCAAAATAGTGTCAGAAGTTCGTTATTCAAGTCAACTCTCACTGCAGTGGTTTGTCGTGTAAAACTAATGCTCTGACAGTTACTATCTAATAATCTGTGCTCTAGCGTTGAAGAGTCGCATTACTCAGTTGAAATTCCCAAAATACTAAGTATAGGGGGTGGGTTAAGCTAGAATTAAATTAGTTGCATATTCTCCAAAGTAACATCATTTTTTTTATATCAGACGATACCACATATGAACATTGATACTGATACCCCCAGATTTTAGTTAAATACTTGTATCATCTAAATCTCTGATCTCTGACTCCGTGTAAGGATTGAACATTGCGTTTGTGAAGTCTGAACCAATGCACCAATGGGGCCGTCAATATATTGTTGGTTGGTTCTGATAATAAATTTATCAATTCTATTAAAAAATTCACAGGAGCAATATGTCGGTAATTGCGGTTGTAAAGGTAAACCACGGGCCAAATTTGGTTTTGCAGCCATACATTTTTAATCACTTTAATATATAGTTGTGTGAGGTAAATATATGCATATATTGGAGAAGAGCTTTGAAGCATTAAACGTTGGTTTGATCAACTAACAAAACCGAGTATCTCATTGCAATATATCGACCACATAATTATTAAAGTACTTAGTATCACAAACTCAATAAGCTCAATAATAATAAGCAGCACAAATATGTTGGTATTTTACTAGGATCTAGAAAAAGTGGAAACAGAGTACATATATTTCTAAACCATAGATAGCCATTAATAATTGTGGAATACTAAACGAAACATTTTATTCCGAAAAATACCTTTTGAAATTAAATAGATTTGATATTTGGTCAATAGTGCTCAATACTCAGAACTCTGGTACTAAATTTTGGGTGCTGTTTTTATATGTAGTTCGACTGTAATTTTTTAGTTGCAACTGCTAAGTACAAATCTAAAGGCTCCGGTGTGTACAAACCTTTAAAACGATTTCTTACTACAATAAAATTATATACAATATATTAGACCAGTACAAACCTGTATTTACTATTTGGTAGTAATATCAAAGATATTTTTAAATATACAGTTGTAACTTATATTTAATCTTGGTTTTGGTAAAAAACATATGCATTTCAATTTCCCTGACATACAAAAGCGGATTTGGCTTCTTAATTATATGTAACATTATTATATCGGTATAATTTAGGGAAGCGTACATTATATTAACAATTACTAAAACTATTAGCCTCAGTAGTTGGATAACTGCGTAGGATTACATACTTGTTTGTACTAATACAACTAATGATATGCGTAGGCCGACTAGCTACTTTGATAACCATCAATCAGTAAATTATTAGATGGAGTTTATGCAACTCTCTGAAGCCTGTATGCTTAGAAGTTGTTGGGCAAGTCTATTCAATATGTTCATGTTAACTTAAATTCAATGATTCATTAAAGCTTCTACTAATGTGGGTGTTAGTTGGCAAATGTCTAGTCCATATGTTCTCTTCAGCTTCCAATAGAACGAAGTTCGGTGGTTTACCTGTACTAATGAATATTGAAGAGTACCTATGCCTCTCTCTAGTCTCTTCATCTATTCTTGTCTTATTAGAAGTACTTTAACAATTATCAAGTATCGACGAGTAACTTTCTAAATATATACAATACCTGACGGTATTGTATATATTTAGATTTTGTTTAGCTTGATTATAAAGGTTCCGAAATACATCAGTTACGAATTATGGGGGTTAGGTACTCACTGGGTGTGATGTATTGCTAACCCAGGACCCATTATTTTTATACGGTTATTAAAATAGGGTGTGAGTCTAGATTCTAAGATGTTAGTATGGGCGTCTTCCATCACTGACGATGAATGGGCTTATCCTCGTAGTTGGCTATCTCCAGCATAGTTGGCTAATCCTCGCTGAGACTGGCCGTAGTGTCCAAAGTAGGGTAAAGAGAGTGCACCTGTGTTGTTCAGACATTTGTGAACTAATAATACAATATATCCGGCGTAGTCAGCTAATCCTCATTGAGACTGGCCGCCAAGACTGGAATTGGTGTTTAGCAAGAAAAATAGGGTGGTGGAAGGCTTACCAGAGCTGCTGGGTGCGCAGGTGTAGTTGCCGGAGTCTCGAGGCGACGCGCGCGCAATCAGCAGCCGGCTGGTGCGCGTGCGTTGTTCAGTCTCCACGCTGATGCCGCCTCGCTGAGCGTAGTTCACCACGTGAGGGCCCCGGTACCAGTAGATGAAGCTGATTGAAAAGAAATTCGTTAAAAAAATATTGTCAGGTGAATGCTTGAAATTATGTTAAAAGTGTATGTATAATGATGTATGTAGCTAGTTTTAAAGGCTGCGGCTGTGGATCGAATTTATGTATTATAATACATTATTGCAATGTGCTTCAGTGAAATTAAGCACACCATTTGGTATAATGAATTTATTTTTCAGTTTGACTCAGAATACAATACGTGTAACTAAAACATCAAGGGATTTGCAGCATCAAAGACTAGTAAAATTAATATTCTATGGCAGCAGGTGGGGCGAAAGTCAGCAAATATCAAGTAAGTTTCAAATGGAGATTAGCTCAGATATAACATGACCTCATCTACAATTCACCGCTGCTAACATCTATGACAAGAATAACAAATAGTGATGCACCAATTTGTGTTAAAGAGACGCAAGTGGAGGCCCATTAGTATGTTGATTGAATTGTCCGGATTTCAGTTTTGGTGGTATGGACCCTGTGGTATTATTTCACCAGTACGATCTTACCAAGATGTATGCTTTTTTCGTTTTAATTCCTACCTCTCAAATAATTATTAGTAAAATTTTCACAATTTGTAAAAAGATCTTAACATATTTCTCAGGAAAAAAAGATTTAGACATATTCGTATGTCTTATTTTGACCAATATACTTGTCCAAATTTGGTCTGGGACCTTAAATGAATGTTCCAACTGTGTTTACTGTCTAGCATGTTGTAAAAGGCGACTAATGGTACATCGAGCGTTTTTTGGGTATGAGATTATGTAGACGACGAGCGAGCCACTTGTCAATACTTTTTCACACTTTTCCATCTAGCCCAGCAAAGTTTTATTTATGTCTGATGTTAATTAGAATGAATATTACTTCTAAGCATTATAAGTGGAAAAAAAATCCACTAATCCAAAAGTACATAACACAAATTGGTTAGAAGATTCGTATCAGTATACAGTTAAGCGTAATATACACTGGCACGAAATTCAATTTCAAATCGCTTTTAGTGCCAGGTACTATCAATTGATACGAGTTCCTATATTTCCGCTGGTGGGAAATTTGGCACAGGCAACCAAGATACAGTAACTTGTTCGTGAACTATAAGATTAGTGGCGTGAAAGTCACAAATGGATTTGGAATTAACACCTTGGAAGTAAGCTGTCGCCGTAGCGCCTAAAATGCAAGGGGTATAATTATCTTGTTACCGACTTTGTTAAACTTACTGACGGACTGCCGAAGAAGACCTGAGGGGAAGGCACCTTAATTCCCCCTAGATTGGCTGCCAATTTTCAAAAGTTAGGCCTGCGGTGCTCTCGAGTCATCGAACGAAAGGAAGCAGCGTGTGAATTGATACTTATACCGGTTTTCGGTGGGGGGTCGTACTTTCTCTTTCGAGTCGAGCCAGTCGTCATGCCATAACTAATACGAGTTTAGAGTAGCTCACTTATCAAAATTTATTTCATTCTTTAAAAAATAATCTAATATGACTTCTCGATTTATAGGGCCCCCACACCGCCCCTTGGTCGGTCTCTGATCGGAGTAACACAGTTTAGTGCCCGTGTAAAAAAATGTTTAGGAGGGTCGCTCAGCATTGATTAAAAAATATTTCGTTAATACCGGCCTGGTTGTTAGATATTTCTACATTTAGAAATTTGCGCCTGTGAAAAGTTTAAAATGATCGCGGATAACACATATTACTACTACTTCTTATATATTACTTGATATACTTTGACTCTGCATAGCCCTTAATATTTTTCCTATGTATAATTTTATGGTTTCACCAACGCCCTATAGTCATTAATTGATAAAATAATATTGCAAAATATAATTAATTAACATCTTAAAATACATTAAACGTGCTTTTCTCCCTGTGAGCAAAAGTAATTTATCATCTGAGCAATTTGAATTTTCGAAATTAATAACGTAATATATTCCACATAGTGTAATTGTCAAGGCATCCAGTTTATATGTAATACTAGCTGTGCTTGCGGTTTCATTCGCGTTTATGGTTAATGTGTCGTAGCTTGATGTTATATACTTAGCCTTCCTCGAAAAATAGACTTATTAAACATACAAATGTTTTTTGAATTCGGACAGTAGTTCCTGAGATTAGCGCATTCTACCAATTAAACAAACTTTTCAGCTTTATCCATTCTAATATTATAAAGAGGAAAGATTCGATTGTTTGTTTGATTGAATGGAATAATAGGCTTTAGTAACAACTGGAACGATTTGATAAATAAAATTTTCATTTAGTTTTGCCAAACAATAACGGTATTTTTGTGTCTAAATGATTAAATTAAATCTTATCTCTCATATAATCCTGTGCCATCTCTATAGTCCGGTATTGGGAAAAATATCTCTAGTTCTGAAATATTTGTTTCGATTGACTAGTTTGAACACAAAGCTTACTACGTAAACGTATGTGAGGTTCTGGTTGATTGAAACGCGGAGTTTTAAAACAACAAAAACGGGCTTTAGGCACTTTAAAAAAACAGGACCGTCTCTTTAACCAATAAAAAACGGGTTTAAACCGTTTGCGTATAGAAACAGATGTAGCGAAAACATTTTGTTTGTTTTTAATATTTAAATGTAGAAGTTTGGTGTGAATTTATTTAAATAGTTTCTATTGGACGTTTTAGAAGAGCAGAAATAGCTATGTACACAGGATGTTTTTCTGACATTAAAGTAGATTATCTTGTAATCTTGGCGTGCTTAAGGTGCAGCTCCGTTTTTTATTAAGTTGTTTACTCTTTTTATCCTATATCCATTTATCTCTCTTTCCACCATATAATTTGTTATATACTACACTTTATTATATGGAATTGTATGTTACTATTTGTATACTTCCTAAATAAAATCGATTTATCCGTCATTTCAGATATATTGAAGTAAACAAACAAACATACAAATAAATAAAAAATTGGCAATAGCGGCATCAAATAAAACACGTTATAAAAACGAAAAAAAAACAAGTAAAAAATTGTACCTTCATGCTTGCAAGAATTAAGGATATTTTAATATTGGTTACATATCCATGTACAAAACAATCAAAATTGACTATTAAATTTAATAGGATTATTTTAATAATTTTCTATCTTCCAATACTGTAAAGTGATATAGCGTAGATTTACTTCTATACTTTTTGCTACATATACCTATTAATATTAAAACGACTACAGAAAAGTACTCGTAAGCAAAATGTATCGTGTTCAACGAATTGGTTAGTACTTTCGTACACCGCAGTTAAACGGTAAATTTTGCCGGTTAAAATACTATTTTGCGAAACGGTGGCATTTTTTAAAAAGACTCAGATGTGTAGCTGGAACTGGATTAGAAAAAGTCTAAACTAACACGCGAACCAGATTGGAATGGCGTTTCGTTACACGCGAATACAAAGAGCTTGTTTCAATCCATTCTCCAAAACTCTGATTTAGTTTTGGCCTCGCAATTCTGTGTAAAACGGAAATGGTGTTTGTTCAATAATTCCACATATTGAATTCAAACTTTGAACCGTTTTGGCGGCGTGAAATATGTATTATCTATTTGCAATTATCTTCTGTGCGTGTCTAGTTCAGTTGTTTTCTATTATATAGCGGTGTGGTCAACTCAGACGTAAATTATTGTGTATTCAACTGCGATGAAGGAGGGGTGTATTTTTGACGCATTACGCGGCGGCTTTGTTTTATGTATCCAATGTTTTTTCATTGCTTCTGGCGAGGTCAGTATTTTTTTGTTTTTGACATAACAAAGCGCTCTCAGGAACACACTTGATCTTTCGCTTTCGAGATTAATTTTAATTTGTATTATTATTTGCATTCTGTAATATTTTTTTTTAGGAAGTAAAGTAGGAGTTTTATAAATCTGTTATATAAATAGACATTATAGTTAGATGATATTAGGGTTGTAAGCTGGTATTGAAACCATTCAAGCCTAAGTACTAACTTAGGCTTATTTTTATAATTGAGAACTTAAGTGAAGAAAGATGAACTGGCGATATTTTAATTTTGGCAATCCACAGATTATATGTAGATTTCCCATCCCAATTCAATGTCCCATGTCTTAACTGTATTTGATGTGTAAATCGGCTTTTGGGTATGTGATTGTGTAGGCGACGAGCTAGCCACTTGTCACTACTTTTTCACAATTTTCCATCTAACTTAACCCAGTTTTATTTTCGGCTGAATGTGATGATTAAAGGGGCTTGCTGTCCCTTTTATTCTACCTACCTCTTCGGAGATTATGGGTGTGATGTTATATATGTATACCTATGTAGATTTTAAATTATGCTTGAGTTTTAATTTAATAATACTCAACTGAACTTATCTATAAGTATTGATGAAAATTTATTAATCGGTTTCTTTATGTACAATCATCTATATTGCTTACTTTTTATGTACATGATAGTATTATACAATTTCTAAGCATTCTTAAACATTGAAAAGTCTATGAATTGGTTTGTAAAGTTACAAATTCAAAACCATTAAAAATGTTGAAATTTGTTTCGGCGGCGTTAGGGTAGGTATACATTATATATATATAGAAAAACAGATTGATGGTTTGTTTGATGAATGATTTGGTTTGTCTGAACGCACCAAACGCTACCGTAGTTACTGAACATGACAGCTCTATGGAAGTATTTTTACTATTTTCAATGGAAAGCATTTTGGTGGATGCATTTTTTTATACCAATAAGTTAAATGATTGGAAAAATGGCCCTCTATTGTAGGTAAGGATTTGTACAGAGTAAACTATTGGAACTTCCGGGGAATTATAAAGTATAATAAAAATGTTTCAAAATATTTTACAGGGCATCGTATTTTGGACAGATCGAGAGAACTAGTCAGCTTGTAGTGACTACATTTTTAGACACGCTCATTCATGCATAAAATATAACACAAATATTAAAAGTCGTAATGTAAATTATAATAATTTTTATGTATCAAACATTCTTATACTTACAAGTTAAAACTGCGTAACAACCAATCACAATAACAAACGTGTTTTTTACCGAATTTTCTTTTTTCGAAGAAACTTCAGCATCGAATTAGAATCAATTAGTACCAAAGTGTAATCGATTATTCGCAACACCTGGAATCATTTCTTAGCTCGCTGTACAATGTTAATGTGATCAGCCAACTGGTCTACTAGTCTGATGAACGTAAGTGTTACTTGTTTAAAAAACCATGACACCAAAATGTTTTTTTTTGGTTTCATTATCGACTCTGTCAGATATAGGACTTGTGAAACTAAAAGTTGCGGTTTCATCATCGACTCTGTCAGATATAGGACTTGTGAAACTAAAAGTTGCGGTTTCATCATCGACTCTGTCAGATATAGGACTTGTGAAACTAAAAGTTGCGGTTTCATCATCGACTCTGTCAGATATACCAAGGACCTGTGAAACTAAAAGTTGTAGTTCATCTAGCAGATGAATTAATAAAAAGTTCGCAATCGGAGACCTATAAGCGATGAAACTATTTTAAAACACGCATGATTTCATAACTGTTGTATTGTCCTCTGTCGAAAGTGAACCTAGAGGCTTATCGTAAGGCCCACTTTTGTGGCAATACTTATTTTCTTCTTCTTATAATACGCCGTTACCTCGCATTCTTAACTAATAAATAAAAAAATAAAATACATTTATTTTGGACCTGGTCCATAGTGTTAGTAACAATAATCTATACTTATAATAAATCTGTAGAGAGGTCATTGCTGTACATGAAATATATTTTCAAAATAACTATCAGGGGGTGATTAGTGATCGATAGGTACTGATGCCAAAAATGCAATCAGTAAAATTTTTGTCTGTCTGTCTGTCTGTCTGTCTGTCTATCTGTCTGTCTGTATGTTCCTTATAGAAACAAAAAGTACTCGACGGATTTTAACGAAACTTGGTACAATTATTCTTCATACTCCTGGGCAGGTTATAGTATACTTTTCATCACGCTACAATCAATAGGAGCAGAGTAGTAAAGGGAAATGTTGGAAAAACGGGAGAAGTTACTCCATTTTTTAAGCTTCCGTCGCGTGTGCAGCCTTAATGGTTAAAGTTACATAGAAATCATGTATGACGGAAATAAGTAGTCTTTAAAATATTAACCATAAACGCGGGTGACACCGCTGGCACAGCTAGTAATAACAATAAAAGCCTTTGTTAGTACTTACATTTATAATTAAAATTTTAATTTAATTCAATTCAATTTCATTATTTATTTGTTTATAATAATTATTACCAATAGATAATTTAATTTAAATAATGTATTATGAATTATTCCAATAAAATTTATTATTGTAATGTAAATTATTTTTAATCTGGTGTGAACCTATCACGGGCTAAGCCAAGTAGTTCGGTTCGTATTGTAATAATTATTATAATTAATTTTGTTCTCTTTGACGAGATGGACGCGAGTCCATACGCCATCGTGGTATATTATGGTGTGTATTTAACAGCCTAATAGTTAATAATTTAACGATTGCACGGCTAGTAGTTTCATCTAACAAAACCATTGAACTACATGCTTAGTTTTATAATTGAAATAAATGATTATGGCATGTAGATTAAGATAAATTCACGGCTAATTGACATGTAGACGTGTGTTTTAATGGCGTTGTTCAATTACAGTGCCAGCCGTGCAACTAAACAGATGTTTTAAGCAGTTTGTAACGACATATATGTATGTACAGTCGGCGAGGACCGGCGCGGACGCACAGCGTAAATGCGTATTGTCTATTCGATGAGGAGAACTTGCATATGTATCGAAATGTGGTGAATTGTGTAACGGCTGCCCACAACCGGTAGCGTGTTATACGTTTTCGGTGTAAACATTTCCTAGTGCCGTGCTTGTTTTAAAAAAAAAACAGGTTTTCCATGTTTAATTTCCATTAAAAGTGCAACAGCGCTCGAAAACTCGTGACCCATGTATCTGTAAAACATTTTACCACCACATGTTTAAACATTATCGGAATTAATCTCAGTGATATATTTTTAAACTAATTTCTCTCTAACGTTTGATTTTAATTATATCATAAATCAAGTTTGACTATGGTGTGAGTTGCCCATTACCATGAAACTTTTCCACAAGCCACAGCGCCATAAAGTAGCATAATATTAAGTTACTCAAGAGTTATGTTATTTTAAAACGTCCCGAGATCGGTGGACATTACCAAATAATGTGGCAGTTGAACTAAATATACTCTGCTAGATTTGCTAGTATTTCTTTTTACTATTTTTGTACTTACCTAGGCGGGTCAGGTGCATGTCTTGCAATGCACGTGAGGTTGATGTCGGAGCCTGCTCGCACGAAGAGTTCTGGACCTGACAGTATCTCCGCTTTGGATACTGCAACAAACACAATTTATTATGAGAATCGGGATAATGATGTCAGTAGAGGCACTAAATCATTCATCATTTTTACATAAATTGGTCTTCAATAGGCACTTTGAAATAATTTTGTGGTGTAGCTGTAGCTACATTTGTCGTACTATAAAATAAATAAAAGCGTTGTTTGTCAACATTCATAAAAAAATATGTACTTATAAACATTTTGCTTGTTGCTGTCATATTGACCCTATTAATTTTAATAGGCATTTTGCCAAATAAGACTAGTTAAATATTATTAAAAACTTTATCGCTAAAGTACATTTATATAATCTACTTTCTGGTTTCAAAGAAATGTTTTCGGATTAAGAAATGGGTGAAAGACCTTTGACAAAGCTAAGAGCCAAGCATTGTTACAATGTTTTTGCTTTGTTTCGGCACATTCCTGGGAGCCGTCTAGGTATGGAGGTATTATTTTACGCAAAATACAATTATAATTTTAAGTCTTTGTTGTGAGTATATTTCTGCTTAATGAAAGCGTATTTTTATGTTTCGTTCAAATAAGTAATACAGATCACAGTCTACTTAAGCTAAATGTTGTTAGTGATATTCTGAAAAGTTGATAAGAATGTGTCTTTTTTCTACACTGTCATATTAAGAGAACACGTTGGGGTATATGTATTTGGTATTGGGGCTTAAAAAGAATGTATCAAATGTGTTTAAGACAGGTTAGACTGGGGCCTAACCTGTAATAAAAGGCGACTAATGGGTGATTGTCACAATTTTTTTAACAAATTTCCGTCTAACCCTATTTAATTTTATCTTTAATGCAGTTTAAAGAGTTTATCGCTCCTGGGACTCTGCCTTCCCCTTCGGGGATTGCAGGCTTGTTGATTTGTATGTAGGTAGGTATGTTGATCAAATCCCAAAACAGTTAGATGAATTTCAAATGCTCAGCCTCCACATTGGTACGGCAAATTGGGTCACTTCAATCTGTCTGTCGCTCACTCTTGACAATTGCACGAGGGCTCACGCGTTTACCGAGTCATGGCTGAAATTGTTTATTTTTTAAATCTGAATAAGTAGTATTAGTTAGGTAGGTAGGTAAACATCTCTTTTTTTTGACTTGTAGATTTTTTTAATTATTTATGACAAGAATTAACTAGAAAAGTTACATAGCAGGAAATAACTTGTTTATTTTAGTTAAATAAAAGTTTTTACACACAGTTCATCTACGAGTATGTTGAATTGTGTCTCATGATCTTGGATTTTGCAAGTGAGACATTGAACCTGAACTTCGTAAACCGTTATTTATTAGACGGGGTAACCAGATAAATTGCGTCATGGTCACACACCCATATTTATATTATGTGCAGGATTCCTGACGATATTTTTCCTCGTCGGGGACTAGTGATGACTATGTTCATAGATTTAAAACATCCCATAATACCCGTCTTAGAACCAACACCCCTCGAATTTAAGGCGTGTCTTCACCATTGAGCTAACACGTTCTGATGTATGTACATATGTAGGTAGGTACTTATATGGCTAGACATATATTTTACAGGGCATAAATTTACGTTCCCCACAAAAACCGTCAGTTTTACTTACACGTAATGAAAATTTAATGCTTGCTCGGCTTTACTAGCCTACCTAATGATCGTTACGTTACTCGGTGCGGTTCAGATTGTGTTAAATGATACCTACGGTACTTTCAGTTATTTATTGTAAAACTGTGTATGGTAAATGATTTATTTATCGGCTCGTAATTAATTCCTACAAATTATGCTCACAGATGCTGGCAATTTATTTTGTAAGCCAATATTATTATTTTCGCAGCAATTTTGTGGCGTTTAAAACTGAGATGTTTATCAAAAGTTGGAGGTCTATTTTTTTCACATATAATTTTAGAGAAATTTAATTTTAAAAGGTTTACCAAGTGACAAGTTTGATCTAGTTTTGGGAGCCCCTGGTAATTCAGCCATCATGCAGTGGCCACAGTGTGTGCGCACACACTTGTGCACTATAATATCTCCTCTCTCTCTCTCTCTCTGGGCAGTTGGCCGCCGTGACCGATATCGGTTAGGAGGACATTATAACAAAAAAAATATTCAGTCTGCACTTACCGACAACGGTCAGTCTGAAGGACAGACTGATCTTAGGCTCCGTAGACACTTGACACTCGTAGGCGCCTGAGTCACGCGGCTGCGCGGGCGCAACACGCAGCGTCCACTCGTCCGAGTTGTCTGTGTGCAGCGCGGCGAACCGCGCGTCACTGCTGTATGTATGCACGCCGACTGTCAGGATGTGTAAATCCCGTTTGCGGATCCAGGATACCTGGGAAGGAAGAACTATATTAAGTATTACAATTTAAGGTTTTAAACTTTCGCATTGCATTATTACTAAAAATAATACTAACGTTTCGTTGCGAACTCTTAGTCTGCTTGCGACCCTGGTCGTTGTATCACGACAGAAACGTCAAGCTGTAAGCACTCATGTACTACATAGCGCATATCGCGTTTCGTCCCGTTAGTATTGTTTCATCAATATTCTAGCGGTATATCCCTAGAATTATGATGAAACAATACCAACGGGTTAGGCGGGGTCCGCTTAGACTATGATCCAGGATTTCGTAACCCTTAGATAGGGGAACCAGACAATTTTTGGATCATGGTTACACATCTATAGCTGTTGGAATGTGCAGGTTTCATCTCGATGTTTTTAGCCACCACCGAGCTCTAGCTCGGTGGTGGCTAAAAACATCGAGATCGTATTTATACCTCTAGGTATAAATACGATTTGATAAATACAGACGTACGTGCCAGGGTTTGAACCTGCACCCCTCGATTAAGATTAGAGGCGCGTGCCATTGAGCCACTCTCTTCATTAGTATTGTTTCTAGTATTGAAATTTATCGGGTCATGTTTTAATGTTTTCTTTTCAGAAAAACCTCTACCTACTGTGACGAGTACGCGCATAGGTACCTCGAATAGGGCAAGATCTACTTATAAATATATTTTATCAACAATAAAAAGCCTATTAGTGTCAATTTATCATGGATTTATCTTTTTATTGCCTTTTAACTTCATCAAATAAAACGCTTAATACTTAATAATAGCGTAAGATTATAACAGTCACATTAAACGATAAATGTTAATGAAAAGAGCCTCCTCAGAACTGACGGTCTTTTAATTTTAAGATACTTCGTTTTATTTTCATAGCATCCCAAGATGTTCCGTGTAGGTAGGTTAATTTTAATGGTTCCAACCAAATAAAACAGACTTTCATTCTGAAATTTAATTAATATTTGGTGTAGATGTTACAAAAACACTGCGTGCGCACGTTTATTATTATTAGAAATTGAACAAGACCTCTGCTTTGTGATCATTTCGGTATAGTAGAAGGTAATATACAGAGTACTAGTCCTAAAATATGAGCTGTAGAATGAGGTACAATTTTGGCTATTAATATTAAATCTATATATATAAAAATTAACCCCTATTTCTCCTGGTCACGCTATAACCCGAGAACGGCTTTACCGATTTCGCTAATTCTTTTTATTTGTGTTTGTTATTGTCAGGTGAAGGTTCTTATGAAATAAAAAAATTAAAAAGTTGCGCCGGGTCAAATGCCGGTGAAAATGGGTATTGAAGATCCGAGAACGGGGCGTTACAAAGTGCGCCAGGTCAGCTAGTAACTGATAAAAATTATGAAATTGACCGTATTATATCTTACCCACGATCTTGTCCGGGCGGGAATTAACAAATGACAAATGTTTATTTTTCTTAAAACAAATCCTCATTTCTTATGCTGTTATTGAGACTCGTCAAAATCGTTTCAGAAATTTCGGAGAATATTGTTTTTTTTTCAACCGACCTTAAAAAAAAGGAGGAGGCTCTCAATTCGACCGTATATATATATATTTTTGTTTCAAGCAACGTAAAAAAATATGCATTTGTTAAAAACAGAAACAACAATTTTATTTACCTATGCATACATCAAAATTTTACGGAAATGTATTGATATACTCATATAAATCAATACGTTGTATGTGTATTACTATTAATACTGAATTGATAAAGTCATTTTTGATGTGTTGTATTTAGAAGCACATCCATGAATATTTCGGTACTTTCTCCCTTGTAATTTTACGAAAAATGTACATGGCAACGAGCTTTGTTCCGAGTCACGGCACGATTCATAATTTATCGCATGTACATGTGCCCATTTGTTTTTCAATGGATCCCTAAATGTGCTATAATGTTTTCTTTACAAACAATTTAAGAAAGAAGCGATTCCATTATAAAAGGAAACGTTACTGATTTGCTGTTACTAGGTAACGTATTACTTTTGTAAATAAAAGTTTTTGTATAACTTGATGCTATTGGAGAATAACCTTAGCCTAGGTATATGTTATTGTATGATAAAGTGTAGCTAATATTAATTTATCGGCTTATGTTCTAAAATTTTTATTAAAACTAAAATTTTAACATATAATAATGGTAGGAATATGGTACAATCATGTTATCAAAACATTTGTTAAATTTATGTGTTGCCGTATAGGATTGGTAATATCTTATACTATTTTTTAATTATCATGGTGACCAAACAAATTCGTGGATGGATACAGGACGCTAGTAGCAAGCAACATATACTTCGCCTGAAGTTACATGATGTTGTGAACGGTATGATGGCACATATTTGCACAACCAGATCGTAATTTCACATGACAAACAAAGCCGCGGAAGATTCTACCTTCTTCGCTACGAAGACGCGCTATAAGAATATTGTCTCTAAACACAAACATTAGTCCAAGACACAATTTATGTTGAATAATACTGTATTTATTAGATCTCACCCTCAAAACAGCTAATAAAAACAAATTTAATATTTAACGCCCATAAACCAAAATGTCGTAAAAGGCCCCTAATGGCACATCGGGTTTTGGGTATGTGATTGTGTAGGCGACAAACTAGCCACTTATCACTAAATTTTCACAATTTTCCATCTAACCCAGCCCAGTTTTATTTTTGGCTGAATGTGGTTAAAGGGGCCTGCTG
The DNA here is from genome assembly GCA_951394215.1 of Glyphodes perspectalis. NCBI lineage: Eukaryota > Metazoa > Arthropoda > Insecta > Lepidoptera > Crambidae > Glyphodes > Glyphodes perspectalis. Next base: position 6,679,757 of record OX596215.1, read on the forward strand.
CCCCTTTGACTCTGCCCCTACCACTTCGGGGATTATGGGTGTCATGTTACGTATGTATGTATGTACGTAAATTAAATAATTTCTGTTTTGTTTACTTCCTTCACATATTTTGTTTTGGCGTAATGTTTTTTTATTTGTTTTGATATCGTGCCGTAAATCGTCACAGTTTACGATTACCATACAAAGTCCTTAATACTTTTTTAGTAATATATTGTGTCTTAAATAGGGTTATTATTTATATTTTTTTTAATATTCGATTACTGACAATTTGGTAATAAATTCTCAAACTTTTCTGTAGGGATGCTCTAAATTTGATTTACAGGTTTATTGCACGTTTGTACTTGTACACCACGAGATCTGTGTCTACATTACAAGTATAGATAACGATTAAGTACCCATTAAGGTGTAGACTAAACTCCTATTCACTTAGCCTTGAAGAGACCCAAGTTACAATGTTCAGGGAAACTTTGGGAAGCAACACATTCCACTGCTAAACCTTTTGTATTGTGAAGGAATTCACAAAGCGTGCGGATGGATGGAATATCAACAACGTGGGGGTGGTAAGCTAATCTGCGTCTAGTACCCCGACAAAGGGGGTTGTTAATTTGTGTAAGCCCCTTGTGCGTCCCTAAATGTGTTATGAAACCAGCGAAAAACTGTAACGCATGTGATATGGTAATGATGTATATGAAGATTGCGTAGATTATCTCTTCACAATGTTGTCTTAGATGATTTTATTGTAATACTAGCTGTGCCAGCGGTGTCACCCGCGTTTATGATTAATATTATAAAGACTATTTCCGTCATACATGATTTCTATGTAACTTTAACCATTAAGGCTGCACACGCGACGGATGCTTAAAAAATGGAGTAACTTATCCCGTTTTCCCAACATTTCCCTTCACTACTCTCCTCCTATTGGTTGTAGCGTGATGAAAAGTATACTATAACCTGCCCAGGAGTATGAAGAATAATTGTACCAAGTTTCGTCAAAATCCGTCGAGTAGTTTTTGTTTCTATAAGGAACATACAGACAGACAGACAGACAGACAGACAGACAGACATACAGACAGACATACAAACATTTTACTGATTGCATTTTTGGCATCAGTATCGATCACTAATCACCCCCTGATAGTTATTTTGAAAATATATTTCATGTACAGAATTGACCTCTCTACAGATTTATTATAAGTATAGATAAATTAATATTTTTTATCTAGTAGCCAGATTTAGTCAGAACAAATATGGGCACTAGGGAATTTAAACCTCTGACATGGCTTATTTTAACAAATGAAAACCGGTGCACGAGGTAGTTTCCGAAGTACGCTGACGTCCGTCTTATTTGAAATGATGCTCACCCATCCTAGAATGGTTTCGTTTAGTGAAAGTTGAGTTTCTAAATATTGCGGTCGTGGTATCAGTAGAGTCTAACAATAATATTTATATTTATAAATAGATAGATCTATAATCAAAAAAGCTAGATGCAAAATAATATCTGGTAAGTAAGAAATTCTTGCTACATTTATTTATTCGTCGATATTTAATTCATTCTGTAAATTGAGTATTTTTCTTTTGACAATACAGGATTTTGCACGAAATATAATGTAAGAAGTTATGCTATAATAATAAAACAACTAAAGATTATAGGGATTACAAACAGATTTCGGTTCATCGACATTTTCCCCATTAGGTAAGTTTGAGCAGTAAAGTTTTAGTTTAGCGGCTAAACTTTAGCTGATATAATCAGTTATGGAGCTATAGTTAGTTTCTTTATGTAGTTTAAGTATAGAAATAAAAGGATACCTAAATGCTATTCCACTTCCAACCAAAATCTGCATCAAGTGACAAAGTTATGTAAAATTTATTCGATTCTAAATGTTTATTAAAAGGTTTTAAAATACGATGTAAGTATTTAATATTATAGATATAAGATATCGCTTATAATATTTAGTCAAATCACACTAATATTATAAAAGCCAAGTTTGTGAGTGTGTGTGTGTATGTTTGTTATTTCTTCACGCAAAAACTGCTGAACGGATATGGATGACATTTGGCGCAGAGATAGATTACAGTCTGTAATAACATATAGGCTACTTTTTATCCAAAAAAATGCATTGTAGGATTGCATTCTGTAGGATACAGAAATATTAGTGTACGCGGGCGAAGTCGCGGGAAACAGCTAGTGATATATAAAGAGTAGCATAATCCAAAGTTGGCATAAATTATAGTTATAATTAAAAATCATAAAAAGCCTGTATAACCAATGTTTAGAGGGTTTCCAAAAGCTTTTAAAACCATTAGAAGTATTTTTTTTTTTCGACAAAACTAAACGTTAATGCGATTTGCACTGTTCGATAAAAATAATTGACAAGCTTAAGCTTTAAGCTCAAGCTTATGCTCTCGCACCAAATATTTCGATTTAAAGCATTTGCCATGATTTTTTTAACAGTCAGGAATTAATTGGCGTTGCTATAGAAATTCAGAGCTATTTGTAATTCCAGGGATTGCATTTTTTTGTTATTCTTTGTGAAATATTAAAACATATTGTATTTGAAGCTGCGAATTAACAATGAAGCCTATCATATTCTTATTTGCAAAACAATCCAGTGATGATGCCTTTACAAAACAAAAAAATTGGCTATAGGTAGGTACAACATTTTATAAGTGGCATTTTTATTGACTTGGTAACGTTTATCTTGATTGTTTTATAAATAGCTGGAACGAGATACCTCTCCCCTAAGGAGGCGAATAAGATACCGCTTTTCAATAAAGCTTCGTCATCCAGCTATTTCCATCAACTTTATTCGTGGCAGGGCTTTCTGAAAGAAGCGAGTCGGGCGTAAAAGAAATATGAGGTGGGACACATTTGGGCCCATTATCGTAGTTAGTGGTGACTCACTTAAGGTGGTGGTAAATGCTATAAATCTTTAAGTTAAATCGTGAATAATAATGTCTTCCTAACCGATATCGGTTACGGCGGCCAATCTCAACGAGGATTAGCCATCTGAGCAGGAGATATTATAGTGCACAAGTGTGTGCCCAAACACAGGTGCACTCTCTGTTCCTTCACTCTCATAGTCCGGTAAGACGCCAATTCCACATGACCGGAGAGAGGTCAGGCGCAAGAACAATGGCTTAACTTGAAATGTTGTGGATATAATAATTGGGAATAATGTAGATATAGTTATTAGAATTTTTATATTTATTAGTAATACGGTAAATACCTACTTATTACTATGTACTAACTCGATTTGAAGTCCATTTTGGTAAATATCTTATCATTTTAAAATTTTATAGCGTTGTGTCGCGTCGCGTGCTTATTCGGGCCCACTTAAACCTTGATACCAGATTTCGAAAGTCTCTGCCTACCCCGCTAGGGAAGTGGCGTGAAGTTTAGTTAGTTAGTTAGAAAGTCATGATATTGACGCGACTGCAGATCTGAGCTTGTTAAGTAGGTAAATCCGACAATTGAATTGATAAAAATTGGCTTTTAGGCAAGGTATCACTGTCTAACTTATAATAAACATATATCTGCGCCTACCTACGGCTACGGTTTTTATTTCATCGTTCCTTATTCCAAATCGTAGGCATCCAATTCCATTTTCTTTTGGACTTTATATATGTCGGCATCGGCAACAACACTTAAAGGTCAATTTGGTAAACTCTGGTCTCCCGAACTGCGGTGTCCTATATAGGGGGTCACTCCGCAGTTATTTTGGCTCAGAAACCGCCTGGCATGCGGTAGACTTGGCCGGCCCAATTCCACTCAGTTGAGCAGCGTTTTGAGATATCTGTTACAAGAGTTTTGGAGCGCAAAATTGTTTTTCGGATGCGATCGGTGTTTCCCCAAGCAGAACACTATTTTCCATAGGCCTTATAGTTTGGTCAGTTTATATGTTAACTGGCTACTGCTCGCGACTTTGTCTGCATAAACATCGGATTCCATTGTTGACGTCGTGACTTAAATTCTACTAGGCACTGACAAAGATATTTGTACTGGCAAGTATTTACATCAAAATTAGAACGTAACTGGGTCTGAGGAAGTTTTTCCACTTTTAGTATCTAAGTACATCTATAAACTAACAATAGCAATACATTGTAAGTTCATACGTGTACTTAGGAGTACTTATATACAATTAATAAGATTGATCACATCATATATAATGTATCATGTCACGCCTTTTTCCCATGGGAGTAGGTAGAGATCTGATCTTAATAAGTAAATAAATAATTAAATTAAATAATTTATATTCGTCTCAAAAGACCTGCTTTTGTCATTTTCGCTAGCATGAAAAGTTTTGAACAGTAAAATAAATGAAACCGACAACATGTAAACTAAATTAGAGTACTTAGTTACTCAGCTCTGAACTGTACCGTGTGGGATTGAGTTACTGGATAACTTATTTTAATATTTAGATCTTATTATGACTACAGAAATATACCTATACTATATAACAGCCTTTAATTTTTCGTAAATTCTTTTCCTGCCGTGGGCGTAAATACAACTTCTTGTGATACTAATAAACCATTTTTGTACAATTGCAAAGTTAATATTTGTGGGTTGTTGTGTACGGAACTTTCAGTAAATATGCAGGATAATTGAGGTTAATAATAATTAAATATTCTTACACAGTCCAATATGTGCAGGGGTTCTTAAATATAGAAGAGATAAGATCATTAAATACGGTCTAATAAGTCATTGAAAGCACCAAGTATTCCGTTTTGGGTAGTCTTCGTTACGTAGATTTTGGTAAACAAAAATTGTAACGACGAAAATCGAAATCTTCATCATTTTTTATATAAGTATATATATTTATTTTTTGCTGTTTTTCTTTCACAGATAATGCTAACGCATGCTGTGTTCCATTATAGGTAGTTATGCACTCTGCTAAATACATATTAGAATTTATTAGTTATTGTAAATGTAGTGTGTTTTATCTCTAAGAGAACCTAATAAATAAATATTTTACAAGCCATATTCCGAAACTATTTCACGTACAGCGTGATAATATATCACAGTAAAGTATTTACTGCAATTTCGCTGTTAAACGAACCAGCTTGGGCTTATCACCTTCCGGAGTGAATACGGCGTGACTGGCAATTTTCCCTAATTTTCTCCGTTGTGTGTAAACGCCTGATTTATATTTCGTCAAGCTTCGTTCACGCACGAAACTCATACGCGAAGGGGCACCATATTGTTTGCTTTGAGGGGACAAATATTTGGGCAGATGAGCCTACTCATACCTTACTGTACTATTTAGGATGGCTTACAATAGAGTATCTGGCATGATTCTGTTTATCCTTTGATAACATAGTTCAATTTTTAGTGGGAAAATGGGTATAGCTAGCTCCTTTTAACACATATATATATTTCCAAAAATGATCTATATTTCTTGTGTGTAAGGATAACAGTGGCTGTATCAGTAGTCAAGTTACTAACCGGTTTAAAGAACTTTATTTATCATTAGATCATATATGTCACTTACATGAGAATTTTAATTATTACAGAAAACATATACTTCATCGTGCATATGAAGTGAAATATGACTACATAATTATCTAAACTAAACTAATTATTATTTATAGTAATTATTCTTTATTATGGTAATAGCGATCAATGTTTACAAATACCTACCCTTTTAAAACACTGGATGGATATAATGAGTGAATAAAATTTTTACAGTGTGAGATAGGTATTTAGTTGTGTATCAATCAAGCTGTACTAAGTTATTGAATTAGCCAGGTATTCATCATGAACAGAAGATTATCATTTAATTTAATCAAGTATCCAATTACTTCTTCCAGTTGCTGTCAAAAAGTGCTTAAACTACTTACTTAAAATCTGTAGACTAATATTTATATACAAGACTAGCTGTAATACCTATAACTCGTTCGCTACAACGAGCAGAAATAGCTATAACAAAGTTTCTAAGAAGCAAAGATCAAGTTACGGTCGTATTTCTTTACTAAATCCTTATAATGAGCTGACTAAGAGTTTTTGAAGCTGGCTGTAAAGTTAGATAAGGGCAACGGCCCAAAGGGTACTGTTACGCCGTAATAAATGTATTTATCTCGTGCTATGGCTATTTTATCGCGCTACAGCGATTTGATGTTCTGTCTAGTTAATTTTACTCTTAGTAAAGTAGCGAAGAATTGAGAATTAGTGTTGCATTTATCTATCTATACTTATAATAAATCTGTAGAGAGGTCAATTCTGTACATGAAATATATTTTCAAAATAACTATCAGGGGGTGATTAGTGATCGATACTGATGCCAAAAATGCAATCAGTAAATTTTTTGTCTGTCTGTCTGTCTGTATGTTCCTTATAGAAACAAAAACTACTCGACGGATTTTAACGAAACTTGGTACAATTATTCTTCATACTCCTGGGCAGGTTATAGTATACTTTTCATCACGCTACAATCAATAGGAGCAGAGTAGTGAAGGGAAATGTTGGGAAAACGGGAGAAGTTACTCCATTTTTAAGCATCCGTCGCGTGTGTAGCCTTAATGGTTAAAGTTACATAGAAATCATGTATGACGGAAATAGTCTATATAATATTAACCATAAACGCGGGTGACACCGCTGGCACAGCTAGTACTTATAATAAATCTGTAGAGAGGTCAATTCTGTACATGAAATATATTTTTAAAATAACTATCAGGGGGTGATTAGTGATCGATACTGATGCCAAAAATGCAATCAGTAAAATTTTTGTCAGTCTGTCTGTATGTTCCTTATAGAAACAAATCTACTCGACGGATTTTAACAAAACTTGGTACAATTATTCTTAATACTCCTGGGCAGGTTATAGTGTACTTTTCATCACGCTACAATCAATAGGAGCAGAGTAGTGAAGGGAAATGTTGGGAAAACGGGAGAAGTTACTCCATTTTTTAAGCATCCGTCGCGTGTGCAGCCTTAATGGTTAAAGTTACATAGAAATCATGTATGACGGAAATAGTCTTTATAATATTAACCATAAACGCGGGTGACACCTCTGGCACAGCTAGTAGTTAATAAATCTCGCTAACTTGAGTTTACAAAGGTTGCCATTGTAACGTAATAACATGAACATTCATACTATAGATGATTGTCTGATAAATAAAAAATAATGCAAGAACACAAATGTAATATTTTTAATAACGTATAATATCTCATTTTTTTAGTAGACATTTGTTTAACATGTTATGTACACAATCGCGTGTATAACGTAGGTTCTGTACTCGTTCTGTACACTGTTTTTCACCGTAGTAGGCACCTACTCATTGTAAATCTCTTGAGTTTACTAAATAAATAAATTTGCGTTGCTGTTTCGGTTAGCTTAAAGTTTTTATCCATTCATTACATTGCGCTTACGAGCTTGCTTGCCTACTTCTAAACTTTGCTCATATTTTGGTCAATGCCACTAGTACTTAGTTGTTTTAACTATAGAAATAATAGTATACTTTTATATTTTAATCATTATCTTCCTAGCGTTTTGTCCCGTGTTTAGACGGGGTCCGCATAGACCATGATCCAGGATTATGCGAGTCTGGTAATTACATTGAAGTGACTGCCGATTTGACGTTCGTAACCCTTAGATAGGGGAACCAGACAATTTTTGGATCATGGTTACAAACCCAAATTTGTTTGAATTTGCAGGTTTCATCACGATGTTTTCCCTCACCGCCGAGCTATAAATACATACATAGATTTTGAAAAATCCAGAGGTACGTGCCGGGTTTGAACCCGCACTTCTCGGTTAAGAGGCGCGTGTCCTTACCATTGAGCTACCACCGCTATATACTTTTATATTTTAATGTTAACTCTAATATATATAATGTGTAGCGGCATATTTCTTCATAGTCTCATCCTCAAATCAAGGTTAGCCTAGTTTTAGATAAGATTTTGGTACTACGGCGAATTGAACTTAGATTTAAATGTCCAATATTTCGCACTGCAGCCAAAACCAGATAGAAGGGTTATAACAAAAATAAAAACCTACTTCAAAAAACCGCGCAAAAATTGTTTATAAAAAAACACAAGTAAAAACTGCCTTAATAGCTATTTGAATGTCTAAACACTAAAAAGTATAAAATAAATTCTTTCGACTGCTTCGATGAAAGTATTAATCTTTAACACGTATTTAAATATTTACAATAATCAGTTAGTTTTGGAGTCGGTGCCAGCCCGCGTAATTATATCATCATTTCGGAATTTGCAATTATTTGTTTCTTGGTGAAGGGTGGTAAAATAGGTTTTGAATATACAAAATCAATAGTAAGTTAATATACTCATATTTTAACTAATTTGTTTCATATTGTTATTAGTAAGGTAATTTGTTATTAAGTGTCTAGTTTTTTTTTTAGTTTGCCTGGCACCGAGTTTGTAAGGCACTGAAACCGTATTGGCCACCCTAGATCCTTCTAAACGAATGCAGTTTTAAATCATCTTAAAAGTTTATAATAAAACATTGTTCAAAAGAATTTCCGAGACTTACGGGGAGACTATTTTGTACTTAGTATGTACAGTCAATATTAGGACTATGGAATGTTTTTATCAGTACTAACTTAGGAAATAGGGATCTGCTGGACGCTGCACTACTTAATTTCATTAAAATTCTACTTGTGCCTACACTGTACATTGTAAAGCTTTGGAACCTTAACACCAATTACAGTCGTGTGACCTATGAGACTTTCAGTGAATTTCGACTGACCATATTATATGGGGTTCACCTCGTGGGGAACTAAGTGGTCATTTCAAACATCATGGCCACCCTACATACTCCAACATAATTTGTCTCAAGGGAAATTCGTGGCTTGGTCTTACGCTGAATTAGATTTACATTCCGCCGTTTGCTCCAGGAATCATGTGCGTTTTATCCGAACAAAACATCCCTCTGTACACACGTCGTGTAATTAATTTATGGAAGCGCCTGTTTGAACTGGGGGCTTACCAGCCGATTAAAATGTATTTACTCCTCGCTACGATATGGTGCGGTCTATTGTGTTAAATTGCGACTTATTAAAATTATTAGGTTCGATGAGATTAATGAGCTTTTCTATTTACAAGGAATATTAGTTGTGCCTTTTATATGCGAATATGCCTATATCCTACGGTAGGGTTTAATCTTTCGGTGGTGTAAATTTTATAACAATCGATCAGTTATGTAAACTACATATAAAAACGTAATAGATAGATACTTCCGTATTTATAATAAGTATTAAATACATATGCGTTAAATGTAAAATAATAAATTATCCCGAAATAATAAAACGGGCAAAGTTCACGAGAACCGCTGTGGTTTTATTATGTGCACAGGCAATAAATAAAAAAAAATTAAAAGATTGAAACGTACGACTTAAATTTTATAAATTTTCGAATAGTCCAATATGAAATTAGTTTAACTGAAACAAATTTGAAGTTAAAAATATATTGTTAAGAATTAAAAAGAAGCGAAAAGTATTTCGAAATGTTTAAACCGATTTTTCTTGTTTAACTTAACGTTCATAGTAATTAAAAATGAAATGTACTTCCTTTAGAATACTAACATTATTTAGTTACCTACCTATTGTACACCAGTACATGATTTATATTTAAGAGAAGTGATAAAATGGGACATAAAACAATTTTGGCCCGGGAGTCTATTGACAACAGCCCGTACAATATTTCAAACAAAGATCATAGATAATCGAAATAGGGCTATATAAAATTCAGGAATACACGATTTATGAGCCTTAGAATGCTGGGCGAATGCCAACTATAAAGACCAAGATTTAAAAATCTATACTCGAAACATTTGAATTACCGTTAAAAATTCATGAACCATTTATTTGTTGGAAGCTGGCATCTCAAAGATTCATTTAATGTTTTCAAAATAGCTTTGGCAAAATCATTGTTCGCCGTCCTTACTAATATTTATAAATGCAACAGTAACGTGTTTTAATAGATGACTTAGTATGCCAAAAGTTACAACCTTAAGGACATTAGGAATTTTATCATATACATAAGTTTGCAGTGATCGAACAGGAAATATAACGTTCTTACGCTACTTAAAAATACAATAACAGATTTTATATAAACATATTTCAGACAGAACTGAGAGAATGATTACAAATAAACACTTATCTCTGAATAAAAGCATGATTTCCAATACTTTATACAAAACCTGATTGTTCCATTAACACAGAGGGGAAATAACGAGGATTCACATTTTAAAGGAAGGAAGCGATGAAATGAAAGGGCTCCTCTCGCATTACAAAACGGTCCGATAACGCTTTAGCATCGCGTAACATCGATCAGGACTCGAGTACGATTCGATTCGCACCCCCAGCGTTCCCAATAATCGCCCATAGTCCTCATAAACGGGGAGGAGCCATTATTAACCGGGGCTAAATTGTCATACAGTATTTTTACAAAATAAAACAAACTCCGGTTGCGGCTGGCTCCCGTCCAAAATCGGCATCGCGGGCCTCGACCCAATTCACTGCTTTATTCTCGGGCGACGATCACGCGACATTTCCTATTGCACTTACCCGAGCTTGTACGGGAAATCAAATCCCACATACGAACTGTTAAGCCGTATCTCCAATATACGGAACACCGCGTCGGACGTATTGACGGTGGCTAATGGAATCCTTATTGCATTTTATGGCGCCATTGCTTTGCCGTGCTTCGGAACGTTTGGGAATTTTAAAATCGCTTACACACCTTTGCGCGTTCCAACTCGTATTTATCTATTGCTCTTCCCTTATTTAAATCCAGGCTTAGACGCAAATAAGGCTAATCTGAAACGCAATTTTCGGCAAAACCTAAATTCAATCTGAATGGAGATTACACTTTGGAAACTCCAGCATGAAATTTGTACAACGGATGAGAGTAAGCCAATCCGTAATTACTTTACATTATTCGGTCGCTTTTCTGTTTGTAATTCGATTTCGTATTGCAAATGTACTCTGACCCTTATGGCTGTGATGTTTAACGTTGCGTGTTACCGACAAATAGAGTCTTTGCCGCGTTCACCCAATTTTTACGGTAACTGTGTCTGTAAGTTATGACACGACTGTGGCCAAGTTGCGCTGAAATTGTTTTACGTCGGTACATTTATAACCCGCAATGTAAACGATGCTGGCTCCTGCATCGTAAACACGTCATTTTTGCTCGTGCTCCGAAAAGGTGTATTATGATTTACTCCATAAAAGAGAATTAACTTTTCATGAGTTGTTTTTGGAAGCCCGACATGTATTCTTTTAGTACACAGACGATAATTGTATTCGTGTAAGGACTGTTTGCTGTGTTTTATATTACTCGGCCGTATGACTTTAATCATTTGGATTTTAATGCTGTTCCTAGTAGCTGAATTTTTATTTTAATGGGAGTAACCACCATTTACCTAACAAATCTTCGAGAATTAAGATGTAAGTGATTATTTTATCGGTTCAAATTGATCGTAAAAGGCACTTTTCTTTTTTTTATGTCATGACTCTAGAGATTGATCGGTACAATTCTAGAATAACGTTAGACATAAAAAAAGTAAGATATTGGACAAAATATACATTATAATTTTTCCTCCATGACATCCTAAGAATTGCCTGTCAATCCAAGCCCTAATCACCAAGTTATCTCTGTATAGAAAATATTAAGTTCAGGTAATTTTTTATTTATTTATATGTTGTTAATCTATTTATAATAAAGCATCAGGATATTATGCAAAAGCTTAAATGTGACATAGCGTTGACCTTTTGATGGCCTTTGATCATGTTTACGGCTTCTAAAAAGTAACAATGTAAAACCGAAACTTTTTATCCTGTCAATATCCTGCCCGTTAAATTAAGTTATACTAAGCAGTACAATAAAAAACCCTCAAATCCACTGGGCACAGATGAGGATTTATTCGGAGAAGTGCGAATTTGTAACGACAAAATTGGTGGATCTGGGAAGGGTCAACTTCGCATTACCGAAATCCAATGATAGGTGAGTGGTGATTTATGAATGTGTCTGTGAAAGGAGTGGATCGTGAGGGACCTGTGGTTGCCCGGCACGTTCGGACGGGTGGGCTGAGGTAAGATATATCAGTGTAAGTGCTTTGTGTTTTAGTAGGCTCTGTGTTGTAGTGCCTTTTACGTTTTCTGAATTATTCCGTTGAAATGGAACGAGGCTTTACTCTGGTATAAAACGTTTATTTTTAACTCCTCTTTTAGTTTAGCTATTTCGGGTTAAGCCTTAACGGGTCAAGTACGGCTTTTCTATTGCCATAATTATATTGCATTGTTCATGGAAATTATTATTTACAGTCCTTTTTATGAAATTATAGGAAAAAATATGCATTAATAAATTTTATCATATACATAGTTGTTTCAGTTTCAATGCCATTGTTTTATGAACTTATGGTACTATGTATAAGGTATATAAAAGTCTATACGTCACTTATTATGTTATCTGGTCTGTGCCACAACAATAGGTGTTCTAAAACGATCACATAGCAACTTTAAATAAAGCCACAATGCAAACAGAAGAACCAATTCGTAAGAGCTCGAAAACGAAGCCCAAAGCGATGCTTTGACTAGACTCGAGCGGACGGAACGTAGATTGTGTCGCCGAGTGGAACAAATGACGCCATATCGACTTGAATCTCAAAGCTCCGATGCTCGCGAGTGATCGGCTCACAGGGAGCGAGTGCAAGAGACGTAAATCAAACTTACACAATCACACCGAGACTAGATTGTCCGAGCAGATAACTTATGCATTGGTTCGTTCGCCATCATGTCTTTTTTACTAGACTGCACTTGATAATGCCTTCAGTATCATTCAAGCGATCTAGAGTAAACGTATTTTAGTTTAAACTTATGCAACATTCATTTAAGATTATAAGAAAAGATCTTAGAGATGTCAAAAACAAACATGTTTTTGCTAGTGTTTCTATCAAACTTTGAAACACACTATAAATTGGGATTCTTATCAAGAAGTAGTTAAAATGCTAGAAAACCAAAGTAGATTTCTATTTAGTGGCAGTATGTATCTATAGGTGCTAGTAGTAAAAAATAACTAACTAATTAGCCAAACTTCACGCCACTTCCCTAGAGGGGTAGGCAGAGAGAACCGAAATTAGGTAGTAAAAAATATTTAAATTATGTATGATAGAACAAAGTTGTTATTGTTATAATTATTCTATAGCAAATATAGATTGTAAGTTTCAAATTTGAAACTGGAGTTTCCTTAGAATATTCTCCTGTCAGATCGAATATATTTATTAACTAGCTGTGCCAGCGGTGTCACCCGCGTTTATGGTTAATATTATAAAGACTATTTCCGTCTTACATGATTTCTATGTAACTTTAACCATTAAGGATGCACACGCGACGGAAGCTTAAAAAAAAATGGAGTAACTTCTCCCGTTTTCCCAACATTTCCCTTCATTACTCTGCTCCTATTGATTGTAGCGTGATGAAAAGTATACTATAACCTGCCCAGGAGTATGAAGAATAATTGTACCAAGTTTCGTTAAAATCCGTCGAGTAGTTTTTGTTTCTATAAGGAACATACAGACAGACAGACAGACAGACAGACAAAAATTTTACTGATTGCATTTTTGGCATCAGTATCGATCACTAATCACCCCCTGATAGTTATTTTGAAAATATATTTCATGTACAGAATTGACCTCTCTACAGATTTATTATAAGTATAGATTCTTGGTCATGACATCAATATAGGCTTGTTTGAAATTGAAGCTGGCTGGTGGCAACATCCGTACCATCTGACCCAGTGTACGCGGAAAAACGAAACAGCTACTCAACTCTACTTCAATTACGATAGAGGATCAAACCTTTTTATTTCCAAGTGAGTTTGCAGGGCCGCTTCAATTAGATGTATCGTTTGATACAAAAGACTATAATGGATCCGTGTTTTCATTTGGGTCACTTAAGGGCTTCCCAAACACAATCAGTTAACAATAACAAAGGGAGCAAGAATAGGGAAGGCGAATCGAATAAATATATTTCCTTGATGTAGATAGGTATATTCAAATAGACGTGGCTGTTTGAATTTGTTTGTTGTATTACTAATAAATAGACGATTAATACATAATCGTCTATTTCTTTCAGTCAGACATTGTTTTGACACTGGCGATCGAAATTTCACAAGGTTATTTAAAAATATCGAAAGATTTGTTAATATAAAAATGGTCTTCTAAATAGAACAATGGTGTTATTACTGCATAATTGATTTCGTAAATACTACCTGCAGTAGTACCGACTATTTGTAATAAATAATATTAATATATAAAATAATATTTTATACTTATGTCGTACGAGGCAAAAAGGGCCAATATTTTTTCTTTATTTGACCTTCTAGAGTTGATTACGCTAAACATACAATCATTAGTGAGCCTTAAATGCCAAATACAATTTGGGAAATTACATATGTACATTCGCTAAATAGACACGTATGCCCTCATTTGCAGAGAAAAGCCAGTTTAATAGCAACATTATGTATAAAGGTCAGTGGTTGATTGATGGTATTTTAGTAAGAATGATTAAAATAAACTTAAGTAAGTTTGCGCTAAGTAAAAGTGAACGGCGTTTAGCTGCGTCATTATGGTACCTCATTAAGATTATTACGAGGCGTTAATCAGCGCTTATAGTCGCGTAGTCGAGGAAATGAGACTATGACGTTTATTAATACGTCATGTCGTGAACTGCTTATGGATTCGATAAGGGTAGTTTATTTGAGTTTTATCTATCTATTATTGACCGGATTTTAGTTAAGTGTAGTAATTTAGATATAAATTTATTGGAATACTTTATTTGTGCATGAAGAATCTTGTAGCAAAATCTATATAAATTTATGTCAATGAAATAAAAAAGAGCTATTATACACTATATACCCGTATAAAATAGATGAAACTATTCATTAACTATGTAAAATTGAGAGAAAATCTCTTACAAAAAAGGTTAGCTGCTATCAATGATAAAAAGTTTCGTGTTTAGGATTCAGATAATAAATTTAAAAATAAACAAATCACACCTTTACCTAACTTTAATAAATACAATTTTGCATAGGCACCACCCGATAGCCTAAGTTTATATAATCCAAGATCCGAACTAGAAACGTCTTCCACACATCTGTTCATAGTCTGGCCACGAATTTAGACAACCCACACAATATATCATCTCTAATATATCAAATGTAATATGAAATACTTTTCATCCATTAAACAGATGGGTGAAGGTTGTTCCTGATGCGGATCCTCTACTACGAGAAATAGTTTCGTTTCCGACCAGATCTAACTATAGTGAAAATGGCTTTTACATGATGTGCTAATGAGCTAATTAACTCTTCAAACCAAAACTAGATAAACGGGATACTAAAAGCTGTATCCCCTTACGCGAAGTAATTTTTAGCATTTTATAATTGGCTTAAATAATGGTTTTTTAATTGATGGCTCACGCAAAAATGGCCGCAATTTCCCTAAATACTCGCAAGTCATAAAGCCTCGGAGAGGACGCGTCGGACCAAATATCCAACGGTTTACGAGATTACTATGTAAATGGGGAGTTAATTTAGACATAATCTGTATACACCTTCCCGAGATCAGAATATGCTAAACGCATGGTTTTTACAAGGGACCGTAAAAATAATTACATATTTTTGTTTTGGGCGGGAATTTTGGGTTATGCATTTTAAAATGTATTTAAGTAACTGAAATTGTTTGGGGATTATACTCGTATGTAGGTATATCTTATGACTGGAAGTCTGCTGGTTTATTTGTGTCTTAGGTATATATTTGTAAGAAAAGACATATTTTGTCCGATGTTAGTCTTGGATTCGCAAATAATGTATCAATTTTGTTGCTTGCCCAGGATATCGTAAAAGGCGACTAATCGTGTATTAAGCTAAAGTGCATTGTAGGCGGTAGCTAATCACTTTGTCACCACTTTTCCTACCAACGCAACTGTACTTTATTTTTTGGCTAAATGTGGCTTGTAGATGTTTATCGCTCCTCAGAATCTGTCTGACCCCTCCGGGGATTGCGGGCATGTATGTATGGTAAGTCTTTATTACGACTTCCACAATATCGTAAAATTTGATTTTTGAAATCTTTTGTATCTTAAGTTACTTTACTTGTGATCACAAGTAAAGGTACATGCGTTACTTGTATCACAATGATGAAATAATGAGAAAATGTATCATAATAAGTGTATCGTGTTAAATGTTATATTATCTAGTTTATAGGTGAGTCAATAACCAATCCTGATCATAAATCATGCGGCGGGTTTATAAGCGGTCGCATAACGCTAATATACTAAGTTAATTAACATTGAGTTGGATGTGTACCTAAGTAATTGCCTCGCCTGAATAAATTATGTATTTCTGATGACTGCCGGAATTGCTGTTAGGTTACACGTTTGAAATTATTTATGGGAGTAACATACGGTGTGTTTGCTTGCAACGAGCTGGGGTAGTTTGTGATGAAGTTCTAAGAGAGGTCGCTCATAGACTTAGAATAAAAACGGGTAGATTTATTCGTAACTAGTTTCCTTATATACTTCGCGTAGAATTTAGCTACGGATGTTGGTTGAGGTCAAAAACGCAAAATGATAAGGGAAATCAAAATTGACAAAAAAACTGCATATTACAAAATGTGCTTAGACGGGTTAATGATTTCTTGAACTATTGTCGATTTATATTGTTAGTTATCGTCGTCGTATTTTTATGCCTCGTGGCATAAAAATGAAACGTTATTTTTCACAAGTATAAAAGGTAGAAATAGGAAGTTAAAAGGGAAGATAAACCATAAGATATCTGTGAGGATCCCGTCGCGAACGAGCACTCGTTATTAACATAATCTTTTTTGTTAAAACACGTTTCTCGTCATGGCGTAACGGAGGCAGGGGAGCCGATCTTATTATCAAGATTATTGAGCTAGCTTGCAGAGGAATTTTTAATGCCCATCTGTTTTAAAGGGAATCTTTCTATACCTATTTTAATAAATCTGCGAGTTCTATTAAGGCTTTTAGTGAGAGTCTAATATGCAATATATAATCGGTAAACATTGTATTGAAATTTATTTTTAACAATAAGAAGTCACTAGCCTCTAACCTATAAGTTTGGGCAGACAAGGGTATTTCTAGGAGCCCATGAGTTTATATTGGATACTCGTCATGGCCATCAAACGGTTTAGGGTGTATACTCCGGCTTTCCCTTCTAGCTGGGCAGGAACCCTGACTCGGTGGCTCCTGGGAGTCCTACACACCACGCCGCTTCCCTTCGGACAGAGTGACGGTGCATAAGAAATCCCCATCCCCGCGTGAATAAAAGGAGCCTAGGAGTTAATTTCTCTATAGATTCCCCCATTTTATATTACATGCATACAGTATCTCCATAGATTCAAAAATACTACCCGGATAAATTACTTTTATGTCAAACAAACGAACAGTTATTTTTTCCACAGACACCATAATACTGTTTTTCGGCGATCGAAGTTCCTATCAGAAGCTATACTAACAGATTAAGTATTTTTCTATTAACCACTATTCAGAAACAGGCTAATAAAATAACAGTACTGACTTGGGAGCTGTCTTTCGGAAATCTAATAGTTACTAGTTATTCTCCAGAATTTATTTTGGAACAAAAGATTAGTCCAGAAGAAGTTGCTCACACATTCAGTTGTACCAACTTAGGAATTTATCTAGTTGCCAGTTTTATCTTCGAGTTGTTCGGGTGAACGAAAGTCTAGCTAAGATGTAGTTGTTAGTCTTTGAAGTCAGCATAAAAAGTAAGTAGTGTTAGACTTGAGCGCGGGAGGTTCTACAAGTTGCGGAATCTGGTAAGCTGTTTTCGTTCGATTTCCTTTAAATAACAAAGGGGGTAAACAAGATATAGTGGTGTGTAAATAGTAAGTGCTAAACTAGCTGGTGAATGTAAGTTAGATCTTATTGGACGGCTCTTATATTATTCGGTTCTCTCTGCCTACCCCGCTAGGGAAGTGGCGTGAAGTTTAGTTAGTTAGTTAGTTATATTATAGGTTTTTCAAGTGCAAAATTTTAATTATATGTATGGATGGTTGTGGCAGTAAACTTCGCTCCATATGAACGAATAAACTAATATGCAAGAATTATTATAAGGATTGAAAGATTTTGCCAGATGGAAACATAATCGTAATCTGTCTAATTAAGTAAATCCGCGGGTTTAAGCTTGTTAGACTTTAAGACGATTCTGATACGTACCTACCCACTTAGTGATTAGATTACGAAATCTACATTTATAACAATAACCTCAACATAGTATTTCCCTTCTGCGGCAGTATTTTTCTTGTTCTTTGCACAGATATACCTAACAATACATAATGGCTTCCAAGGAAAAGACTTTGACAGAGTCGTTGCGTGAGTAATCGCATAACGGCCCGATTCCTTTTGAGTTACAGAGCCCTAAAAGCAAAGATATACGCAAAACGCTCTTCGGTGTATGAGGGTTACTGTCTGGTAGTGCTAGCTACACATGTAACCCAGATAAAACTATATTAAGTTTTTTTTTCCTATATAAAACTCCAAGTCATTCCTAATAGATTAGTATTATTTGCATAGCATGTTGTAAAAGGCGACTGATACTATTTTGAGTATTGGGTGTTTGATTATCTAAGCGATGAGCTGGCCACTTGTCATCATTTTTTTACAATTTACGGTCTAAACTAACTCATTTATAATTCTGGTTCAAAGTCTACTAGTCTAGCCTATCTCTAAGGCATTGCTGGCGTGATTATATTATTATGTTATTAATTGAGGCGTGTGTACATGGCAGTGTGTCTTGGAATCCTAAAAGGAAGTAAGGTGACACTGTAGAGGGAACTGCGTCTATTTCATGAAGACGGCAAAGAGCCTGATTATTTTGACTCAGATCCATGACTTTCACTGATGAGTTGTTATGGCATTCATCTATACTACTATAACATATTACTAGTCTAAACTAGATTAATTATTATCATACTTATAGTACTAGCAGCGCGACGCGGTTTCACCCGCGTAGCTCCTGTTTCCGTGGGAATATGGGGATAAAACATAGCATATGCTACTTGCTGATAATGTAGATTTCCATTGGTGAAATATTTTTTTTAATTAGTTTAGTAGTTATAGAGCTTAAAAAAATATGCCAACTGTGGTTCTTGCCTAGCATGTCGTAAAAGGCGACTAATGGTATATCGGGTTTTAGGTGTGTGATCGTGTAGGCGATAGGTTTGCCGCTTGTCACTGCTTTTTCACAATTTTCCATCTAACCCAGCCCGACTTTATTTTTGGCTGAATGTGGTTGAAGGAGCATGCTGCCCCTTACACTCTGCCTACCCCTTTTGGGATTATGGGCGTGATCGGCGTGATGTTATGTTATGTTGTAGTTATAGAGCCTATTTAATACTAACAATCAGATATTTCTTCTTTATAATAAGTGTAGATTTCACAAGATGGTTTGCATTTTGTCTTAAAACGTTAAACAAAATAATATTTAATGTTCATTTGGTAGATACTCAGCCCTAAGTGACAAATACTCACCGCGAGATACCGTAGACAAATCGGCTCTCATTATTTCTTTGAGCACAAAAGGAGTTCAACTTACTCGCTCTGTTTTCGTTAGCCGCCCTATAAACTTCTTTAATGATACAAAGAGTTATCGTTGTGAGGGAAGGATCATTTTTCATCAAAATTAATGGCTCCTTATCTGACCTTCAGGCGGCTAAAAAAACGTGTCGAGGGAGCTGACGGCTAAGAAGACACTTTCGATGAACTTGCCACCTTCAGTTTTTTGGTCTCGTCTGACATAACACTTGAACACATGAAATGAGACGAAGGTACTTTATCTTTATGTCAGACTACATCACGTATATTATTTTACCTCTGAAATATAGGAATGTGGTAATCATAACAAACGAAGGTATCATAAACATTTAAAATCAAGATAAGCAAACTAAAAGTTTTAAATGCTTAAATTTTATGGCAGCAAAAGTATCAGCAAGTCTATTATGTGGAAAGAAAATATTTTCTTTCAGTATAGTATTATATTGTTATTCCTTTTAAATCTAATAAACTTCTATTTATAGGATAGGTTATGTGCTACCTATGGCGAATTACTTTAATTTTAAAGTAAGGAGACTTAATACACCGTTCTGATTCTAGTGATCGTTTTCATTGGCATTATGGTCAGGACTCAGAACGCTTACAAATAAAAATATCTAAAAAGCCAGATAGGTATTTAGAATTAAAATCATAAGCAACATCTTATTCTATACATAAGTAGTATAGACCAACATCTCAGCGAGGCATACCGCGTACCACGCAAGTTTAAACTTTTACCAACTTTCTCCCTCCCAACAGTAATTCTTAACTAATCGATACTTCGGATCGTGTTTCAACGGTAATTAATTTTATTGGTTATCGAAATTTAGAAGTTATTAAAATTGAGACTTCCACCTTATCTCTCGAATTCTAGGTAAACCTTCAACGTAAATTCTTGATGCCCGCCATTTTATATAATCTTCCACCGCGATAATGAGAAAAAGGTGTGCTTATGCGTTGACGCGTCTACGCGGCAGCACCAACACGATTTTCAAGGTCTTTGTTGGCCGAATGGACTCACTGTTCCTCGTAGTTGGATGAGGACACACATCAAAAGAAAAAATAAAAAATAAATTGTCATACTTTTCTATTTATAAATCACCATTAAGGCATATGTCATGATGATATAGTAAAATTAAAATGATGGGATTGTGGGATCATATAGTCCTGGCCTCGACAAGTGGCTAGCTCGTCGCCTACACAATCACATACCCAAAACCCGATATACCTTCAGTCACCTTTTACAACATGCTAGTTGCCACATTATGCCACATTATTTTTGAGTCCCAGGCCAACATGGAACACTTTCTAATCATACAGTTTAGCATTGCAAAGGTTACAAGCTATGGGGATAAATTAGACGGTAATTTTTATTCAGCAGATAGCAGGCTCCGCTGGTTGTCAACGCCTTAGGCATAAGCGCATAAAAATCAAGAGAGCGTGTAATTACCCATCAAAAGACTTTTGTCTTCGCCACCGTTTCCGTCACCTTCCGAATTGAAAAAAATGTTGAGCATTCAATTAGCTTGAAACATATTTATGAAATAAGCCTGTAGATACGGCTTTAGTTATAACCTCTTC
The DNA here is from genome assembly GCA_951394215.1 of Glyphodes perspectalis. Classification (NCBI taxonomy): domain Eukaryota; kingdom Metazoa; phylum Arthropoda; class Insecta; order Lepidoptera; family Crambidae; genus Glyphodes; species Glyphodes perspectalis. Next base: position 6,700,928 of record OX596215.1, read on the forward strand.
TGTTAAAAGTAAATTATTATTATCAGCTATAGAACGTAAATGGTGAACATTTTCCTTCACATAAAATTTCAGTGTGATAGACGAAAGATAGACCGTCAGAAATTATATGCCGTTATTGCTTATCTTATGCTGCGTTTCAACAAAAGCTCTTATCTCTTGAGAATTTTGCCTCAACTATTGCAAATATTGACTTTACGGCCGCTTCGATTCCATAGAACTAATAATTGGTGAATTTTTACTGTCTTGTTGGAGTCAGATATGATTGTCAACATAACGTTCACCGCGTCTGATTATTACAGTTATAGCAATAGGCTTCTAATATCGTAACATATTGGATCATGTATGGATCTATTGTAATCGTATCTATAGGTACATGCCGTGTTAGGGATTCAATATCGCTACCTCGGCGGTATCGGACGGAATCAACCCATAGTATATATAATGACTGTCTGTTCATAGATTATAGACAATTCAAAGGCAGGTGTTAGGTTCGCAATGCATTGTTAAAATAATACGTACGATCGTATTATCCCTGCTCATGGGAGCAGCGTATATCTTTCCGCCACCGCTCACTCATTCATTCATTCAGTACAGCCAGTATTATCATACTAAAAGTACTCGTACTCACCGCTCGATCAGCCAAGTTTTTCACGCGACAGTGCATGTAGGCCGGTTGGCCTACGGCCGCGGTGTAGTCTCTCTTGGTCGTGTTATCGAAGTACGGTTGGCCCATGTTCTCGGAGGAGACGGTGGTGTTCATAAAGGCGTCCACCGTTGGCTCCGTGGCCTCGGTGGTCTCGCCGCCGCCGCCCGCAGACATCCCTGGAACAGAGATAATAAGTAAACAAATCGTTCATACTCAATATCATACCAATAGAAATAACGACATCACTAATGAATTGACACAGGTCCGTCTTTAATCTGCGCAATTTACTTACAAATATGTAGGTTATAAATAATCCAGTAAGTCTTTGAAGCAGTTTGCTAAACATGTTTATACTTAGATAATAGTTGGTTTGTATACATAAAATATTAATATCAAAGCATTACTTAGCCAGCAGCTTTCCCTACTTACAGTTAAATGTTTACATAAGCATATCCACGTAACATTTGTTCTACAAGAACCATTCTGTAAAGTATCCGGTATTCTATTTGACCTCGCTCTATCCTATATGCGTAAATACAATGGCAACTACAAATATTTGCGAGAAGGGTCTCGCATTGTGTTCTTCGCCGTATTTGCGTACGCTATGATGCGGTAGCTGTGTTGATATCGATCTGTGATAGGAAACTTGCAAATAAACCGCTTAGAAATACGGCTCAAAGTAAAAGAGATGTTTTCTAGTTTATGCGTGAGATGGTAGCCTGATTTGTGGCTACTTGACTATTGGCTTTTGTAGATGTGAGCTTTTATGATTTTGGTCGGAATAAAGAATAACAAAAAAATTTAACAAATTCTTATACTATTTAATATAATGCATACTTTTAATTAAATTAAGCATTGTTGCTTATCTCGGTAAATTTATTCTTGAATAAGATTAGGTACAATATTTTTTAAAGATTTTTAGTTTTGCGGTACATTTAAATTTTAACTGGCCCGTTGGTCGAGTGGTCAGAGACCCTGGCGACGAAACCAAGGGTCGCGGGTTCGAATCCCGTTATGGGCAAATGTTTCGTGTGATTAACATGGACATTTGTACCTGAGTCATGGATGTTGATAAACGTATTTAAATATATCTATCCGTTCGCCTAGTATACATAGTACAAGCATAAGCTTAGTTTGGAACTAGGGAATTGGTGTGTCAGTCTGGAGAAATTATTGTTTATGAATACAAAGCATCCAATTAGTCCAAAATAATGATATCTTGAAATTATAATCATAGAAGTAAAACAAAGAACGCAAGTTTATAAAGTTTCGCGTATAATAAGATTTCAATGAAACACGTACTTTGTGTATAAAGTTTCTATTAGGTTTACCTAATAGAAACGTCTTCTAATTCTGAGTATTAAGAAGTTTCTAACCCATTATGGTTAATAGTGAGCAGTACTTACCAACTCTTTTATATAGCTATCTGTTTATATACGTTTAATTGTGTACGTAAATGGTCCTGTTATTAAAGCGATTTCGGAGTTTAAAATTGTAATTGTGTTCTCAATTGAAAATTGGATTTTGCATGTGATGGACATCCCTTTTATAGTTTCAGGAAATTGCTGCGCGTCATTTATAATTCGGGGACGGCGTTATCGTTTTAACTTTAACAATTCTTTGTTCAAATAGGTATTGACAATTTTGTTATTTAATTTATTTTTAATTAATATTCTTTATTTAAATATGTACCTATACAAAAACACTGAAGAACGAATTAATATGTTCTTTTTTTATCAAAACTTGGATTATGGTTGTAAACTTTCTATTTTTTTTTATACCATCAATATTATTGGGCAGAAAAGGAAAATTTATTCAACATGTACAACAGTACATATTGAACGCACTTCTGATAGCTAGGATGCATGTCCATAGGCTATATATGGCTGCTTACGAAAGCTGTATATATGCTTGTCTGTAATCCATAGAAATGTGAATGTAATCCATATTATCGATGATGGTGATATCAATAGTAACGTCTGTATTATTTAATAAAACAGCATTATTTAATATAATTTTAGTACTGCAATAATAATTTACATTATTCGTAGCTTTGCTCCATATATTATTATTAATTATTATTGCATAGATATATAGGAATTTCGACTCTATTTGCAATAATTACTAGTCGCAATTAATATCCAGCATCCAATTAAACTAATTTGTTAATAATTCCATTGTAATTTGTTTAATAACCATAATAACGGTGGTTTGCCATATTAAATGTAGGTTGCATAACCTAATGTGCAGGCAGGGTTGGAAGTAGGTTACGCTAAAATCCCGTGAAGAAATACGGCCTGAAGTGAGTAATCGCCGTCGAATATAGTTCAGCCCTCACGCAGCAATTAATTTCACGTGGTGCATTAAATACGGCTGAAGTTCCCGGCCGAAGCAATTTATCAATACCGCGAAACATTTTTAAAGTTTCAACACTGACCTTCCTTGGTGATTCGGTGTTTCTCAACTTTCTGATGCGATTGTGATCTAAATGATTTTTATTACTAATTTACAGGTAATAATTTTATTCGTCATTATGTTTTTTTAATTGATTATTTATTCGAAAGAGTGCCCAGTCGTATATTGTCTGTCTTTTTTATAATTTTTTAACAATACTTAAAGGCGCAATCAGCAGTTTCATTTAATAGGTCTAATTAATAAACACTCATTGATTTTATTTCTTAATCATACGAAAATTACTATTATTCACATTATACTGTTGATAAATGTATAACGATCACACACAACTCAACTTCATACATCCATATATGGGTACTAAGTAGATTCATCTATACTTATAATAAATCTGTAGAGAGGCCAATTCTGTACAAGAAATATATTTTTTAAATAACTATCAGGGGGTGATTAGTGATCGATACTGATGCCAAAAATGCAATCAGTAAAATTTTTGTCTGTCTGTCTGTATGTTCCTTATAGAAACAAAAACTACTCGACGGATTTTAACGAAACTTTGTACAATTATTCTTCATACTCCTGGGCAGGTTATAAATAGTATATTTTTCATCACGCTACAATCAATAGGAGCAGAGTAGTGATAGGAAATGTTGAGAAAACGGGAGAAATTACTCCATTTTTTAATCTTCCGTCGCGTGTGCAGGCTTAATGGTTAAAGTTACATAGAAATCATGTATGACGGAAATAGTCTTTATAATATTAACCATAAACGCGGGTGACACCGCTAGCACAGCTAGTCTATACTAATATTATAAAGCTGAAGAGTTTGTTTGTTTCCTTGAACGTGCTACTCTCAGAAACTACTGGTCTGATTTGAAAATTATTTCAGTGTAGGTAGCCCATTTATCAAGGAAGCTATATACTTAATATTAACCACAAACGCGGTTGAAACCGCCGGCACTGCTAGTATGAAATAAGATAATAATAATAATACTACTAATTCACATAATGTTAAAATACATTCAAGAAAAGAATACGTTTAAAAATGTAAAACTTGCTACATCAGTAACACTTGCGCAAACATTGATACAAAACTGTTTTGTAATATCACAGTATTGGTCTCACTACACATGAAATAAGTATAGGTATAATATGAATAATTTATTTACATATCGCACACCCAGATCAACACTGCACTATTTCAAAATATCATATTTTTCACAATTGACGAAAAACCGTTATCTTAAGCTACATCACAGTTGTCACTAATGTCTTGAACATTGCGTATGAAAAATACCATTCGTAACTGCACTATATACTTCATTCGATTTTAAATCTCTTAATTAAGCGTAATTATGCATTTTTTGACTTAATCCACTGTTGAGTCAAAAATGATAAAAAAAAAGAAAGATTATTTCGAGTTACGCGCTTTTTACTGATGAATTTTGAAATAATACACTATTAATCTACTGTTTTTTGATTAAAATTCAACGAATAGTAACGATTTATTTATTTTATGGTCAAGAATGGGACTATTAATAACGAAATAAAACACAATTTTACTGAAATCAGTAGTTTGATATTATATTAAATACAAGCATGTCAGTACTTGCTTACAGGCTTGCTTGTTCTGTTTATAGGATTTTTAACAATTTATGTTTTGAATAGGAGTTTTCAATACTATAGGTCCAAAGCACTGGCTTTGGACCCATAGTATTGAAAGTTACTCAAAATTGTGTTAAACATATAATATAAACAATTGGCTTCGTTACGGCTATGTACTTGTAACAGAAGAACAAAAAAAACAAATTAATAAAACTCAAATTCAAAACATAAAATACATCCATAACAGCTTCAACAGATGAGGCGTCCGCGGTTACAACATCAGATAGGCAGGTGCAAAATACATACATGGCGGCATCAACTGATGAGGAGTCAGCGGTAGTAGCAGCATCCGATCAAGTATCAGATAAACGGTAACTGACTACTATTTTCATCTGAAAATAGTGCTGAAGAAGATTGTATACATGTTTCGGACACGGATACTACTTTGTCTGTTAAGCAAACATCTCGACCTCTTGTATTCCCCAGAAGATCATCTTCTAGTTCCACCTCAAGCATCTCGACAGGCTCCATTTCATCATCAAACTCCAGTAGCTCAGCTAGTTCGTCTGACGATCAATCAAATAGACGGGCCTTCTTCTCAAGAAACTACTACTCCGACAAACACACCCTCCACTTCTACAACCATCGACACAGCTCCATCAGCAAGGAACCCAAGCTACTAAGCTTGGATTCAAATAAATACAAAACAAATACTTATTTGTTCATTTTGTTTAAAGGTAGTTCAAAATCCTATAAACAAAACAGTAATAAAAAAAAAATAATGCCGTACTAGTAGGATCCGTATCCGAATCATGTATACCTACAATCTTCTTCAGCATTATTTTCAGATGAAACAGTTACCGTTTATCGGATACTTGATCGGATGCTGCTACTACCGCTGACTCCTCATCAGTTGATGCCGCCATGTATGTATTTTGCACCTGCCTATCTGTTGTTGTAACCGCGGACGCCTCATCTGTTGAAGCTGTTATGGATGTATTTTCCTCCTGCCTAAATAATGCTTGATCCGCTGCTGCTATAACTGCTGACGTCTCATCAATTGATGCTGTTCCCTTTGCCTTTTGGAGCAACTGGAGACTACGACCGTTCATCATCTGCCGAAAAACTATAATAAATAAATTTAATTCAACAATACTGCATTATTTCAAAAAAATATATTAATCTTATTGTATATTAAAAAATATTTAAATTATAAATATGTTTCTTTTGATATAACATGTAAGGAACAGTTCTGAGTATAAATAAATGTTTATTATGATTATATAACAAAAATAGGACATAATTTATATCTACCATCAATAGTGTATCATTTCACAGATTTTCAACTTTTAGGAACAACACAAAATCATTTTGGAATAATACAAAAAATTAGACATACCTTCGCCAATAACAGGGTACTATTTCGGAAAAGTGTAAAATAAGTTGTATAATCACAGTCAGTAATACCACCAACACTGCAATAAAACTAAATAATTCGCGGTAGTTTTGTTACTAAATTAAAAAACAGCGCATTATCATGAAATAATGCACTGTTTCGTAAAGGATCCGTGTGTTGTTCAAACGGCCGACAAGTTGCATCTTGAAATAGATTCGTGTTTGCGGTGTGACTCTGACTGCGCGGTGCCATCAAAAGAGGGTTAGCGCGCCATCTATTGGCCATTTTTGTATCTATAAATATGCCTGTTTTCGTGGCAAGTGCGGGAAATTTTTGCCTATTCAAAGTTATAAAAAAGTCGATTTTGACATTTTTCGAGATAATACAGTATTGTTCTGGGTGTGCGATATAATAATAACTTTAAAAAATTGTTAGTTAGTATTAGTCCCACTAAACATGAAATAAGTATAGGTATAATACAAACGGAGTTTTTTTTATAAATAACATAAAAAAAACTCCGTTTTCTTTATAAATAACTTATAAAAAAAACTCCGTTTTCCCATAAGATTTAACTTATCATATTACGAGTACATATCACTTAAGTACGGGGCTATTACCATAAGGTTGAGAGCCGCTTCCCTAGAGCGAAGGTTCCCACGGGACGAAGTTGTGAAACGTTCCTCAGGGCTGGTAGCCGCCGTCCATCATCCTGACAGCTGCCAATAACACTAACCTCTTCTTTTATCATGGTGAAAATTGTAGGCCGATGACGGGGTGCCAATTTATTTTTCATTTTCCCGAATGAAACTTTATCACTTCGTCATCTATTAAAGTTGGAATTTGGACTTGTCACTTTCAGATAGCTAAATTTGGAATCGTTTTGAGAAATGGTGGATCGGCTTATTGGAATTACGTAACACGCTGCAAATCAAGATTTTTTTAAGTGTCTTCCAATTGGTCCGGTATTTTAGTCTTGACTATGAATTAATTTATTGGTTTGTTAACATTTGGTCAAAAATATTTCACAAAGAAATCATCGAGTGACATTGCGGTTTGGATTTAATATTTATGAATCAATTTAGAAAACAATATTGGTTTAAATTCGCCTTTGACTTCAAAGCACAAGGTGAATGTTAGTTTATTTCATCTCACAAAGGTTATGGTAAGCAATCGCTGGCTATTTATTTACAATCAACTATTTTCATAAAGTGTTTGATATATTTTACGTTAAGATTTAGAGATTTAGGCCACACAACCCAAAATGACACATTTGTAATACCTAAGCAAATAAATAAGGTAGCTCTCATATTTGTTTTGTCGAAGCTTGTTTATGGTACTGCCTTGAAACTTATTCTTGCGTAATATCAATTATGTCGAAAGAATGAAGGAACAAATAACGTGATATACGGCAGTTGAAATTTTATGAGTTATCATGAAAATAGCGAGGAAATAGTTTTGGAGGATACAACTTGAGCCGCAATAATATTAAGAACAGTGTTATTACACTGCATTTTGTTATAAAGCTGTGGTTTTAAAGGAAGCGGTGAGTGAAATATCTGTGCACATAAGTCAGTCTCGAAGTGAGTTTATATAATGTATCGCTATCAACTTTCTGGCGTTGGTGAAAGCGGTGATAGCTTAATGGTAAGGTCACGCGCCTCTTAACCGATTCAAACCCGGGCAAGTACCTCTTGTTTTCATTTTTGAGAGGACGTCGGTAGTTGACCGAAGGCCGCCTTTACTACCTACCGGGCTGACGGGGGAGCGGGAAACTCTCACCCCTAAAAACTCTGGATTTTTCTAATCTATGTACGTATTTATACCACTAGCTCTTTATACCCTATCTTAGGGTTACGAAGGTCAGATCGGCAGTCGCTTCAATGTAAGTACCAGACTCGCTAAATCCTGGATCATGGTCTAAGCGGACCCCGTCTAATTAGAGGAAATAACGCTAGGAAGATGATATCAACTTTCTGGCGTTATGTTCTGTTTCGAGTTGGAATCAGTATGGACTATGATCCTGGACTTAGCGAGTCTGATAATTACTGATTTTTATAGCCAATTGAACATGCAAGTTTCCTCGACATATTTTCGTTACCTTGTAACGTTAAAAATCAAATCGGTACACGTGCCACATTTGAACCAGCACTCCTCACATTTGAGACGTATTTTATCATTAAGCACCCTGTTCATACTGGTAGGTGGAAGCTTCTACGCAAATAATTTATTTACGTGATGCAATCTATATACCTACTTGGAATTAGCGGAGCGAGAAATTATTTACGCTAGTTGCTGGTACGTTTAACCGTAGCGGACATATGGTTTCCGTCAGATGATTGATTTCCTATTGTGTATCATATTCCGCAGCACGGCTAAAACGGTACGTAACCACAACTAAATGACTCGATAGAAACTGTTTGAGAAACTGTTGTATATTTTTATAGCAATAAATTTGGCCCCATCTTAGTATGGGACTTAAAAAGAATGTGCCAACTGTGTTCCTTGCATAGCATGTCGTAAAAGGCGACTAATGGTATATCGGGTTTTGGGGATGTCGTTATGTAGGCGACGAGCTGGCCACCTGTCACTACTTTTTTACAATTTTCTATCTGACTCAGCCCAGTTTTATTTTTGGCTTAATGTGGTTATGGGGCATGCTGTCCCTTTGACTCTGCTTACGCCTTCGGGGACTATGGGCGTGAAGGTATGAATGTTTAGCAATTTGAGCTTACTTCTTTATATCCATCATTTCGGTGCAAAAGCTAAATACTAACTTTAAAAAAAGTTTATTCTAGAATGATTTAATTGCCATCATCTAAAGAGGTAGTTATTGAGATTTATATTTCTACAGTCTTTAAAGGTATTAAGTGTTACAGTCTTTATCAAGCTGGAGCACTTCCTTTTGATGGGGATTATAATAAACCTTATATGGAGTGTTAAGTGTAATCATCGCAGCAATAAACTTCGCTGTAAAATTGTACAACGCCGCTCAATTCACAACCTTGGCTGGAGTCATCTCGTTTGCGAATTGAGTTGCTTCATATCTTCGCAGACAAGGCCAATAAAACGGAAAGAAGACGAGATGACAAAGGAGGAACCTAGCGTACCCTCCGATTCCGATGTGTTCTCGATTCCTAGTATAAAGTAATAGGTTTTGGATCTGGTTTGGTATGTAGAGAATATCATGCATCCATTGGAATTTATTTTTTCCGAGATTATAAATCTATGTGTACCAAATTTTATCGCAACCGTTTTAGCGTGAAGATTATTAATATACAGACATAAAGAGTTATTTTTACATTTATCATATTAGTAAGTATACATAGGTAGGTCCAGTGATGACAGGCTGGAATAATTACTAAGCTACGTGGCGCTATCTTGCATCGTCATTAGTAGGTTCAGATCCAAATCACTGTGATTAAAGTATATATACTTGTATGTTTACCGCATGCATTGGATACGTTTGCAAGTTTTATCATATAATCGGTCATTTCTGACTGCTTACAGAAACTCAATCAAGATTATGGTCGATAATCGTACTAACGAGTAATAGGAGCAATGATCTAGTTAGCGTGAGACTGAAAAGCGAGTACTTACTTATTCAACAAAATAATCGACCGTATATTTTAGCGCACGTTCGACTTATCAAAGGAGATCCTGTAAGACGTATTGTAGTTCAGACATCTTTAGCTTACTCTCATTTCACAAGTCTATTTATACTTAAATTCTAGATAATCTGCTTAGATTACGTCGTAAGCCAGAGTACGATCGAGTTCGCTTTTTCGCATAGCACTCCCCGTAAAGCAATCAAAGTCGATACAAGTGTTAAGTTGAGAGCGCGTGACAGCTCGTAATGAAGTGCGCGGCCGAACACAAAGTTAGCCAGCGCTGGTTAGCTCCGAACATTGTTTAATGGGGGCCGGTGCAGCCTTGTTAGCCTTCGAGCCCTGGTGCCACTTTGAGAGCGATGAGTGTATATATTTAAGTTACAACGAATAGCATATTCGGCGTGAAAATTAATTGAATATCCAGCGAATAGCTGTATTCGACAATTCGCCGGATATTAAAATAATTCAGCCTATATTTACAATAAAAATCCTCAAAATTCGGACGTAATGAACCTCTGGCACACTTTTATTGATTAATTGGTGGCGGAAGGCTCTGCCCGCATTGAATTTAGTATGTTACTGATACTATGACATTTTCCGCAGAATTAATGAATTATTTTGAGACAAAAAATATATCATGTTCGTTCATAAGTTTGAAATATTTATCATGGCAAACGGTTGAGCGGTTTAGGCATGAAAAAGTAATAGACAGAAAAAAACAGAGTTTATTTCGCATTAAAGATTAATCAGAAATTTGTACAAAAGTAATTAAACCATTTGCACAAAGACAGTCGGAGGCTCGGGAGGTCTGAGCTACTTTTTATTATTCCGGATCCACGGACCGAATTCCATGCATATAAATGGCTTTTGCCCCTAAATTACCATTCTCGATAACGCTCTTAATGGTTTTCATTTTTTTTTCAATATGAGCATCTATGTACCTGGTATTAGAAGGTAGTTAACTAAAAGCTGGTTTTATATTCGCTGATTAGAATCGGCAAGAAACTCGATAGTTACTCTTTTAAATGCCAAAATTTAAAATTTTAGGACATTTTGCGAACGGGACATTCTGCGACGAAGCCTTACTAGGTAACAACACTACAGGTGAACACTTCGTTATGAATTTAAACATAGGTATATGCTTGTTATTTATGAAGTCTTCAATCTTATTAGTAGCCGTTATTCATCACAAACGCTTTAATGCACAATTGGAACTTATATGAAGGTATTTTCTGGAAGTTTATAAAATATTATAATACTTAGACCAACAAATGAATTACCACACTTTTGGAGTCTATGATTTGGAACAGCAATTTTGTTTATACATATTTCTAGTATTAAAACTATGAGCGTTTGACTTTTTAGGAAATTCGTATTAGTTAAAAAAAGAAAAGTAAATTGCTATGCAATTGTAAAAATATTAATTTCTTAAAAAAAAACTCATAAGAGAATCACGTGGTTATTTTTATCTGATTATTGTAAAACCATTATTAGCCGGCGCTCTTGTCTTTACGTTTAAATTATTGAATAGATTGCAATATCTGGCATGGTTTGAACCTTGAAAAAGGATAATAAAGGTTCTTTTTATCCAGAAAAAAAAATAACTAGCACCCGTAAATACGGTAAGAGCAATGGTAAGGACAATTATATAAACCATTGCTCTTTGCACCCTAGACGTCATTAAAGTAAGTCCAAAAATAACAGCCCTACAATGCTTTGAATATATATCTGCACAAACGATGACGAATTTTTTGCTGGTAATTAGTTAAGCTATTTTAAAGTTTCAAGAAGCCGTCCTCTCGCAGAATTATATCCTCCAGCTCTTCAATTAAATTTTTTAGTCTAGTTAACTCGGTAGTGGCAGTGATGTAAGACTACTTATTCCTAGAAAATAGCGAGAGTTCGTTTTTGCAGTGTGCCACCATTTACTGTCTCGCTAATGACTTGATTCCGTTTTTAACATTCATTTAATAGCTGTACTTGTAACTAGCAAAAATAACTAACTATCTAATGAGATCTGAAATTTGCTGAGTTTGAATTGAGATTTAAAAATTCACATGGTTATGAAATTAGATACTATAATTTGATACCATAGAGCCGATATCATATAGCGCTAGGAGATGCAGAGTGTAACTTTCTTCTAGATCCGAATAAAATCTAAAAATCTGAATACTCGTAGGTATATTACGCTCAAGTTTGATGAGTACTTTTATAGAAGCGGGTTTTTTAAATGAAACGGGTGAATTCAATCCACTATGGGCTCATATTTCAACAATCAAATATGAATTAAATGTCCATTAGATATTATTACGTTTACCTAAATACGGATGATTCTAAAATGTTATTTCCATTTGTAAAATACAGAAAGTCGTAGTCAAATAAGTTTTGACTTTAAAAAATAGACCATTAAAACTTTATAGCAAGGTCTTAAATAGTAATCTGCCCATTTAGCTTTACCCAATTAGTTCAGATTCATGTAAATGGGCTGTTAATATTTGCAATCAATTAGGAACATTGAGTGGGTCACACGAATATCAGTAATTTATTAGTGCAGTTATATTAAAGGTTATTATCATACTTGCAATGGTAATCACCGGCAATCATTAAAATTATGTACAACTACCGATCCACCCCGGCTTTGCACGGTGAGCACAAAACAATATAAAACTATACATATAAACTTAAGAAAGAATAAAATATTCTATTAATTTATACTAAAAAATAAAATTTATAATAAATTTTTTTTTAATCCTATATAAACCTTTGTCTTTAATCACTCCATCTATTGGTGAAAACCGCATCAACATCCCTTGCGTAGTTTATAAGATATATGCGAACAAACAGAAGCGGCGACAAAGCAATGATGGCAATGTTACTAAATCCAATGATGAAGACACAATTTATATTTAAATAAATAAATATTGATTATAACTATTTTATTTGGATTAAAACCAATCATATCACAAATAGAAGGTGATAAAAAATCCTTTTCGTAGAATAATGACAAATATTACACAGATAAGCTGATTAGAACTTTAACCCTACTATAATAATATAAACGCGAAAGTTTATGAGGATGCAATGATGTTTATTACTCTTCACGCAAAAATTACTGAATGGATTTTAATGAAACTTTACAACAATATAGCTTATACACCCGAATATATATAGGCTAGGTTTTATCATTGCACCAATCGAGCAAAAAAACGGGCAAAGTTTTAAAAATTAAGCTAATTATCTAATATCTCACTGAAAAGCACTTATCAATTTATGGATTGATTGATTTGCGCTATGCCTTAAAATTAGATGTACTGATTTAAATTTATTATAACTATTGTTAGGGAAGTGGTGTGAAGTTTAGTTAGATAACAAACTAAACTCCACATATAAATACACTTATAAATGTACAATAGATATAAATCTATTGTACATTTATACCTAATATGTGTATTTAGGTCATAAATCTAGAGCTCAAATTCCGTTAACTGAAAGAAATAAAAAGAAAGGTGCGTGTAGTCGAAATAATTTATCTAATATAAGATAAGATGATTACGATGTTACGGTGTTTACACCGTAACATCGTAATCCCCGAAGGGGTAGACTTTTTTGACTCTGTCAAAAATAAGATTTTTTCATATAAAACGTAATCGTAAATTAATACTTTTACAATGAATTGCTACTAGTACATAGATTCCCACATTTCCTTTACAAAGACAATTAGTTAGCAGAAACTACAATTAAAAAGATTCACCGCCCTTGACCTCTAACTTTTGGGTCTTATAATGGCGTTTCTAAAGTAGATAAAAGAGGAATAAAGTAGATAAAAATAATTTAGTGCGTGTCCGAGACAAACAATTGTTTCACCCAGACAAGCCAATTGTTTTATGAAATTAACCACATTGTACGCAAGTGGAAAGAACAAAAACGCACCCCCGCGGTTTCTTTTATCGCGTTACGTTCATTAGTCCTCGATGTGGGTACTTTTCTTTCGTTGTAATTAGGGCGAGATTCTTTGTAAGCCAAGGCTTAAGTCTAGTGACGTAACCAATACGATTATTCGTATGCGCTGAATGTCTTCTGGAAACTAAATTTACGAATGAGTATCATCGTGTTTATGAGATATCTTCTAATGATGCCATAAGACTATGAACGCACATATTAACTCGGTATTCTTCTGATTTTCGTATTTTAGTTTGATGCTTAATCCAAAAAGATGATATTATGATATGTGCCTGCTCACAGTGCACAATTAATTCAGTATTACGGAAAAATGCAACAATTGAATTATTCGGTTCAGTACTTAACAAAAAGGATACTATATTCATTTCAATATCATGCTTTTTATATGTAAAGAAAAAATAATATAATCGATCTCCCTTACAACGACGTAGTTAATAGGAAAAAACGTCTGGAAATCGCATGTATTTTTAAATACAAACTCAATTGTTTCTCTTTACATTTGCGCAGCCCCGGTGTAATTAAGTTTGTCACGGAGAGCATTTACAGATCTCTTATTTATATTAGCCTTTAGGAATGCGCCGTGTCTATTATTCCGGATCCCGGAATTTTGAGAATCCAGTGTCCTGTTTTATTCGTAAATGACGGATTTATATTGTTTTAAAATAAAAGATTAAAGTACTATTATTTATTGAATAATTACTCTAAATACAGAAACAAAAAGTAACAATGTAACAAGTAGTGGCCTTAAAAGCCATTTATTTGTGACGAGACTGGTTAGATTTTCTTACTTTGAGTTGAATTTGTATTTCTTTTATCATGTTTTTATATTAAATTCTCCTAAGTTATCAATAATACTCATTTCTAATAATTCACTATACAATCGAAAGGCTGTTAAAAACATTAAGTTTAAAGATGTATAAGTAGACAGCATTTTGTATTTGCGGTCACCCCAAAATAAGACAAGTAATTATTCTAGAGCGGGTGAAATCGATTTGATTTGTGTACACGCAAAGACAACATTCTTGACATCACTACTCACCCAGAAAGGTAATTACTTTTGCGGATAGTTAACACTGAGCTGAAACCAAGAATCAGTCAAGTGTGAATGAAAGTGGAAACTGTTATAAATTCTGGGGGTTTAAACTCTTAAGTGGATGGCTTTCTTAATGTTCCTTTGCGCGTTGTTTCAAAAGTATGGAAAGTGCTATGAGATTCCTAATGAAGAACTAATCTGGTGTGATCTTCATTATTTATAAAGAACGTAAGTGTCTCATTAATTTAACAGAAATTATTTTTTTTTCTTTTGAAATTGACATTTTATTACCTCAGTCAGTAATTAAGCCAGTTTAATCGTTCTTATCGCTCTTAGTCTACAGAATTATAAATCCTTTCAATCCGCTGATGTACATTAGGTACTTTAACTATACTGCCCTTGGGTAAAATCGCATATCGTTATATTAGAGGCAGCGACGTTAGATACTATTGGTTTACCTTTAGGCCTGAAAAAACTATATTTACTCCTAAAGAAGAAGACGAAATAGAAGCATATCTGAAATATATGTGACATACCTACTTTTTGGACTGAAAACTATCGAGCTGAGACGTCTAGCGTATAAATTGGCAGTTAAAACTGGAAAATCACACAGTTTTAATACTGATAACGATTAATAAGAATAATTAGCCTTCCCCATAAAATACTAAGATGATTATTCAAAAACTTTACCAAATCATAGTTAGATTAATAACATAAAGTGTCATAAATTAATAAGAGGAATAAACATACTGATTTTGCTCTATTTTTGTTATTTCCCTTAGCTACCCCATCAGGCCCCCCCTTTCCATAACATCAACAGGTTACAATACTATAGGGTTCATCATATTTGGAATGGTTAAAAAAAAATATTGTATAAAATAATAATTTAATATTTTATACGATTGACGGCTTTTTTGCCGAAAATAAAGAATACAATATTAATAGGAACCTCTATCTCTAAATAGCGAGAATGAATTGCTCTTCTCCATTTCATATTCCAAGAACCTGGCACCTCTGTGCTACCTATTATCAAGAAGATCTGAACGATCTTCTTGGTAATGGTCCTTACGGAATAATATTAATTTTCAACGTGGGCAAAGATACTAAGAAGACAGCAAATATTCAATCCAGCTCAGATAATTCTCTAAACATAGGTCCTTCCTTGAAGTCTTAAACGTCTTGAAATACAAGCATTTGAGCTGATACTGTTATCAAAGCAAATTTAATTATAAATGGTGCACGCATATGCAGCTTATGTATATGTATTAATATTATGTGGCTGGATTGTGTTGGCGTTAATCTAGCATTGTTATACACTTTGCCACAAATGCCACAATTTTTCACTCAACCCAACTTATTTTTTATCTATTGTTAAATATAATTAATAATAAATAAATTCTCCAGACTGACACACCAATTCCCTTGTCCCAAACTAAGCTTATGCTTGTGCTATGGACACTAGGTGAACGGATAGACATACTTAAATACGTTTATAAACATCCATGACTCGAGTTCAAATGTCCATGTTTATCACACGATACATATTTGCCCCTAGCGGGATGCGAACCCGCGACCCTTGGTTTCGTGGCCTGGGTCTCTGACCACTCGGCCAACGGGCCAGTTAAAAAAACAATAACTGGTAAAAAGAGCTGCTCCTTGCGATTGTGGACGTGATAGTATGAGGGATTACAATCAGCATCATGTGCTGGGTCCAAAGCATTGCAATCCCTAGATAGTATGTATGACGGTGATTGTGAATGGACTTTGTCGTTTTGACTAATTTAGCCAAAAGCATGTGCTTTATCGTATAATACACTATATTAGCAAAAGCATTATCGTATAATACACTATATTATGCGACCGCAGCTTGCCGCCAAGCTGACAATCCAAATCCGTGCGAGGTCTATATTTGCGGTCGTGACGTCAGCTTTGGTGCTGTTTTAACACACATTTATGATAATGTTATGAATAACTTACGATACTGTTACTGAAGCTGTACTGCATTTCGGATGGATTCATTGAATGTTTAATGTATTTGTTTGTAGAGAAATAACATATTTTTTTTGGTTAATAGGTTTAATATTTAAAACGTAAATATCTACGAATGATTAAGGTTTTATGTTGTTAATTATAATATGTAAAATAATAAATAAATAAATTCTCCAGACTGACACACCAATTCCCTAGTTCCAAACTAAGCTATAAGCTTTGCCCATGGATACTGTGTGAACGGATAGACATACTTAAATACGTTTATAAATATCCATGACTCGGTACAAATGTCCATGTTCATCACACGATAAAAGCTCAAAGCAGCACAGCTCTATAAAAAAAAAAACCTATTATTGTTGGAAGTCAGAAACCATGATAAAATTTTAGAAATTTTTGCACCTTTGTGTACGAGAGTAACGTATTTGGCATCATCCCATTGTTTTGGAAATTGTGAGGCTTGGGAATTCCACCGATCCCGCTGTACCTACACTCCCGAATAGATAGATTCCTCCCTGCCCTGAATGGAGCTTACCTACTCGATAATCGCTAGAATTTTTGCTAGTGTAGTTTTTATTCCCTTCGGAATGATAACCAGAAACCAAATTCCAAAGACAATCTATACTTGCTAATATTAGAAATCTGATGAGTTTGTTGGTTAACGAATGAACGCGTTAACCCCAGGAACTACTGGTCCGATTAAAAAAATCTTTCACTGTTAGATAGTCCATTTATCAAGGAAGGCTATAGGCTATAAAATATCAACCATAAACGCGGGTGGAACTGTGGGTACAGCTAGCTAGTAATTAATCAAAATAATATGCAATGATGTTGTGTATTATTGTATACTTAATTTATAATTATCCACGGATATGTAAAATAAATTATTAATAAAGTTACGCACCTCATCTGAAATGATTGTCCAAACATACTTACGAATGTTTGGACAATCAGACCGAATCGGAACGCGACTTAACGAAATGAAGATGATGATTTAAATAATTATTTGTTACGTTGTTGTAATGTTAGATTAATCTATAATATTATGTTAATATGAAGAGTTTGTTTGTTTGGTTGAACTCGCTGGTACCAGGAACTACTGGTGCGAATATTTTATTTTATTTTTTATAAGTCCATTAATCAAAGAGGGTTAAGGATGGGTTATATAACATCACGCTAAGATACATTAAGCATAATCACAGTAGAAACCCCAAGGACGGCTAGTCTTGTATAAGATTGTAATGTTCTATTAAAAGAGTAACTACTATATCGAGTTTCTTGTTGGTTCTCCTCGGTAAAATCAACGTTCCGAACCTGGCAGTAGAATATTTTTTTTTTTATTATTATGACTATTCATAAGTGCTTTTGTGGAGCCGACATGAATAAAGATATTTCTATTTCTACTTCTGCAAAAAGTAGAATTTTCATACAATAGTCCTACTTTTCAAACCGCAATATATAATTCTAGAACAAGAAATAGTTCACAGTATCGATAAACGACGCACTTTCTTAGACTTTCGAACGATCTATAAACATGGAAGTGTGCCCATAACATGGATTCCAATATCTTCATAAGTTTTTCTAGCTAGACGGATGACACATTTTTATGATTTCAATATTATTTTACAGCCCTATAACAGGGGTTATAATAAAACGTTACCCATATTATAGTTATACGTTAGGGGCCGTAAAATCATTTTATCGGCTTTGATGGAATAAGTTGGCCAAAAACATCGCCTCCCGCTGCTAATTTCGATTTATTTGTTATATAAATAAGAATTAGGGCCGCCCTAATTGGGTGTTAGCGATGAAATACAATGCTTTCCCCTTATCGAATGTAATTTCTTTCTTATGAGAACGCTTCAAGATAGTAACTTGGAGTTGGTGTGAATACACGCTATTGCAATTACGTTGATGTTTCAGAGTCCATAAATGGCTTTTAGGAGATAGATATTATGCTAAGTAAGATACGAGTAGAATATGTAGGTTCGTTCGTTTGTTCACTTAGACTTGGTATATTTTAGTGATTAAAGGATAACATAGATAAGTATACTTTTATTATAATATATCGATTTAAACATACAAAAAAATTTTTTTTTTTTTTTTTTGTATTTTAACATTTCCACGGGGTTTCACTATATTATGACCTCGGTGTATTAATGTATGCACGAGAATAAAGACAAAATCGACTGATTAAGTGAACTAAGAGAACTTATTCAGTAGGTTGGTACTCGATCGACATCTAGGCTAAATACCGCATCCTAATGATACAAAATGCGTTTCAAGATGATTTATAGTTTAAGCATTTATATTGTACAGAATTTAAACACCTTGTCAATACATATAACGAAGCTTAATGCGATAAATATACATATAGAAAAGATATAAACAGAACACTGAATTATAAAGCCTCATCAACGTTTATAACTTAGAATCTTCAACGAAAACGCATTGTCAATTTCGAGAGAATTTTAATCGTCCGAAAACGAAGGCGAGTAAATGAGTGAACAAATGCACAAATACAGCAATGTATACAAACAAGTGTGTATACAACTACGTATGTAGTAGCACAGTCGTGAATCGCAAGCGCTTTACGTGATAAGACAATACCTGGCTGTAGCCAAACCTAGATTTCACGGGCAGACGGTCGTAAAAAGTTTTTCCTACCTTCCCTTTGTAAGCGCCACAGTAAATTCTAGTTGGCTTTCACGGTCTAACAGACGCATTCACAGTAACTAGTTTTCTAAGTATTTTACTAGTCTAACCAATATTATAAACGCGAAAGTTTGTATGGATGGATGGATGTGTGGACGTTTGTTACTCTTTCATGCAAAAAGTACTATATGTTTTTAGATGAAACTTTACAACAGTATAGATTATACATTAGAATAACACATAAGCTATGTTTTATCAATGCACCACGCGAGAAACGCCGCAGAATCTAGTTAGCAATCCCGTGCAAAGATTTTATGTCAAATCTTTGGATATGTAATATACCTTAGTATATTACATATCGTAGCTTGTCAAATGTAATATACCTTAATAGCAGTTGCTTATATACATGGAAGTGCATTGAGTATTTACTTCAAGTAAAACCGTACCAGTTACGACACTAATGGTTCAGTATTATCATATAATTTAAATCTGCTTACCCCTTCTGGTATTATGGGTACTGTGATGTTGTCGTTGTGTTAATTGTAGCAGTTTATAGCGTCTAAAAAATTCACAGCACTTTATTAACATAAAATATATGCCGATATAAACGGTCGGCTTTCAAACAAATCTATACGGTTCTTTGCTCTAAAACGGTTATGTAAACAACAGACCCTTACATCCATTTCAGAGTCCACTGCTCATAATACATTACGTAGGCTCCCAATGTTTCCGGGTAAGTGATATTTTACGACGTTATTAATGTTTCTACGTACGAATGGCTTATTTTTATATCATCTTTTTAGTTGTATTATGTTGATTTGAACAGTCATTATAGTTCAGCAGAGCATTATATTGTTCCGCCGGAACATTTTTATATGGATTTTATTTTATATGAAATAGATATTTTGTTATACAATCTTGTTTTTTGTATAAAGATATATAAAAAAAAACCGGGCCTACTGCGGCGAATGGGCTGCGATCTGGGATCCGCTTCCCTCTCTCGCTCGGCCGCCTCTTTTTGTGACATAATGTCGTCACAAAAAGCCAAAACTGCTTGCCAAGCCTCCTCGCTGCCAACCATGGCTTGAATCATTGCCGGAAGCGAGAGGTCTGCTTCGATAATCGCGGTCAACTGCTCGCGGGGGCACGATCACGCCGAACCCAGCTCTCTGGTTTGCTGAGCTGTGTCCGTGACTTCGCTGGTACAGTGGTGGCACACTGTAGAATGTTCCCGGCCTGCCACCTGACACAGGTATTTGCCAAAACAACCGTGGCCAGTGATCACCTGTGTCAGATGGAAGGTAATTTTGCCGTGACCGGCCTAATCGCCTCCACAAGTTCCCGGCTAGCTCTCGGGTTGCTTAGTTGCTGCGACCAAAGTGAAGTTACAGCCTACATTCATGTATCATAGCATGCATCATTCTTACTTATCTACTGTACCTCTGTTTTGTATGATAAATAAATAAATAAAAAAATAATATGTCTGGGTCAGTATTTTCATTAATTGATTCACTATAAAAAAAATAACAAAATTACAATATAACAAGCATTTTTAAGATAACGACTCGTTATCTTCGCGCGAGTGTAGTTTTGCACTTACGATAGCGTTTGCGCTTATAAAAATAAAACTTACGAGACTAAACGACTATGTGTTACCTTGTGATAAGCGATGCCCACGCGCTATACAGTTTTTAGTATGATATAAGTTCACTTAAGGTTTTGTAAATATTTTTTGGTCAAAATATAACATGGTATAAAACTATTGTAATCGATTCAATAAACAAATCTGTGCAAACGGTTTTAGGGTTTCGTATATACTAAGCCGTGTCCCTAATACTTATAAGTTAAATAGATAAGCAACACGTTACATAGACGTCGAAGCTAAAGTGATTTTGTGTGTATTTTTACGTTTCGATAAAAACATTTGATTTAGATTGACAGCTACAGTATTTCAATTCGTTCGGCTTTTCTTGTAACAAGGTCTAATAAAAAGTCTGACTTTCTTTGAAGTAAAAATTACGATCGAGAGAAAAAAAAACTAAAAGAAAGGTTTAGAATTTGAAATAGAAATGCTTGATTCATATAGATAGGCTTTACAAAAGTAATTATAAATCGAAATAACATAATATAATAGATCAACCCTCAAGTTCGGAACGTTGATTCATGAAAAACCAACAATGTCTGTTACTCTTTTATTCTTTAATCTTGATATTAATGCTGATTTACTTGGCTACGGGCTATCGATTAAGCTATGTTTTCCCACAATCTATTAGGTAAACAGTTAACTTAGTACGCTACATACTTTACACAGCCAAAGTGAATGTATAAGTACCATATCTACGGCTATGAGAATTACAGGTTTTTTATACTAATTTGACATTCTGAAACAATGTTTTCCTTTTTTTTATTCTCTTAATTATTGTTTAAGTGCTATATTCGGTTCTCTCTGCCTACCCCGCTCGAGAAGTGGCGTGAAGTTTAGTTAGTTAGTTAGTTAGCTAAATATGAACTAGACTATTAACTACGACCTAAGCTATATTGGCCCGAAACCAATATATATTAACAAACGGATAAGTGATTCGTATTGTAGCCATAGGAGGTAAAGTGGAAACGTCCTATAGCTAGCTTTTTTCAGTACTGTGTCACATTCCATAGAATAAAAGAGTATTTTTTTAGATATTAATTGAGGTTAAGAGAATTACAGATTATTTATTCCACTATAATCGAATAGTGCATTAAATAATCTAGTTCTATAAACTTACGATGCGTAAACTTTACATACACTAAATAGCGCTAAGTAAACACATACCTATTTTATAATGTCCTGAAAAACTGTTAAGTAAGCAAATAAGTGATACGGTAGTGATTGGAGGCAAAGTTACGGACCCATGTGAATGTGCGCCTTGGTGTCTGAGAAGATTATAGCTTATTTGTACTACTACTTAGCATTCCTAAAAGTGTGTTAGTCTTTTGTTTTATTCTTAAAATTACTAGATGTGTCACATAGCTACACA
This sequence comes from Glyphodes perspectalis, assembly GCA_951394215.1. Taxonomy (NCBI): domain Eukaryota; kingdom Metazoa; phylum Arthropoda; class Insecta; order Lepidoptera; family Crambidae; genus Glyphodes; species Glyphodes perspectalis. The sequence goes on from OX596215.1 coordinate 6,723,246, forward strand.
AACATAGTATCGTCCCCAAAACCCATTAAGTAAGCGGATATGTGATACGGTAGGTAGTCATCGGAGGCAAAGTGAATGTGCGCCCTGGCTAGCGTTCTCGCGCCTAAGAGGATTGCAGGTTATTTGGAGTGCTGCACCTCCGCGCGAGATAGTTTTGTGTTCCTTTCGGATTCCGCTTGGGATTTTGCCAGCCTCCGCTGTCAAGTGGTTCAGATAATCTGCACTGCGGGCCGTATGCAAATTTTACGAGTATCGTTATGATAAATAGAATTGATCGTGAAAGTGTCGACGTGGCGTTTGATTCGACGAAAAGTTTATATTGCAAAGATCGTTAAGAGTTTAGCTTTAAAGTGGTTTAATAAAAATATGTATTCACAACTGCCGCATATCATAAATAGAAAAAACAAAATAGCATAAACTATTTGGTAAAGGAGTCTCTCAAATATCTTTAAGAACGAATTATAGAAAGCTTTTCACGAGATAAGTAAGTATTCTAAACCCATGTTTATTTTATAACTACATTAGTATGTGCCCCAAAATTATGCTTATTTTGGCTTATTCTATATCAAATTGGAGCACTAAACTCAGATATAAACTATTGTTACCAGGTAAATGATATGTCTCTTGGAAATCTGGGAAAATCTACGAGGTGCAAGCAGCCAAACGGTTGTTCGTCGAATCATGTTGCCTTATACGAGCATAACCGGATATCTTTCGAAGCGGATATTGTATTGTTAGTGCATCTGGTGACTATAATGTTAATGTGTTATTGCATACGTAATATTAGTTAGTACTTTTAATCACGTAAATAATAGTGTAAGAAAGAAGAGGTCGAAAGGTCCGAAAATGCCTTAATGATTCTTTAAAAGTGAAGTTTAGTTAGTTAGTTAGTATTCTTTAAAAATAATTATACATTTGTACAGAGCTAGTTAAAGTCGCTAAAGTCTTCGTCTTCGTATCTTTTTTTCAGGGTAACGTTTATTTATGAAATCATTATCATCGTCCCTGGTCAGACCAAAAAAGGTCGTAACAAATACTTAAATACCACGAGACACACGAGTTTTTGTCCACGAGTCCTTGTGACAGACCGAATTTCACACGGACGAAAAAGCGGGCGCGGGTGCGGGTTCCAATCCAGACATGTACCTCTGCATTTTTCATATCTATATACGTATTTATACCAATAGCTCAGCGGTTAGCATACACACACTCCAACAACTATGGATGTGTAACCATAATCCAAGATTTTCTAGTTCCCCTATCTCAGGGTTACGAAGGTCAGCTCGGCAGGATGATGGAACAGCGGGTTTAAGCTAGTTACCTAAGTAAAATTAACTCAAAACAGAAAACAACACCATTGACAAAAGTCTGAAAAAAGTTCATCTCAAATCAACTTAAGGTAGAAATATATGAAAGCAATACCTACATATATCAAACATTTTCACGTAAATTTAAAATTCTTTTGATTATTTTAATTGCGTATCTAGCAATAAAATTGTTATAAATACATAGCAGTCAATTGCACACTGCAATTACACGTGGCAATGAACTCTTGTTATTGATAAATCGGCATAATAAACTTCACCTGGTCCCGTACCTTGTAAAGGCCAGGTGCCTGGCTCCCTTCATTGGAGTGAAATCAAAATTATGCTTATGCATTATTCATTACATTAAAGGGGCAATGTCATGCCGTCGGCACGGAAATTGCCTTATAATTCCGGAAACTAGCAGTGTAACACTGCTAATGCCTGCTGCAGGTATCGACATAGAGGAGAGTAATAAAGTTAATTATGTATGTCTATCGTCTGGTTGTGTCAATATAGAGACGTGTACATTGATGAAGCCTTGAGTTTATGGCATCGGGAGGTGGTTAACGAAAAGCATATTTAATAGGTATACTTTAACTTCGTATGCCAGAATCAAACTTACTTACAGATTGCAAACTATACAATTCCTCCATTTTAGGGACTTGATATTAAAACAATTTACAAAGTTCGAATTAATCTTGATTTCAATAACAAATTTCAGGAGGTTTAAATAATTGTCATTAGAAATTACATATGAGATTTTAGGAATATCTACTTTAATTTTTCTGAACTAACTAACTTAATAATCGCTTTTGCTAGTAATAACATACCTACATAACTAACGTCAAAGTTTAGAATGTAGATCTATGTGTTTAACCATCCAATTAGAAAGATTACTTCTGCGGTCATAACCCGTATGACCATTCTGAAAACGTAACGTTGAACATTACCAAAACCGTATTTTGCCTGCCGAACACAAGGGGAAGCGCGTAAAGAAAAAGATAAAAATGGTGTGGACGCATAAAACACCAATAAAAACAAGTTATGGGGAGGTCAACGATCTATCAAACAAAAATAATGGCCCCACAAAAACTCAATTTGCAAATGCGATCCCGTCACCTCGACTCTAATCTGCGATGTCAAACTCGATAAAAACTAACAGGGCGTACATAAAGGTCCCTTTGAAAATCGTGCTGTCAGCTCTGGTTCGTTTGGAATCCATCGTTCGCATCATGAGAATCGCAGCCGATAACTAGATGTGCATAGTGATATAGTCGAGATTGGGGGTGATTTAGGGTTGCCAGATCCCGGCCTGTCAGAGTAAGTATCACTATGCGTTGCGTCAAATATGCAGATTCAATTAAAAAAAAATAAATTAAAAAACGTGATTTATTTGGTTTTCTTTCTATTTTAAACTAAAAAAGGGGATTCGTCATAGAGAAGTAGAATATTTATAATATAATGATTATGGATTTTTGCCTCTATGAATTGTAATTATGTGAATTTTAAAATATACCTACTAGTAGGTGCAGAACTACAAACACTGCAAAAGTGAGTTGTGTTTTATTAAATTCGAAAGTAAAATTATCACTACCCATATAAAATAAGTATTATAGGCTAAATAATGAGACATACCTATGTGATTAATGTAAAGTTATGGCAATTTTTTTAACTCATCTATTGTTATGATATTTTATAACTTTATGAAATTGTGTTATACCCAGAATAAAGCTTTTGTCTGTATGTTCATTTAAAATGTAAATTGTCTCAGAACATAGTTCTCAAAACCATCTTGTAGTACGCACAGTAACGGCAGCCTGGGCCATAAAAGCGAATTCCGACTAATCCTCTTTATAAACCTTACTAATTAAGTATTCAATTACTAATCTAGTTAAGATTTGGTCCCATAACATTAACACTAAATTAGCCCCAAAACGTCTTGCTTGAAAATCTGCTAATTCCTTTCATCTATTCATTGGTTATCTGGCTTTAACTGAGCGACACGAATTAATATAATTACGATATAATTTGCTAGCCAATTCTTGTTCATTTGACCCGTGATTGGTGTCATAATAATCTTTAAAAATAAGTTTGTGAATTTGTTTCGATATTTACGTGTCAAATAGGAATAGACGTCGTACGAATTGATTTTGATTTGGATTTGCAGGCAATTTTTATTTCGTAAAAATGTCACAACACTACTCGTGATAAAATGTTATATTTTAAACATATAGAAAAGAAAAGAGAAAAGCTTGTGAGAAAATTTTGACATGAGACATATTATATATAAGATATATTATGTACTATGAAATAACCCCTGTAAATCACGAATGAAGTTTAATATTTTGTCGTTGAAAGTCACAATTCAACAATGTTACGAATTGCTTACACTGTCCAAACAGCTGCCAACAAAATGAGTGGAACAAGAATAGTTGTGTCTAGGCTATTGAGAATACCTATAAGCAAAAAATATTTGATTTAAAATTTTGATTAAGGCACAGGCTATATTGTGAAAAAAAAAATGTTATGCAGTTTTGGATATAGGCATGCATTTTACGTGCATTTTAAAGTACGTAATATATTACATGTAAAAGCCCGGGTGACACCCCTGATATTAATCTCATATGAAAATGTTATGATCGATCACATATCTAAACAGAAATTGAATCGGTTGTGTACCTTAGGGCCCCGTTATGTAATAGTAGATATATTTTTATGTACATTATAATGCAGCTACCTGTATAAGAAAGTACTAATAGTATTTAGACGACCAAATTTCATTAAATACATAGCCGGTATAATTTTTCAGGCGAATGTGTTCAGATTTATTCATAACGGGAGAATAATTTTAATTTCTATTATGGAAAATGAATAATAAATATCTTGTATTAAACCATAGCATAGCAAGCAGCGCAGGACCGGTCGTTTTGGCGATCTTTGGAGGAGGTCTATGTATATAATGATGATGATATCATAACATTATTTAACTGTTTTATTTGAAATATTAGAGCAGCGCTAAGGAAAAATATAAGAAAATCTGCATATTTAGATATTTATAGATCAATTTCTACTTCTGGTCTGGGAGTGTCGAATTAGTAAAAAAAAATATAGAAAAATAATTGAAATATTGTATTGTATGTATTTAAATACTTTTCTATAGTCCGACTTTTTTCCAATCCATCCATTAAAACAGTGATTTTATAAAAAAACTCTTTTGTTACAAGTTAAGCTCTTACCAACGGCGTCTATTTCTCCTATATGATATCTAAGAATGTTTCTTCGAAATATTTCGAAACAAAATATCTCGTGGCGGGAATTCCATTTAAAATAATAAATGAAACCGATGAAACCTGAATTTTGTTAGAGCCAGAGTATCTTTAAAATGTTTTCTCTTCAGTATTTCACTAACAGCCAGCACGTCCAACTTTGATGATGAAATAGAAGGCAAAAATATTTTTGCTTTTTCGTGACAGATATGAAAAGATGTTCTATTATGAAACGTACTAAATGGGGAAACTGCGAAGCGAAAATCTAGGTTTTATTTGGAAATGCGAAACTAAAGCATGTGTGTCTTTTCAGCCTAATGAAGTGTGTCTCTGCTTTGTATCAGTTCTATATGTTTCTAAGCGGGGATTGCGTATTTTAAATAAATTAATATTGCATCAATTAACGACTGTTACTCCTTTGAAATCTATACTAATATTATAAAGAGGAAAGATTTGTATTTTTGTGTGTGTGTATGTTTGTAATGAATGAACTCATAAACTACGGTGCCGATTTCAAGAATTATTTTACCATTGGAAAGCTACAATATCTGGAAGTAACCTAAGCTATATTTTATCCCCATATTTACACGGGAACGGGAACTACGCGGGTGAAACCGCGGGGCGCTGCTAGTATTATAAATATAAAATATATCGTCGTAAGTAGTAGAATTTCGTATGATTGTAAACTTAATAAAAAAATGTAATTTAATGGAAACATTATTAAAAATAGGATTGTGTTTAAAATAATACTTATTGTTCAGTGTCAGAAATGAAATTAGGTCCTTTTCTAAAGGCTATGAACGAGAAAGAGCATAGTGGCATAAATAAATAAATATTAGACTACATCACATGCATTGATCTGACTCCGAGGTAAGTAGCTTCAGCACTTGTTTTCAGTTATCAGAATCAACAGTGGTATTACAAATATATACTTAAATATTGGATATTAACACCCAGACACAGAACAAACACAAGTATTCATCACACGAATGTTTGTCCGGGGTGGGGATCGAACCTACAACTCTTGGCGCATGGGGCAGTACCGAATGCGCCATCGAGCCAGTAGCCAGTAACCCAGTCACACATCAATTAGATAAGTTACTTGTTTGAAGCGAAGTTCGTACCTACTTAGGCAGAAAAGAGCTTACAACAAAAACTGCCGACTTACATCGCTTTTATGTAATAGTCCGAGTAAATCATGTAAATAAAGGGCATAAAAGTGCCTTTTTGTTCAAAATCTAATGTTTGGAAAAATATTGCAGTACTCTCCGAAATTAAATGGCCTCTGAGGAAAAATGTTGTTTGTTGTCCTTTGTTGAGATTTTGCGGAAAGTTTTAGCCATCTTTTTGTCGCGGTTTTGCAAGAGAGATTGAGTAAACGTTTTGTTCTGTACGCATTTTTTTTAGGTTTTTTAAAGGAATCGTTTATTCCTATTATTTATATTTAGATCTGTTAAGCGATAGTTACTGTCTGGTTGTTTGCATAAAAGTGCTTCAATTTTGTCTGGTCTTATACATTTTATGTAAACTAATAAACATTCAATACCAGCTTAACAAATATTAGGAATAAAGGTAAAAAAACTCCTTTAAATAAGACATGTGATTGTGTAGGCGACAGGTTAGCCGCTTGTCACTGCTTTTTCACAATTTTCCATCTAAACCAGCCCGGCTCTATTTTTGGCTGAATTTGGTTGAAGGGGCATGCTGCCCCTTTGACTCTGCCTACCCCTTCGGGGATTATGGGCGTATTGTTATGTATGTATGTATGTAAATAAGACATAAAAACAACAATTTAAATTATAACATGCAAGTGCATGTTTTTAGTAAAAAAATCTGTTTAGTCCGTCAGTTAGATTATAAAAAAAATATGAAACACCTATTTTTTTATTTATTTGTCATACAAACATTGCCGAAGATACAATGCATTCAAGTTGCGCGTATCGTCACGCTTTTGTGCTATTTTTACAAAATAGTGACGTCGCAAGCCCCATCTCCAAAACTTTAATGCTCTTTATCTTTGAGATTTTTTGTTTATTTGATAAAGCGATAAATATGTGTCTAGTATTTTTGTTCGGTTCTCTCTGCCTACCCCGCTAGGGAAATAGCGTGAAGTTTAGTTAGTTAGTTAGTTTTTAGTATGTTTGTATAATCTAACTGACTGACTAAATGGAATTATAGTTTTTTAATGCAGTCATCATCCCTATTGCTTACTGAAAGATAAAAGAAGTCACTCTCAACAATTCAAACCGTAAGAAGAATTACTTTCGTAAATTAGCTAAGTTTTTCAATCTGTATTCCAACACGATGTACAAGATCTTTAAAATAGATTGACCACAAGGCAATTTGCACCCAATCGCTTCCAGAATTATTAACGAGTCTCTGTTTATTGATTGGCTAAACCTTGAATAGCGATGGAGATCGGGATCAAGGTTGCTGCCATTTATAAGGAAATAGAAATATACCCACTAATAGGAACTCTGAATTATACGGATCATTGGTAGATTTTCCGTCCTTGTGTATTTTCAACCGACTTCAAAAAAAGGAGGAGGTTCTCAATTCGACCGTATATATTTTAACATCTAAATCTGTGTCGTATTTATATTTAGACACTGCTATACCTATAGAACATGGACAGCGTTTACATTGTATGGACAAAATTATTGACTGGCTCGATGGCTCATTCGGTAGTTACCCTGCCCCATGCGCCAAGGGTTGTAGGTTCGATCCCCACTCAGGACAAACATTCGTATGATGAATACTTGTGTTTGTTCTGTGTCTGGGTGTTAATATTGAATATTCAAGTATATATTTGTAATACCACTGTTGATTATGATATCCGTAACACAAGTGCTTAAGCTACTTACCTCAAGTCAGATCAATGTATATGATGTATCTAGTGTGATATTAAAATATATATATATTGTATAGGTAGTATACTATAATGTAAGAGTACAGGCAATCTATGGCGTAAAGTTTATTCAACCATAGTACAGCTAGCAATATAAATAGGTGATTTTTTTTTGTTCTTAGAAGTAAAGTTAAGAGTGAACAGCAATTTTTGTTACTTACCAATACTTATTTTAACTTACGACAGGTTATTTTAAACAAGTTGATAGGTAGAAGCTTAGAATTCCAAAAGGTGTTATCCTCCAGACAATACCTCATCTATTATTCAGTCTTCAGCCGTATTCCAAGGCCTTCCACATTGTACCTATTTGGAAATAAAATGTATGTCTTACATTTTAGTCTTAGGCTTTTATATAAACAAACAAACATAACATCACGCCCGTAATCCCCGAAGGGGTAGGCAGAGTTAAAGGGACAGCAGTCCCCTTTAACCACATTCAGCCAAAAATAAAACTGGGCTAGGTTAGTTGGAATACTAGCTTTTATATATTTGCTATGAAAGAGATTAAAATATATAATTTTTAAAGGATTCACGACCAACGGTTTATGGTATAATAGCTTGGGATGTGGTTATACTAAGGATTACGACACGCGAAGTTTACAATGCGTTGACCTATCTTCTGAGCTTAAGGGCGTTGGTTTATTTCATTTGAAAAGGCCCAAAAGGTCCGCATTTGGTTTGTTTATAACGTTTGCAATTACAGAAGGCTTAGTGTTCCATTATTGGATGCTTTGCCTTCCACGGAGATTAATTTTTAATGAATCGGAACTTTGTTAACTCTAGACAGTTGTAATGAAAAGGATTCTAAATAAATAAGATGAAAGAGGTTACATTGCTGAAATGTGGCAATGTACAGTAGAAAGCATTTTATTATTTAATTAATTAGTATTATCTTAAGATAAATTTTAACGTTTTAATGCAGTACCTATAAATAAAAACTTTTTGATAAAATATTATAGAGAATTAAATATTTATGGTTATCCAATATCCATATGACTTAATGTATCTTTTTAAGACAATGGTTAAGCCATTATCAAAAGTTACACTATACATACAAACATAATACTAGAGAAAAAAATCTCAACACATTTTTAGAACCATGTTCCTTAAATAATTATTTTGGAATTGTCTATAAATTGACCAGAATATTAAATTAAGTCCTTGTAGAGTATTTTAAGCTTTAATTGTTTAATTGAGTGAAGAGACCTTATTATCAAAATAAGGAAATAACCAGTAATTATCATTGGATTCAAATATTTCGTTGGCATCGTTTTGATGAATAAATTGTGATAAAATTATTACGATCATTACCATTAATATTATATTTTACGATGTTTTTGTTGCTGTAATGTTTTTTGTATTGATGTTAATGCTGTATTAGACAAGTCTTATAAACAAATATTTTTTTATTATCAAATTAAATTAGTGAATATGATTATTGGCGTCATATAAAGTGTAGGAACTTTTTATGCGCAAAGAATTTGCATTTCTAAAGATCTTATATGGCAATTGTATACTTAACTAACTTTTGAGTTAGGATGGCTCCGGGGCAACGTATCTCACACATTATTAAACCTTGATGTGTTAATTAATTCATGCGATGCGATGTGATGACAGGAGAAAGGTTACGTTTTATTCTGAAGTAAGTACTTAATTAAAAAATTCGCAGGATTCACGATATAGTAAGTATATAACAGACTGAAAGCCAAGCGGGCGAAGCCACGGGAAAAAGCTAATAAGTAATAAATACTAATGTACCTACTGATTTACTGGCACGTAAAACTTTTCAACACAGTAAAGCGTATCGAATGAATGGCGTGTATCTCACAGGCACTATGGTCCAAATCTCAGTAAACCCCCTGGGACGTACTAGCAGCCCATCATAGAGGCATAAAGTACCTAATCCGTAAAGTAAAGTAATCCTTGAGAGATTTCGAATGAGATAATCCCTACGCACATTGAGGAAACGACGCAAGGAGAACTTAACCAAAGAATAATAGACGATTAATAAAATCGCATTACGGCCTCCGTTCGTTTCATTCCGGAATCCGGAATTTCCGTAAGTGCTTAGAAGTTTTTCGAGCGATCTGTTACGCACGCCGATCGATTATGTTACGTCCTATAGGTTAGAAAATTGAGCCCGGCAGCCCTCTGAATCGTACGGGCTGGGATAGTGTTGCGTGGACTCGACTCGAGTCCTATTTATTGGAATCTGGGCGATGGATTACGAGGCGCGTGCCTTGTGAATTGAGTGGATTGTTTGAATATTGGATGTCGGAGAACAAAGTGCTACGTTCGAGCGATCTCTCATGTTGTGAGTGTAGTCGATCATTTTGCGTTGAGCGTTGTAAATGTTGTTTTGTTACCATAATCTCTAAGGTTTATAATGATAAGCTATAGATACATATTCGTATAACTATAAATACATATAGCATAACTCAAGTTAACTTAATAAACGGTCACATGAATGTCATTAATATTTGTCCCTGATGGGACTCATCTGCACTTGGTTAGTCCTTTTTTTTTTTTTTTTTTTTTTTAGTAGGGGAAACTCCCACCAGCCGTCACCCTCTACTCGGGGAAGCAGAGGGCGGTGTGTCAGACTCGAACCGACTAAAACCCCAACGTGGCCTCCAGCGGCGCAGTCCCGGAGGAACCTGTATCCCCACTGTCGGGACTATACGACAGCTCCTCCGGTGATGCGCGTGCCGCGCTACGCAGCCCACCTCGCGCGGCGGTAGTCGATGCTGTGCAGCCCACGACAACAGTCGTCGGAGCACGCGCGCGCGTCGAGACATGCCAGGCCACCCAGCTTGTCTCAACCACTCCGCCCAGGATTCAGACGCCGATCATCCCCGTGACCGGCGTCGTGGGCCCACTCTCGCGCTGTGCCCTCTGCTAAGCCAGAGGGGCACGCGGAGAGCGCCTCGTCGAAGGGGCCGCCTTCCGCCCGGCGACCCAGATTGAGAATCTAGCCCTGTCGTCGCAGAGGGAGAGCATCAAGACGCTCAATCCCTCTGCGACCCACCACGACGCGACCCAGCGCGCCCCTGTTGGGTTGCCGAGGATAGGGAGGCGAGCAACGACAACACTCAGCTCCTCCTCTTCCTCGGCAACCCTGGTCCGGCCGCAGTGGGTCTACAGCCGGACCGCCGCAACTGCCCGGTAGCAAGTCGTGCAGTTGCGGCTCACCTCGGGGTCCTTCTTCGCTTCAGCCCTGCCATGTCAGGGCCTACTAAGCCCCCCCGGTACGACAAACCGAGGACCCCGGCGGGGGGGTACTTGGTTAGTCCTGATCTAAGCCCCTAATTACAACATACACATAATTCAATGACGCATAAGAATATATTATGCACAGTTGTGTTTGCTACTTATACCTTATTTATCCTGCGGGTGATGTTTGTTAAGAATAAACTTCAATATTAATTCTTTAATATTTAATCGTTACTTTAGGTCTTACCTACTTCAGTGATTACGATACAATTGCGCACACCCAAGGTTTGAATTCTAAAAACAGACGTAGTTTGTATACTAAAACAATTGAAAGATCCCACATCAACCAAGATAGTTTATAAAACAGAAAAACGTCATGAAGGTGGTGTCGCGGGCAAAAGCGGGCGGAACAACAAAATTACCAGAGCACTTATTGAAATTGTAATTGTTTTGAGATAAAACGTAAAAAAATCTTGTAATAAAAAACAGCGTTCATTATCTAATGATAAAAAATTAGGTTCCTTTTTAAAAATTACACTTATTTGGCATTCTAAAAAATCACAATAACAACCAGGACTCGAAAATCCAAATAGCGCAACACTATTTCGTAGCGAGCATAACGGCCAGTCTATACTGAGCAAACATTCTCTCCCCTCTGAAGACCATCATCGGGGATGGACGTCGATGGTCGATACACTCGCTAGCTAGTTGTGTCGAGGGCAGGGTATTATAAATCGCTATATGAGCCCTTGTCATAGCTTGGGGACAATATAGTGCCGACTCGGGAAGATCAATGACTTATATTATTAAAAATATAGGGCCGGGAGAATCGGGTCCGTTTGTAAACGTGTGTAGTAAAGATATTTATTTTCTTCAGATAAGGGATGGTTCGAACAAGACTCAATACTTTATTTAGTATTGTGTCGTAGAATAGAATAGCGTATGACTTTATTGCCACTTTATTGTGTAAGGATCGTGCCATATGGCGTTTAGTTCTCTCTGCCTACCCGATGTAGTCCACTTAGAGCACCCGCCCGAATATCACCTGCACGAACACCTATCGATATTTTTGGCAGGTGCTGTTCGTGGATTGAAATCCCGCCAAAAAATTGTGTTAGAAAAAGCTGGTGACAAACAAGTTAAATGATTTTCAATAGTTGGGTACTCACATCGGGTATACAATATAAAAGGGAAATATTGTTCGAACTATCACTATATAAGCATACATATTTATTAAAACCTGTAGATTATTTTAACTTCCACATTTTTGGCTTCAGAAGTTCATAATTATATCCAATATTTAATATATATTTGTAATACCATTGTTGTTTCTGATACCAGTAATACAAGTGCTTAAGCTACTAACCTCTGAGTCAGATCAGACGAAAACCAGGGCTTAATTCTAAACTGGTCTTACCAAATTTAGAATTATGATAAAAGCGTACCCTAAATGTAGACCACAAAAAGTTAGGAAGAAGATGATTGTTCAATTAAAGTAAGATGATACTTCTGTACAACTTGCTTAGCTCGTAAATAAGAAAAGTTTATTAATATATTTAATAAGAACCTTCTAATCGCACATAATGGATTAAGAAAAAGTTTCACCATGTACTTAGATACAACTAACTAATAACGTTATACCTCAAATGAAAATTTATCTACACAAATAGGTACGTAACAATATTACCAAACAAATTATTTAATTTAGCCGAGTAATTTACCCTAAAAAGTTGTAATCGAATATATATCGGGCAGTGGGCTTGAAATTATGTAATTTTACCCATTCCGTTCGCATTTAACTTGTTGATGAATTTATTAGTAAAATCGACAACAGATATTTCGCAGTAACGCACTTTAGATGGAAATTATTGCTTTCACTAGCGATTTTTCGGAGAAAATTCTTGTGTTTTATTTATTTCATTGCTTTTTCATTTAGATTTCACTTTGTGTTCATGTGTTTGTGTGCCTCAATGCGGGCATGTGATTGATAATTTTCATTGAATTTGTTGATGATATTTTGTTTGATAGCCTATCAAACAAAGTATCATCAACAAATTCAATTTAATCAAAAAAATATTACAAGCTTCATATTTGACGGTAGCGTTTTCTTTTTAAATATTTGTCAGGTAATAATATTTTTTTTTATAAGTAACTAAAATTCATCAATTTTATTTTGCTAATATGTAGATTTATTGCTGTAGTTTAACTCTACAACTCTACTCAATTTAAACCTATTATTTGACTTGTGGTGGCTGTGCTTAAAATAATAACCGCATCAAAATAATAGCTAATAGAACATATTATAAATTTACAAAATATAAAATAATGGATTTTGTGTCGTCTTGCTGTAGTTTATTGGCGTCAGTCTATGCAGTTGACTACGGCAAGCGTATTACTGGTATACAATATTACTTAGTAAACAAATAAATATATACCTATCGTTGTTTTCAAATGCCCAGTTGTAGATATTAGACATTGTCTGACTACTGTTTCGTACGTGTATAAAGTGTCGTAATTCTTAACATCAAGTATCACAAGATCGAAGAAGTGTCATAAAAGCCTTCAGTCTAGTTTGTATCAAAAAGTAACGAGTGTTCACGTTCTTACACTCAGCGGAAATAGAATTGCAGATTTTACGAGTAATTTACAATGAAACTTGTATTAAAGTGTTCGGAGCCGCGGTAACAGAGTGCCAACAATGTATAAGTATTTCGCGCCGGTTAAGAACTAAACGGATATTGCATAAAATTTCAATTTCGTTGGCTGACTTTAGTCACGGAGTTTGTTACAACGACCAGCAGGGACGTATTTAAGGCGCATTGGGGGCCCTGAGGGTCTCATAGACAGGGCCGTCTTTAACCTAATGGAGGCCCTGGGCACATTAGTAAATTAATATGTTTGTGCGTAATAAATTTCGATGATCCATTGGTAATCTAGAACTAGGGAGCCCTCTAGATCGTAGGGGCCTTGGGCACGTGCCCAAAGTGCCATTGAGAAAGAGGGGACTGCTCACAGATAAAATTTTAATGAAACAAATTGCACATTTATATATTTTGTACGTACTAATCAAATCAACTATTATATGTCACTAGGTTTGTTCCTAGAATTCAGAAACTTATAAATATAGAAGCCGGCTATAAGTTCTAACCGAGGTCGGTCTGTATAAACAATATAACACTTGATTACTAAAGTTAGGATGCAGCCATGCATTAAGTGGATAACTAATAAAAAATATATCATCAATTATTAAACGCTTCAGAAAAAAAAATAACTCTTGAATGCTGTTTCCAGCAAAACATGATTAAAACTTTAAAATATCTAGTAAACTGAACACATTTAAACACTGTACATGAATACCATTACATAATTAAACGTGCAACTAATTTGATCAAAAACAGAGCAAATCTGCTAACTTTCTTCATTTGGGGCCCCTATCCAATAGAAGGGCCTAAGTCCGCACTTCACGTGCCCTCAAAATAAAGACGGAACTGAGTGACGGCGTATTTTCGCGGCGTTAGCAGCAAACAAGTTTTGTACTTAGCAACGAGTTATGTTCGTATTGTGCCGAATTAGTGCCCGTTATCACAGCTTAGACGGAATAACAGTGAAGTAGCAAGTTACTTGGAAACACAAGCATAGCGTGCAAGTGTAATAAACCTTCGTGAGGAAAGTAAGTACATGGCAAATAATAGTACGAAATTGGGATTCGGAACGTCGGATTAAATACGTCTGTAGGTAAAAATAATGTTATTTGAAATGTTTTGAATTTGATTTAATTATATTGTTTCATGAGCATCATTAAATAACATTATTATAATTATTGGTCTTAAATTTCCGTGAAAATAGTTATATTTGTAAGTTCTAAATAAGTTGCCCCAAATAGTTAATTTCACATAGTTTATCTTATTTCAGTAAATTATTTCTATTTAGGTATATTAAAATGCCCCATGTTGGTCTGGGACGTAAAAAAACATGTCTGCCTAGCATGTTCTTAACGGCGTTTAATGGAGTATCGGGTATTGTTGTTTGATTGTGTAGATGACGTTTTAGCCACTCGTCACTTTCATAACTTTTTTACAATATTCCAATTGATCCAACTTATTTTTTTTTTGGGTTAATCTGTTTAAGGAGTTTTATTGCCCTTCGAGGATTGCGGGCGTGATAATAATGTATGTAGTACGAATTTTCTCATGGGAATGAGCTTAAAGCTTAAGATATAGTTCTCTTACTGTAATTACTGTTACTGCTAAGACACGATCGCGTGGTTGAGTTTCCACAGATAGTGAATTTAGAGCACACAATTACTTCGGTAGTCAGTTTTATGAAACAGTCTCGGCTTGATAACAACTTGTGGTATCTGTTCAATGCTGTTGGTACTAAATAACTTTTCAAGGTGTTCACTAGATGGGCTCAAAGTCGACGTTTAGTCAAACAAGAACTGTGTTAATCTGGGTTAAAGAAAAAACATGAATTTTCTTTTCTCTGTCTCAATGTGGTCTAGGACTTAAAAGACTATTAATTGGCTATTAGGTTTGTGATTGTGTAGGCAACGTGTGAGCCAAGTCTCCCATTGTCCAATTTCACAGATTTCCATCTTATCCAAATCAATTTTATTGTAGTCTGTAAGTGTTAATGGAAGCTTATTGCTCTGCTTACCCCTTTGAGGATGACAGGATTGATCTAATGGATCTATATTACATTTATGAACATGATATGTATGTATGTATGCTGTTTTGTCCTGAATATTACTTGCTTATATTTTTATCTTAAACATAAATATTTACATATCTTAACTTATTTACAAGGATTATGAGATTACTTCTAAGAAAGCTTTTTTTTACTCAAAGATATTTTCGTCCGATTTGAATACAGTCTATGCAAACAAATCTTCTAAGTTTCTCGGGAGTTGTACGTATTAAGTCGAATTAGTATTAGTGGTTTAAGTTCTAACTCATAGAGATTTGGTGCAGCTACTTGGAGCACTCTGTTTATAAACTCGCCTTCAAAACTTGTGGCGTGTGTCGCAACTTGTATGACCCCCTAATAATTACTGCTTGCTACGCCACTGATAGTGCTGTTCAACTTCGTTTTGAAATGTGGATCTGCTAAGTTTATACGGGAAGTCTTCTTGGTATATTCCGTTAGATGGTTGGTTGATTTTAGCTATGTCACTCGTACATATTGCCTTATATAACCTTGCGTACGAAATCAAAGGCCGCGGATTCGTATTCCCCTAGGGGGGAAATATCGGGTGATGTATAGGATTAAAGTGTATCTATCCGTTTCCTAGTATTCGTAGGATAGGGGAATAAGTTTAGTTTGTATATAGGGAATTGAAGCGGTTGTGAACAATTTATTAATTATTGGATAACATTTTTATAGCTATATGATTCAAGTTTACATACATATTGACAAGGTACCCCACCTTTGCTCCCAAAAAAGTGCTTATTTCATATGATACAAAAATATATTAACGCAAGTGAAGCCATGGGAAACAAGCTAGTAAAACAAATAAAATAGAAAATACCATGAATGTCAGCAACCTCATAAATCTACTAACTGAAAGTAAATCTTCAGCTAAGTAAAATGGCTGCTGGAACAATTACAATTCCAGACTTGGAACGTCGGAGTCTGGGATTAAGCGAATAGTTTTAGCTGATTAATATTGAAGCACCCTGGATTGGAAGAGTGGGTACTGTTACAGATTGCCTACAAAATGAGGTACATAGACAACGACGAGTAATTCTATTTTATGGGGTAATTATGGGAAATTATGTTTGGTAACGTATTAATATTTTATTGGTAGGAGTTGTTATGTAGTAGGTACATAGAGTTTTGGTATTTTTTATTATTATATATCAAACTATAGTTATGCTTAATATGTTTACAATAGATTATTTTGAAACTTATGACATTTTTTATAATAAAATTGAGTTTTTAATATTATTTTTAAAATCGGTAAGAAATAACGTTAGCTTAATAACTAATCAAGATTTTTCGTTCAAAATTATTGACATGCTATTTTACCATCGAATATTCCATAAAGTAGATATGACTGTAGTTATCTTATACCCTTAAAAGTAATAATGTAATTTGCGCTATTTCAATTTATTATTTGTTTTGTAACTGGTACATTTATTAACAACGGTTCGCATAAAAGCAAAAGTTGTTACAGTCGATTGCCCTAATTAAGATTAGCTTCAACTGTTGATGTGCTAGTTATTGGCTAATTAAACACTAATGATATGTGCCACAATAAGTTTAATCAGTATAACTAATCGACTTAAGCGTTGACCCGTTTCGCTCTATTAAGTCGACGTTACAGGTTACTAGTGTAACGGTACGGTATGTTAGGACGTATGATTTAATATCAAGATGCTAACTATACCTAAATGTATTTTATTCTAGCAAGGTAGTTCAGCAGTTTTATTAAAATATTTTGAGGCTGTCAAATAAGTCCAATTTCAAAATGTGAATAGTTTTTAGGCGAATATTATCCTAAAATTTTAAAAATTAAATATATTGTTTAAAATTACTTTTTTCCCCTCAATAATATAGGTAAGTACAGAGTTTTTTCAAACCTTATAAAAATAAATTTTCGATTTTAAGAAAAAAAAATTAAAAAGTAGAAAGTTTTTTATTTAGGAACTCAAATTACCTTTCGAATCAGCGAGAAGTTTGCAATATTTTCATATTAGCCAAACGTCTTGGGTCTAGACCACAGTAAAAGTTCCCCAATAAAACACTTTGTCAACATAAATTGATTCCAAACTAATATTGTAATGGCCAAAGTAACGCAGTCTGTCTATACATCTTTACGTAATTTGGCATGCCTAAAGTTTGAATCCTGAGAAAGGACAGTAATTTTTACTTAAACAATCAAATATTTTTTTTACTTAAACATTACGTAAACATTGGTATATCCTGCGTGCACCATAAAGTCACGTGATTTTGCGAGGGCAGAGTTGCAGCCGAAATCAAGTAAATATAGCTTGGTGAAATCCTACATATACATTGAGTACGAATTTAGTCTGTATCGCCTTATCTGCGAGTTTTATATTGATATAAATTACCTTATATACCTAACCCACTGTAGATAGGTAATCATCTTCCTAGCGTTATGTCCCGTGCTTAGACGGGGTCCGCTTAGACCATGATCCAGGATGTAGCGAGTCTGGTAATTACATTGAAGCGACTGCCTATCTGACCTTCGTAACCCTAAGATAGGGGAACCAGTCAATTTTTGGATCATGGTTACAAATCCAAAGTTATTTGAATTTGCAGGTTTCATCACGATGTTTTCCCTCACCGTCTAGCTAGTGGTATAAATACGTACATAGATTTGAAAAATCCAGAGGTACGTGCCCGGGTTTGAACCTTCACTCCTCGGTTAAGAGGCGCGTGTCTTTACTATTGAGCTACCACCGCTACTAGATAGGTAATATAAAATAATATTTACAAAACAAATTTTAATGCACTTACCCAAGTGAGCGAAGAGACACACCAACGCCACGAACAACATTCCGATTGTCTTTTTCACATCATTATTGACACATCCTCAGCGCGATGGCATCACCTGTAACGCGTACAGTCAATGTTCGCACACTTTGTCGGCACTGTTCACTTTTGTCCTTGTTTATTTTGATTCTAAAAAAAAAAAATATGAAATAGGCGATCTTTTATAACACTGGCATATAATCTCTTTACTCGTTTGTCATTAATAAGTTTAGTAAGTAAGTTTTTTAATTTATTTTATTAATTGTTTAAGATAAAAGTTGCATCAAGTGGAATAAGGTATTTTATTTAAAACTGCGTATAATAATAATATGATTGATATTTATATTATATAGGAAGCATATATAATAAAATATATACTATATCTTCATATTTAAAATTTTATAAAGTACCTTGTCTTACTTAAAATTTTATTAAAGTACTTGTCACTCCTTTTTCACAGCTTTTCATCCAACCCAGCCCACTATCCCATGTTGGTCTGGGACTTAAAAAGAATGTGCCAACTGTGGTTCTTGCCTAGCATATCGTAAAAGGCGACTAATTGTTTACGGGCATTTGGGTATGTGACTGAGTAGGCGACGAGCTAGCCACTTGTCACTCCTTTTTCACAATTTTCCATCTAACCCAGCCCGGATTTATTTTCGGCTGTATGTGGTTGAAGGGGCATGCTGCCCCTTTGACTCTGCTTACCCCTTCGGGGATCATGGGTGTGATGTTATGTTTGTTTATAAAGTACTTACTGTAGTCTAAATGTATAATTTCTAGTCTTTATTGAGTTTTTATGCCGACGCAATGAGCTTTATTTTTAAATAAGGCTGTATACATATTATGCTGCAAATTGGACGGGAGCGGGCAGCCCCGCGCCCGCGCACGCGGCCGTCCAGTCTGCAGCCTTAGTGTTTTTAACCTTATTCATGAGCTACTTTTTATAACCCAGGAAATTAAAGGTCTGCTAATGACGCATGATATGAAATTCTAGGACGTGCCTAAACCCATGTCATCAAAGTAATGGAGTTGTGTGTTATTTATAAAAAAGAAATAACGTATTTAACGCTAAAAATATTAAAATCGTGATTTTGTACTATAATTCGTTACAAAAAATAAAAAGGGTCTTTTGCTCCCTTAGTTGCCTAATACGATCTAGTGGGAAGAACGTTCATTAGATACGTGCAAACTTTTTAGTGTTACCTATATGTAACTTTAATTTCGGTTTACTATTTTCAGTATCAGCTCAGCTTTCCCATACCTCTTTCAGTCTCCATAAATCTAAAAATTATGCATGTGTGCTTGACTGACTTACGAGTCAATAAAGTACTGAAGGACGGTACTCAGACTAACTTAATTTTGAAACTTTACAAGAGCTTGACCTATCTGTACTAATTTAAAAAGCTTTTTTATTTGTTTGGTTGGTTATATGCGCTACTCTCAGGAACTACTGGTCCGAATTGAAAAAAAATTGTGTTAAATTGTCCATTTAATATTGGCATTAACCATAACCGCGGGTGAAACCGTGGGTACAGCTAGGCTAGTTTTATATGTGTTAAATGAAGCTAGTATATACTAATATTGTGTAGTATCTACTATTTTTGTAATAGCTTATTCAGTTTTGTCGTTCTGTTATAATTCATATTCATACCAAGACCAATATCATGGTATTTCCATCAATTCTGATACCAAATAAATCACATACTTGGATATTTCTTATCACTTTTTCATATATATACTTTTTTCATATATCCGACTACATCACATACATTGATCTGACTCCGAGATAAGTAGCTTAAGCACTTATGTTACGGATATTAGAACCAGAAGTGGTATTACAAATATATACTTAAATATTGGATATTAACACCCAGACACAGAACAAACACAAGTATTCATCACACGAATGTTTGTCCTGGGTGGGGATCGTACCCACAACTTTTAGCGCATGTAGCTGGGTCACTACCGAATGCGCAATCGAGCCAGTCATCACTGTGCTGTTTTTAAGAATATCACAGCTGAAATTGAATGTTTATACATAATATGTGGTACAAATAAATTATGTAATCGACGAAGTTAATTTAAATTACGTAAGTAATAATTAATACTTGTACCTATACTAACTTTGTATATTCGACGACGAAACCTAGTCGATGTTAATTAAAGTAATGTTATACGGAAAACTTAATACGATTAGTGAACCGTACGTAATAATACAACGTACATAAGTTATATAGATATACTTGGCGAAACGATAGGTATATCCATGTTTGCGTAACAGGCGTGTCAATAGACTGGCAAACTTTTATTGTTACAGAAGAACTCGACAACTTGTCACTATATATATATATATATATATACATACTCACATATGTATATGTATGTAGATATAGACGTTAACTACGACGTGACTTGTTGTTTTCTACCGAATTAATTAATTATAGTGATAGAAAAACTAGGTGTGTATTAGATTGATTGATTGATTAGAGAGTTCCTTTAGCATTTTAATATTAGTAAGGATTGCCAGGACCGTTACCTAATCACCTGCAACGTAAGTAAGCCATTAAGTTCGATGTTATTATCGTCTTAGCACTCGCCGTTAACATAATATTAGCTTTTACAGGAGAATTAAACAAACAATGAAACGTAAGGAAAAATGCTACAACGGATCAACTTTCAGCTCTATTTATTCATCGTTAACTAAAGTTACAGCAACTTATTTCCATTTGCCGCCGAGATAATGGTGAAAAAGTTACATCTGTACAATCAACAGCGCTAGTCCATTTATTTTCGCGCCGATTCGCAACGGACTTCATTCGAATTTATTTTTTGAGTAATTACATTTTTTTTTCTAATCCATTACCCGAAGTACTAAATGATGACAGGAATAAATTGAAAGCATGCGACGTAATGTTAAATCAATTACGATAATTGAGCTTTTATCCGATTCGAGGCAGTTTGGAAGGAAACACGAAAGTGGCGGTGGCTTCGCGTTTGGGTCGTTGTGGGCTTTATTATCATAGATTGGAGTTACAATTAAGTAAATAACATTGATTTAACAGCTTAAGTGTGTATACACATCTGCGGATGCTTTTATTCCAAGAATTTAAAACAGTTCCACCCTTGTGACACACCAAGAAAAAACATTACGGTTATAATTGCTTATGCAGGTTTGTGAAGCAAATAACAGCCCGATTTTCTGATAAAAACAATGAAATGACAAAGTCTTGTTTGGCCTTCTTTGACAACTGGTTTTGGTACACACACTACATAATTACGAATTGTAAAAGCTTTTCGTATTATACGAACTAATGGCCGTATTGCTTTTAAATATCAGCATTTAAGTAAATACACTATTTATTTTTTATGGATACATTAACATTCATAATCCGTTTGACCTCATTACGAAGAAGTTAATGGACGTTTAAGAAGTTTATGTTGGCTACATAATTCACCATGGTCCTAATCGTCTGGTTCCCCTACCTAAGGGTTACTAAGGTCAGATCAGCAATCGTTTCACTGTAATTACCATACTCGCTAAATCTTGGATCACAGTCTAATTGGACGCCGACTAAGCACGGGATATTTCGCTAGAATAATGATTATGTAAACTAGATAATTTAGTTCCATTTTAACTCCCTTTAAAACATGATTTGTTGATGCAGTTAATGTAAAAGTTCTTAATCTAACAGCTTAGTCCCGCCCAATACGGAACAGGTAGGTACATTCGTGCTCAAAAGGCGTTAAGGTATATCCGCCGGGAGCCCTTTGATCAGCGTGTCGTAGGCATACGCGTTTGTGCAATCATGGCCGGGAAAACTGTACGGAACTGCATCCGCTAACTCCTGCCGTCGCTGATTCGGCGGTATTTGTGTGCCTTACGCCATTTTTGTGTGCGCCTGCAACTATTGTTCAGGTTGAAGTTCCTTGCAAAAAGGCTTAGCTAGCGGCGCTTTCACTTAACCGTCGGTTTATAAAACCGGTTGGCGTCATTGAGTGTTGTAACAATATGGCGTCGTTGTACTGAGACCGTTTTTGATACGGTCACTTCAAGTACTTATAATTAAAATAAAAAAAATAATCCTTAGAAAGGATCCTGAATACCCGAGACACAGGATCTAAAATAAACCGAA
The DNA here is from genome assembly GCA_951394215.1 of Glyphodes perspectalis. Classification (NCBI taxonomy): domain Eukaryota; kingdom Metazoa; phylum Arthropoda; class Insecta; order Lepidoptera; family Crambidae; genus Glyphodes; species Glyphodes perspectalis. Next base: position 6,745,573 of record OX596215.1, read on the forward strand.
TTTCGCTGAAGAAGCGGTAAGCTTGAGCTAATAGTTATGAATAATGAACTTTAAAAATGCCATACAAATCCAATATTATTATTTTAGGTTCTACCGACATAGCTATTACCGCAACTATTGCTTGTTTTGATAGGTCTAGCAAAATTTGATTGACCATTTAACAAGTTACCTACTCGATAAAATACCTACTTTTTCTATTGATATAACAAAGCTCGATTAGCCGGATTTGAATGATTTGTCATTGTTAATGTGTTTTTGTAAAATATAGATACGAAACAAAGAAGAAAAATCGCACACTTGTAAGCAAAAAATTTGTAATATAGTCATAAAAAATGGAAGCTTGGACACGCACTTAATTAGTTATATATAAATAAGTCCATAACGTTCCTAAACAACATAACAACCCAATTACTCAGAGGTTTAATAATACATTAATGAAATACTATGTTATATATGATTTTAAACTTTCGCCTTGCATTATCACTGGAAATAATACTAACGCGACTAAACGCGATACAATATCGCGTTTTGTCCCGTTAGTATTATTTCCAGTGAAATACTATGTTATTGAATACAGGGATATATTTCACCCTTATTGAGACGAGGAAAAAATTATTATTATCCAATATGTCCAAATGTCAAGGCCTATCATTATTGGATGTAGTTTGTCCCGTGTTAGTCTGGGACTATAAAAGAATTTGCCAACTATGTTTCATGCTTAGCATGACGTCAAAGGCGACTAATGGTATGTGGGGTTTTGGGTATGTGATTGTGTAGGCGACGAGCTAGCCACTTGTCACTACTTTTTCACAATTTTCCATCTAACCTAGCCCAGTTTTATTTAGGCTGAATGTGGTTAACAGAACTGCTGTCACTTTGACTTTGCCTACCCCTTCGGGGATTACGGGCGTGATGTTATGTTATGTTTTTGTAGTTATTTTGTGTCTATATCTTGTGCTATTAGATCTTCAATAATGAGCTTAATTTTTGTATATTTCTATAATTATATTATTAAAAAACAGAACCAGTAAATGCCTGAGATTCTAAAGAAATAGTTCTATCAGAAAGCATCTGCTCGATTTGTCTGTCAGTGCTAACTTCGGCAACTTCTTATGGCAGGTTTTCGAATCAATACCATTTGTCACCTACAAAGTATTATGACGGCTTCGTTTCAAAGACCAAGTCCTATTCGCGTGTATTATGCACAAAGTTTCCTACTTCATGATACGGAAAAATATTGGAAAAGTTCACCTTTGTATCGAACTTCGTGCTTCGTATTTGCTGTGAAGCCGAGAACAATTTCGCTCGTTATAGATTATACGACGATATAACTTAGGCACTGTAAGCGTTTGTTTTGATGGGAATACGTTATTTTACTCATGAGAGTGTTTGCAGGATTTGGTACTGATTTATTAATGAGGAAACAAATTAACTGAGTAATAAAATACAAAGTTACTCATTTGAGAGTATTGCTTTTTCTTATTTAAAGTATCAAAAATCCTTAAAATATATTTAGATAGGTGATCTTGTGGTTGTCCCCTACAGGGGGGGGGGGGAGTGACTAAAAGGGCCTTTGGGGTCGTGGGTAGCTGGAAAGTTTTTCTAGCACTCAATCGTCCCCAAAGATGCCGACAACTTGTGTCATACTCTATCCGTTAGGATACGGGTCACACAGCTGTCTGCGTTGTCGTACACACCGCACTAGCTGTTCTGGGGGAGAATTCCACTCTTGAGATAGGCCGCAAGGCGGCAGCGCGCGCTGCGTAGACTTTTCATGCGAATCCCGATAGTGGGGATCCCGATAGTTTTGCGTTCAGCGCCCGAAGAGTGGCAGCCGTGAGGTTTAGTCGGTAGAGGAACTATTATTGCCAGTCGAGTTCAAAGCCCGACACACCCTCAGGTCTACTTGGACGATGCGTAAAGAAATTCCTCTCGTAAAAAAGAAAGAAAAGGTGATTTTGTGGTCACTATTTTAATATAAATCATGATGACATAATTTATTTGAAAGCTCCTTTACTGGTTAATTGGTAAGCTTAAATACACCGTGACGACCAAGCTAAGGATTATTATAAAACAAATTAAAATGTAATGAGCATGAAAGATATCATCATCTACACGTTTAACTACTAATTTGTCTATTTTATTTATATAAGAAATAAGGATTTGTTGACAAGTTTACTAATTAACAAATCGCAAAGATCCTGGTCAAAACATGAAAACAATTTGTAGACAAAAGAAACAGAATCACAATTTCAACACTAATTATCACTATATATTATAAAAGTAAGACAGAGTACCACGTTAATGCGTAACATTTATTTTTCGTATCGCATTTTATGTTACTCTCAAGTGGTAGCCGGCGAGGCGCCGAGCCGCCACCCATTAATTTTCATTAATCATTTTTCCATGCAACAATAATTCGACCAAGAGGTGGAAAGTAAATCCGGGAGTCTCCGAGCAAAAAGTTTGCAAATTTTTTTATCACTGCTCCGCCGGTTTTGCTCGTAGACAATTTTACTCGCAAACTTTTCAGATTTTCACTAAGAGCTATTGCAATTATTTGATTAGAATAAGGAAGTTTTCTGGGTGAAAAAGGAGATTATGTTACAATACATGAAAATTAACAAAGATTCGTAGCGTAATATAGGGGTATTTTAATATAAAAGCGTTCTATTTGCGTAGTAGTTGTTTACCTACTGGATAAAACAAAAACAACAAAACCCCTACAAAAAACATAGTTTAGTCAAGTTTTTAAAACTTACTTAAGTATTTTATTTTCGTGCATCGGCTATCAAGCTATATATCGCGCAGATAACTACTTTGAACCTGAAGGCGTCTTGAACCTACTATGGGAAGAGTAATCTTCACGGATTCCAAGAAACAACAATAAACACTAAACGCCTGCGTTTTATTGAGGAAACTCTCAGCCAATGCCGCGTAGTATACCTACTACACGGTATAAATACTATAAGACGCGGCATTACATAAATGCAGGTCACAGAGGTTAGGATGTCTTTAAATAAAAAAAATATATACCTATACATATTTACTATATCTTAAGACTGTCTAGAAAAAATCTTCTTGCAAATATAAAGTCGTCAAAAGTTAAAAGCGAGCCAATAATTTTCAACATTTATTAGCAGGCTACATATTTAACTTAACATTTTGCGACGTTGCGATAGCACATTTATTATTTAAAAATATCGGTCACTAACTCAAGTATTATTCCAAAAAGTAGGTATGACGTCTATAAGTGCTCAAAGATGTTGGTAGCACATGCTTTTGCGCTAAGTCAATATTACTTTAAAGCTAGGTATGTTTTGTGTTATCCAGGAAACTGATTTATATTTAGTGAATGCAAAGCAGAGATAGCTGCGAATAAAATCTATAATAGGAGAAATTGGCTCATCACTCGATATTCACGGAACGTTATTTCAAACGAGATGCAAACGTTGTACCTACATCGAAACAGAAGCATTAAGAACTCTGGTTGCACAATTTTGCGAACTTTAATCAATACATAAATCCCATTCATGCAATAGTGAACCGAATGGCGATACCGAAATAAAAGGAAATACGATTTTATGCGCCATTTTGAGTCCAACTATAGTTCACTTACAAAATATCAAAGCGCCGGGTCTCGATTACGTTCGGCCGTAAAACTTGAAATCGAGAGAACCCGGTGAAGTCAGATGGTATTTTTTTCAAATAGTCGCTCTTCTGGTCGTCGGAGTGAGCGGTAGTAAAAATTTTACGCTTCGGAAAAACCCGTTTGTGCAATCAGGGCGGATTGTGCTCCGAATCTAAGCTAAGCCGCGCTAAGCAGCGTGGTAGGCACCGGGAAAACATTTCGCCCCCGCTGAATCCTATTACGGTTTTTTTAAACTTTCCACGGATTTATAACGTCTATCGACCTTTGTGACAGCGTGCGTATTTTGCCGGAAATCTCTTTTCGCTAAAGATGTAAGCCGGGAAGTTGGACTGATATTGATGTTCGTTTTCAATTTCGCTCCTTTGGAATACGGATGAATGGATAACTACAAATAAAGGATTTATGAGGATAGTTCGGACTGACAGAAGATCATTTTTTGGCGAATTATGAAGTAAGCAATGCCATTCAGAAACTGATTCTAATTCTTAGCATTATGTTCAGTTTAATTAGATGTTATAAAAATTACTAGATTACTATTAATATTTTATTTGTTGAATGAATTACATACATATTTTTCGTATGAATAACCAATTCTTCTTCAATGTTAAAATTGCATTTTCTACAATGAAATCCAAAATATATTATACAAAATCTGTTTCTCAGATCGCAATTTATCAGATCAAATAAAATTGTTTTGTGAATATTTTTTTATGGTAAAATAGAAAAGAGCTTCGATTTGCAGTGAAATTTCCACTGTACAGCTATTGTTAAGACTTTTTTAAAACAAGTAATATAACTTAGTAATAGCAGGTAATACGGCTCATTTCTTCGCGATAAAATAAAAGGTCATAGGGCTGAAAACATTAACATTTTAAGGGCTATTTTTCAGGTATCAAAAGTAAAAGACTCATCAGATCCACAAAATTCACGCGTAAAGACCCATCTGATCCGATGCGTAATCTCATAGTATGCCATTCTAGAGATACGAATATATAATGAAAAAAATGTAGCGTGGAAGTCGTATATGAAAAAAAAACCCGTGAGAGAATTTGCATGGGAATAGGTAACTTAGGCAAATAAGGAGGAATGAATTTCTGAGGGAGCCAAACAACTCGGCCAGATAACAAAAGAAGTCTCCTCCACGGGGCATTAAGTACAACGATTTATTAACATAGTGCTTGTTTAATATAATATTAATTAAAATGTAACGCTCTGTTATTGTGAGAATTTCCATTCTTGCTCAAGAGATCTGTCATGTAGTGTGAGATGAATTAAATAAGTTAGGACATAGGTCATTGTTGTAAGTCGTGAATAGAGCCCAAAATTTAAACGAATACTAGACAACCAGCTTAGAGCGGTGGTAGTTCAATGGCAAGGACACGCACCTCATATACAATGTTAGTTGCTCTATATTTTAACACATAACTAAGCTCTATATTTTAGAGGACAGATATTAAAAGTTTTCGTAGGAAAACGACAGAATGCCTTTTTTTCAAAAGCGAAACTTTGTTAACTTGAGTACGACTTAAATTAGATTCCTACTAGCTACTTATAATATCATGCGGGTTGACACGTGACATGAAATTGCATAACCACGTCCAATTATCCCCTTGCGGTTGCCTGATCAAATATACATACGGGACCCGATGAAATACCTACTGAAAAAGTGGCAATTTTCTTGAGAAATAAGTTTCCTCCCAGTCATCTATATACTTATAACAAATCAGTAGAGGTCAATTCTGTACATGAAATATATTTTCAAAATAACTATCAGGGGGTGATTGTGATCGATACTGATGCCAAAAATGCAATCAGTAAAAATTTTGTCTGTCTGTCTGTCTGTCTGTCTGTCTGTATGTTCCTTATAGAAAAAAAAACTACTCGACGGATTTTAACGAAACTTGGTACAATTATTCTTCATACTCCTGGGCAGGTTATAATATACTTTTCATCACGCTGCAATCAATAGGAGCAGAGTAGTGAAGAGAAATGTTGGGTAAACGGGAGAAGTTACTCCATTTTTTAAGCTTCCGTCGCGTGTGCAGCCTTAATGGTTAAAGTTACATAGAAATCATGTATGACGGAAATAGTCTTTATAATATTAACCATAAACGCGGGTGACACCGCTGGCACAGTTAGTAATTAATATATGCGTCATCTAAAACTGGAGTATTAGTGGAATGTCATTTTAATTTTAGTGATATAAATTTTAGTAACTTTACACTGTCTGTGTATTCAGACACAATTTATCAAACACATAGAATAAAATAGCATAATAATAATAATAATATATTTCATATTTTTTCTCGAGAACAATAGAAAAATATATATTGGTTACGTATACATTTTTAATTTCGGTTTCACTGGAAAAATATTTAAACTGAACTAAAATACGCAAAAAGGGTTAAGTTTTATAATCATATAGCTGTGCCCGCGGTTTTATCTGCGTTTATGGTTAATGTTATATAGCCTTGCTCGGTAAATGGGCTATCTAACACTGAAAGAATTTTTTAAATCGGACCAGTAGTTCCTGAGATTAGCGCGTTCAAGCAACCAAACAAACAAACTCTTCAGTTTTATAATATTAGTATATACTAGCTGTGCCAGCGGTGTCACCCGCGTGACATGATTTCTATGTAACTTTAACCATTAAGGCTGCACACGCGACGGAAGCTTAAAAAAAGGAGTAACTTCTCTCGTTTTCTCAACATTTCCCTTCACTACTCTGCTCCTATTAATTGAAGCGTGATGAAAAGTATACTATAACCTGCCCAGGAGTATGAAGAATAATTGTTTCTATAAGGAATATACAGACAGACAGACAGACAGACAGACAAAAATTTTACTGATTGCATTTTTGACATCAGTATCGATCACTAATCACCCCCTGATAGTTATTTTGAAAATATATTTCATGTACAGAATTGACCTCTCTACAGATTTATTATAAGTATAGATTATGTAACTTAAATATAAAAGTAAGTCAACATAAACATAGCTATTTTGTTTCTCCGCGGACAAAAATAGACACTGACCTGTATTTGCTTAATGCTATTATCTATTACGATAAAAATATGAGACGCTTAGAGACCCATTTTTAGCTTAACCAATCCTACACAAGAGAAACGGATAGCTAGCTGGTTTTATGAAGAAGGGGATTTGTGACGATGTTACATAACTTTCTGTCTCAATCACGCATAAACGGGTGAACATAATTTTTAACCGGGGAAATGAATTGGGCCCAAGAGACGTGTTACATAACGCATTTAGGCGAATGGAGCTGTCAACAGGAGCTAGTATAATACATGATATGTTAAAGTACCTACACTTAAGGTTTTTAAAAATATGCCATATAGGTAAGATATAGATGCCATATAATATGCATATATTGGCTTTGTGTTTATGTAAGTGACGAGCTAAACACTAGTAATTACATATATACATTACATCACGCCCGTACTCCCCGAAGTAGGCAGAAGAAGGCAGTCAAAGAGACAGCAAGCCCTCTCAACCACATTTAGCCAAAAATAAAACTCGTCTGGGTTAGATGGAAAATTGTGAAAAATAGTTACATGTGGCTAGTTACTAACTACTTTTTCACCAACTCAGTTTAATGTTTGGCTGAATGTGGTTTTTTTTTTATTACATTGAATAGGGTTGCTCATGATATCAATCTGGACCCAGAGTCAAGATTATGTCGACGACGTCGAGATGACGTCGTGGGACGAGCTTCGATTATTGGGAGCGAGGATTTTAATCTTGCGGAAACACGCATGCGGGCAGCGCATTCCACTCCTTGGCCGTACGCATGATGAAGGATGACGCGATACGTGTCCAGATAGTAGGAATGTCAACCAAGTGCGGATAATAACCCGCAGTGCGTCAAGACGCACCGCTTTACCATCGGACCTCAAGAGGTCCGATGGTAAAACGGTGAAGGTGGTATAAGATCGTGAAGTTCTCCCCCACACTCTCCGAAATATAACCGGTAAAAAATTTAAAGGCAGGCAATCTTACGGCGGTATTCAAGGCATTCCAGCTTGGTCTCTACAAGCCCAAGAAAAGCTTCTTGGGCTTGTAGAGACCAGAATCACTTCTAGGATTGCCTACTCCTTCGGGGATTAAAGGTGTGATACATACATACATACATACATACATAACATCACGGTAGGTAATGTTATGTTTTTCACAAATTCGCTACTATTGTATAAAATGAAAATACATAGTGTTACTCGTTGGTTGGGACGATCCTTATTTCCTAAATTAGGGTTCCTAATTGGTCTCACAAATGCGAAAAGGACAAACGTGGGTTCAGAATATGAAATAAAGTTAAGTAGTCTTATCTAAATATTTTACACGTTGAAACCACGTCTGCGTGTCCCGTTCAAGCTAATCCGAAAACTTTTGAAGAATTTTAATACGATTTTAGCTATGGATAGTCATCCCTATCCATATTAAAATTCTCAATAGGTATAAAAGAAACATATTATAACATAACATCACGCCCGTAATCCCCGAAGGGGTAGGCAAAGTCAAAGGGAAAGCATGCCTCTTTGACCATAATCAGCCAATAGTAGAACTGGGCTGGGTAAGATGAAAAATTATGAAAATGAAGTGACAAGTGGCTAGCTCGTCGCCTACACTATCTCATACCCAAATCCTGATATACCATTAGTCGTTTTTTACGACATGCTAGGCAAGAAATACAGTTGGCACATTCTTTAAAAGTCCCAGACCAACATGGGACTAAAAGAAATTTATTATAATATTAAATAATTTTTAATTGTAACTGAAATTCATATAGTATTTACCACATTTACGTGAAGTACGTGATCTCTGCCTACCCCCATGGGAAGAGGCGTGACATTATGTATGTATGTATGTATCCCGGGTCGGGCCAAAAATTTGTGGCAGGGTATTTCAATATCTAAATTACTCAGTAACAGCCCAGAGTCAGGAAGTTGGCGGTTTAATTACCCCTGTGCCTCGGAAAGCACGTTAAACCGTTGGTCCTGCGCCTAACCTCTCTCCGGTCATGTCGAATTGCCGTCTCACCGGACTATGAGAGTGAAGGAATAAAGAGTGCACCTGTGTTTGCGCACACACTTAATATCTATAATATCTCCTGCGCAGTTGGCTAATCCTTGTTGAGATTGGCCGCCGTAACCGATATCGGTTAGGAGAACATTATTATATGTATGTATTATCACATTTACGTCGCAAGTCATACATGTAATTAAAAAATAATCAATCTTAATAGCCATTGTTCAATTTAACAACATGCAGTAGAAAATGCAATTACAGGTACGTTTTATGAGTGAATGAATGAACTGTAAATTGATTTATATCAAGATGATGATAACCTTATGGTTATGCTAAATTATGTAGTAATTATTCATCATCATCTTCCTAGTGTTATGTCCCGTGCCTAAACGGGGTCCGCTTAGACCATGATCCAGGATTTAGCGAGTCTGGTAATTACATTGAAGCGACTGCCGATCTGACCTTTGTAACCCTAAGATAGGGGAACCAGACAATTCATGGATCATGGTTACAAATTCAAAGTTTTTTAAATTTGCAGGTTTCATCACGATGTTTTCCCTAACCGTCGAGCTAGAGGTATAAATATGTACATAGATTTGAAAAATCTAGAGGTACATGCCCGGGTTTGAACCGCACCGCACTCCTCAGTTAAGAGGCGCGTGTACCATTGAGCTACCACCGCCCCTTATGTAGTAATTTTTCATTAGAGTATAATATAACGCTTAAAAATAAACCGTCATGTAATATACACTAATTAAAGCTTTATGACAAATTTGTGCTTGGCAAATTTATATCATACTAAAACTCTTCATTACACTGTGTCAAAAATTCTTAATAATCGAGATTAACAGCGTCTATTTGAACGAGTAGTTATTGCCTCTTAAAATAAAGGTCGCAATTTCTTTGTGATCTATAATTATGGCCAGAGGAAAAAAACGGATTCAGGCCTGAGGGAAACTCAATAAGGGGCCAAATAACACAGCAAAGCTATTATTTTCTCCCAAACTGGGTCATTCCTAGATGAATGGGACAAAATGAATGGGTCAGCTTCTCTTCGAACAAGATCGACTCGCCTGTAGCCGTAGGCTAGTTTACACTCTTTGGAAACGGACGAAATAAACCCGACGCTGCTTTCAAGGGGATGTGTACGTACATGTACCGTCCTGTAGATACATCGGTAAACTGATCGCATTTTCTTCGAAGGCGACTGAGGGAACAAGTTTAAGTCAAATATTCCGAACGGAGATTGATCAAAGTATTGTCATTTCCATTTAAATTGTAGTAACGTTTGTCTATCTATCTTATTCATAAGACTTTGATGGGTATCTAATAATAATATAGCTATTACCAGTCCGTCAACTGTCAAAGGAAGGTTACGAATGATGAGTGTCTGTATTACATACATCCGAAATCCATCGCTAGTTACATTCCTGAGCTTTGCTAGTAGACTAGTGGAATATGTAAATAATGAATGCCTGGTCACTAGGCGGAAAAACCAAAATTTATTCGGAATTGTGGGCGTGTCGCATAAATCAATGCGCCCTTAATGCCTAGGCTAACCTGAATCTTAAAGTAGCGCATACGAAAATTTAATTTTTATTATTACTCCAATTAAGTAAAAAAGTTATCATATAAGTCATATAAGTAATGCATAAAATCATAGTCAGATATTCAAGTATTACCTACACACGATTTTTAATGGGTGTCATCATGCTTCTATTTAGTGTTAGAAGATTTGCGCAATAGGTTCGTATTAATTGCTATTATTTTTAGCTTTTTGGTGTGATCAGTCACGCCACAGGTCTACGTATATAAGATTATGTAAAGGTTAATGGTGCGACGACTATTTAATCCTCGAAGCAAAATAATGTTTCCCCACTAAACAAGTTTCGGAGATATTTCCAATAATTTAATTTGATTTACCTATTATTAAGTTTACCAATAATTATTACATCCCGATCTAGACTCTACTATAAACGGGATGGAATAATCAATGGCACATGCCGCAAACAAAACGTTTTACCGGAATACACGCGAGCGAAGTCGTGGGAAGCTAGTCAAATATATTTAAAGCTTTGACTCGCCCCTTAACGACCTCTGTGAAATATAAAGCGCCCACCTAAAATTCGGCTTATTTCAACTCAACGTTTCAATCACTCCACATCAATCATTCATAAATAATCTATCGCTCTCATTCTCTTTAGTTTTCAGACTCCTCAGTCGAAGGGCCAAAGGGCGTCCCACACATCCGTCAAAGAAAGTTAATTTTGGCGCCCCCTGCCGGATTTATTAAGGCGAAGGGGCGGTATAATCTGTCAAAAGGCATCTTTTGACATACGAAATGAAAAAACCCTGCAAAGTTTATTTATTGTACATGTAAAGGCATCGTTTCAGCACTATTCTTTGTTATGACGAGAATTCCACCTTTTTTTAATCGATGTAGTGTTCAATTTTTAAAAGCTATTTGATGTTATATGCAAAATTGTAGCGCGTAACTCACAGCTTCGTAAGTAATTTATGTGACATTTTGTAACATACAAGTTGAATAAACCGGGAATTAAAATAAAAACTTTTTGAATATTTTTCTCAAATTACCATTCCACAATAAATAAGCCAACACCCGACCGTTTGTTGCTTAAAACTGCTATTAAAAGCAAATTCAAAAAAAGAAAAGAAAAGAAAAGTATATCTTTATTCAGATATCCCAATATATCCCTATGAGGGCCTCGTATCCAAATGTCAGGGTTGGATAACTTTTTTAGTTATAAATAGAGAGGTTGACCCTTCCGGTACAATAAGTTGCAAATCGAACGACGCCCTTCTGTTAATGGTGTCAATCTTTTTATACCATTACCCTGTGGTATTGTAGGAGACCCTTAGTGCGGTTACTGGAATGCGTAAGCTACCAAATGGGGTGAAAAAGCTTGGCTTTGCTTAATGAAACGAATAATTACACGATAAGGGCATATTCATTTGGCATTTTTTTTTATAAATACACTTCATAGCTTAACTCAAGTAATTACGTATTTGAACTTCTTTTTTTATATTTTTTTATTTCTAGATCATATAGAAAGTTTTGTGTGAGAATATTGTTTCTTTCAACGAAACTTAACTGAAGCTTAAATATTCCCTTTTTAAATAATGAGAAATCCTTTTCTTACCAATTGAATGATGAAAAGTCGCCTATTAATCCAAAAAGAAAATAATAAATTGTTACACCGCACTATTGAGGAGAAAACAACTTTACAAAGTGATAAATCTCAATGAAACCTGTAATTAAATCGTCCACGCTTTCCGTCACGGTCACAAACAATACACGCTCAAGAGAAAGTCCTTAAATGTCCTTAAACTTTTATTCCCGGCACAAAGTTGACAATGTTCTCGATTTGAATTTTAAAAACGCATTTCGTTCGAAACGTGTTCCGAGTTTCGAAATTTGAAACGGCGCATGACGCAGGCTCGTTCGAGAACGCCACGAGCGTCGAGCAGACTGGCCCCTCGGCCGGCGTGTCGCTCCGCGCATGTGCACAGCACCTCTTATAATTTGATATCTTACCGACTGTGACATTTCGTGGTAAAACCTACTCGTAAATTATTCAATTTTATTTACTTATCCGTACGCTTTTGTGTGATATTATGACATGGGTCGGTGATTCTTTATTGACAGTGGATTTGCGATCGTGTGCGGCATACTTTTGGCGGAGTTGTAAGATTGTTCCGCTTTCTTGATAAGTTCAGAAACTCGTGAATTGGATTACGGAAAAGGGTATACTGTTGACATGTATCTTTTCGGATCGGTAACTCATTAAATTTAAGAAATTGTGAAATTATTTGGATCTTTATGAAAATTTTAAAAGTTGAAATTCTCATTACCAAATATCTGTTCATTTAAATTATACATATTTCAACATAAACAAACATAACATCACGCCCACAATCCCCGAAAGGGTAGACAGAGTCAAAGGGACAGCAGTTCCCCCCAACCACATTCAGTCAAAAACAAAACTAGGCCGGGTTAGATGGAAAAATGTGAAAAAGTAGTGACAAGTGGCTAGTTCCTCGCCTACACAATCACATACCCACAACCCCATATACCATTAGTCGCCTTTTACGACATGCTAGGCAAGGAACATAGTTGGCACATTATTTTTAAGTCCCAGACCAATATGGGACAATGAACTGGGTTAGATGGTAAATTGTGAAAAATTTATACATATTTCGTATAGGCAATTACATCCGCTATCTTCGAATGTTACCTTGTGTTACCGCAAAGCTCTAAAAAGAAATAGCTTAATATTTAGCCAAAATAAAATTGAGCTGGATCAGTTAAAAAGGCGCTAAATAGTGGCTAGCTAGTCTCCTACACACAACTATCGATATTGATTAAACTTAATAAGATATGCCACTTGGTCTAGTGGTTAGATCCTAGCCACAAAACCAGCCGCGGTGTGGAATCCCGCTCAGCAATTAATTGGCTGCGTGATTACACGATCATTTGTACTCTAATTATGTATGTTCATGTAAGTTTATCCTTTCGTATAGCATCCTAACTAATGTTATACATATGGAGATAACTTTGTCTCTCCAGGTCGTAGCTAACTCACTAGTGCTTAATAGGTATTATAGATGCGGAAGTTTACGCGACAGCCGTAATAATGTTTTGACCCCTAAACTATTCAACGCTTGCAATAAAAATTTGTACGTTTGAGCCTTTAGAAAAAACCGTTACTTATCACAGAAAAAAATTAGAACCCACAGACACACAATAAGGTGTCTCTAACAGAGTGAATTTCACGCAGGCGGAGCCACTGGCAAATCTAGTTTAGAATAAAATAAGCTTACTCTGAAGTTAGGTCATATAATCATCATCATCTTAAGTCTTGTGCGTAGACGGGGCCCGCTTAGACCATGAACCAGGATTTAGAGTCTGGTAATTTCGTTGGAGCGACTACCGTTCTGACTTTTGAAACTTTTTGTTATGGGAACTAGTTTTTTTTATAGGTACCTACGTGTGATATACACATATCATACCCGCAATTTCTGAAGGGCTAGGCTCTTTAAATGCCATTTAGCCAAATAATAAAGTTGAATTGGGTTAGTCCAACTTACCCATAGCCAGAAATTGTCTGAAAGTCTTGAGGTATATTCGTCCAGACTAGAGTGATCGCTTACCACCTTCCATACCGTATACTAACTTTAACAGTAGCAAAGAAGGTAGAATGTTTGACCTGCATTTCCGTTGAGAATATTGAGATGCGGAACGGAACTATATTCGATTTATTGCCGGTGGGACGATGAGGAACACTGGGAAAATGTTCCAACCCTCGATGACAGCGGAACGCCTCAGGGTATTAGTCGGCGCGAATCCGGCATGACCGCATCGCTCACTGGCTGCATGCTTTATTTATCATTTTTTCTGGAACAATAAACCTATTTTTCATGAAACATAAAACGTAGGCATAAAAAAAAATGTTATAAGCCATTTGACGACACTCACAGCCCAACTTTGATGATCTTTATCTTTGTGATTTTTTGTTATCTTATGGTTTTTTTTAATAAAAAAAGGTCTTGTCACCCTATTTATTGGTAAGTTTTCAGAACAAACTGACATTTTGTCAACAATGAGCCAATAGTGACCGTGATAAGACCACGAGACTCCCTCGTGCCATCTAACGGATTTTGTATTTTTAAAAACCCTTATTTGATAAAGCGAAAAATTTGTAATAATCTAACTGACGGACTAAATAGAATTATAGTTTTTTTATGCAGTTGTCATCCCTATTCTTACCCTAACCTTTACCTTTGGGGATTGTGGACGTGATGTTATATATATTAATATGCTTCGTCGAAGGAGCCAATATTAAGCTAGAAAATAATAATAACTTTTCCGGAACGCCGCTGATCGAAGCCACCTTGGGTTTTGTCGGCCCGGGAACCACTAAGTAACAAGCTGTATTCCAAGAAAATTTGTCATAAACTTTAAAAAAAAATTAAAGTCTAACGAACCCAAAGTGAAAAGAAAAAAAAAATGAATAAATAAAAGAAGAAATTAAAAAGATTACGTCAACCTCAGTACACTTGTGATCTATTAATATATTCTGGAGCCCAGGAAACTAAGCCCTGACTTACAAAACAACGGCTTCTGAAAGCTAATTTTATAAAAAAAAATCGTTGGAAGAAAAATAGACGATTATCTGCATCATTGATAAATGATCCCCATAGAAATAATAAAATACAACTCATAATAACCCAATAACCCCAATTCACGTGTATCGCTAACACCGAATCCCGTTCGTGATTGACCTACCTATGTTTGGATTGAAAGTAATGTTAGATTCGCTAACGCCGCGGTGCCGCTTCAACATAATGATGGTTTTTTGAATTAAAACATCCAAAAGATGGCGTAACTGTGACTTGCGGTCTTGTCACCCTCCCAATTGGTTAGTTGTCAGAGCAAACTGACATGCTGTCAACAAGGAGCCAATAGAAAGAAGCAAGAAAGAAAAGAAAGAAAACTTATTTATTTGGTGCATAAAACTTAACCTAAAACAAATATAATGATATTAACGAAAATCGTTTAGGTATAACAAAATATTATAACAAAAAGTTTATGATAGCAGCCAAAATGGTAGCCACTCAGCATTTGTCATGACGTTGTGGCGACATGACGCTGATTTTCAGTGGTACCGGTGTGGGAGGTGGGGTAATGCGTGTGTGTAATTGAGATTGTGCAGTATCAATAGAATAAGATAAATATACAGGCAAGTGACATATGTACAATATAAAGTATCTAATAATAAATACATATAATAATTAATTAATATAGTATTATACTAAATAGGCGAGATATCGAATATTTATGTGAAAACACAGAACGAAAGGACTCAATAGTGACAGTGATAAGACCACGATATTCCCTCGTGCCCACTGGCGGTTTTTGTATTTTTGAAAACCCACATTACAAGAGACACCAGCGTTTTATTGTAGCAATTACGTTATATCTGTTACAGGCCATGTATTGTTGAGGATGGTTGGTTAAAAAAAAATTGGTTGCTTTTGTTAATTCGGGCTTTGAAGATACTTTTGTTATCGTATCACTCTCCGAATATATGTGTATGATTGCAATACTCATAGTATGTTCTACACCGTTTTGAAAGTTTTAATGAGGAAACGTTTCAAAAATATTTATTGTTATTTATCTCTAACGGTGCATGGTGTGACCAGTGTACAAACTAACAATTGATGGCTATTTTTAAACTGGGTTTGGTCCACTCATTTATATAAACAGCCTTACCCATGACTATTTCTAAGTCGAGATTTTCTAGCTGTTATCCAACATTTAATGATCTAAAACAAGCATACTCATAGCGCTTAAACATTACGTGTACTAAGCTGTGATATTCCACCGATCCGCGCAAACGCTACGAAAACTCCTTTGATATGCAAACGATTGAGGAGCGAAACTTGCCGCCTGTTGAAGTTTACTGAACACTACAGTTTTGAATCTCTTAAGACCAAGAGTGTAAAGGAGTTTTTTATTCATCGAAATTTTATTTTATTGAACTTTATGATAAATATAGGTTATTATCGGCTTTTTATCTAATTAATTTATTTGCTCAGCGACCCAGACATTGAAATACAATAAACTTTTTGCTTTTTTCCTATCGCGTTAGCGAATTGGTATTAAATATTTTTAGCTATTTCTGTTGCAGATCATACAAAGCTATGAAAAAAGAAACAATTTGGTTCCGTATTTTATTTGATAGCATAGTCAGGGCTACGTAGCAACGTACGACTAAGAGTTCATGCATAACATCACGCTAATAATCCCCGAAGGGGTAGGCAGAGTCAAAGGGGCAGCAGGCTCCTTTAACCACATTCAGCCAAAAACAAAACTGATCTGGACTGGGTTAGATGGAAAATTGTGCAAAATTAGTGACAAGTGCTAGCTTGTCGCCTACAGCATTACATATCCAAAACTCGATATACCATTAGTCGTCTTTTACGACATGCTTGACAACCACAGTCGGCACCATAGATTTATAATTTTTTGATCCTAAATCTATGGTCGGCACATTATTTTAAGGTCCCAGACCAACATGGGACAATGGGCTGGGTTAGATGGATAATTGTGAAAAAATTTAATTTATAAAAAATATATAAGCTTACTCTCTGGTCCCATTACCGCTGTAAAGATATTAACATCAGAAAAGGGCGTCTTATTTATTTTAACGCGAGATGAGAAAGAAATCAGAAGTCTTCATGCATTCATCTTTTGTGCATGTTCCCTTTGGTATATTTCAACATACCATTCGTTCATGTTTGCTAACGACATTCAGCTTGAAAAAATATAATATCCCGTTGCAGTACTTAGTAATATAAGCGTCTCGTTAGAGTAAAACATTGTTGGGAGTGTGAATGCACCGCGATTGTCCACATTAAGCCTGCAAATAAAGAGTAGGAGGATGCGATCGGTTTTGGCAACGCGCCCGATCCCTAGTTATTCCATTTAGCCCCGCGGGATGTGACCTCATCGTTTCCAAACTGAAACGTTTCCTCTTTGTTTCAAGCTTGGAATAATTATTAGCAGGATTACTTTTACTAAGTTTCGTAGTTTGGGTCATATCAGTGTGGTAACTGCTCGTATTTAACGAATTTAGGGAAGTTGTCGACCTCGATGAAATAGAATTGGATAAATTACAGGCATAAATATGTTTTATAGCGGGTGGCGGTGTAACTTAGTTAAGAGCGACAGGGGACTACGAATTCCTGGATAGTACATTCAGCTGCAATGGTCAGGAATCATCAAATATAATATCTAAGAGGATCAGGAATAAGTTTAGATTATTTTTTTACTGCGAGATATTCTGAATAAACTACTGTTTGTTCTGTTACTTATTTATTTAAGTATGTATATATGTGTAATACCACTGTTGATTCTGATATTTGTCATACAAGTGCTTAAGCTACTTACCTCGGAGTCAGATCAATGTATGTGATGTAGTCTGATATTTATTTATTGCTATTGTACCAGAATTACACATGACATACATATGTTTAATATGTTTAAGCATAATATAATACAAATGATTTAAAGTATTATTTTATATTAAGTTTTTAATAAACTTCAACTTTTTATTAAAGCAAAATAAACTTCACTTTACTGCTGTCTTTTTCCTTGATAGGGTTTCAGCTCCTTTTCTTTTTACCATCTGCAATCTCCGCTAAATGACCTATGATATTGTGGCGGAAAATAAAATAAATAGCTTCCGTCGGTGACTTGGCTCGCAAGTACCTAATTCGGTTTGCCACAAAAGGTTTTTATTGCCAGTCAGCGATTGTGTTGCAACCGAAAGTGTACAATGCAACGTGAATCCTGATACAATGTAGATTGTTCCACCAAAAACTTTGTGAAAATTAAAGCTGTCATTTGCTGTATTGATAAAACTCTTAAATTCTAAAATGAAAATCCTGAAATATTCTTCTGTTCTCTATACCAAAATATAGATACTTTGCTATTGAAATTTACTCCAATCATTAAAACTAATGCGTTCTTAATTGTGATTACGCTCGTATGTGGTTTTTTATTAAGTATTTGTAATTGTTTTAACATCAATTTGGGCGTTATCATTACGTATATGTATGTAAGTTTTGTATATCTTTTTTAAACAAAACTAAGCTGCAGTTTTAATTAATAACCTTCATAAATAACGTGATCTAATGTAGGTCATTAATTAAAACTGCAGCTTAGTTTTCGCACATTTCATTATATTTAAAGCTCCAATTGCGACTACCAAATATTGTCAAAATATGTTTTCTTGTAAGCCAAAAGTAAAAATGCAAGAGATATACAGACATTTTTGTATTCAGCCATTAAAATCACTATTTTATAAGTAGCATAAAACGTACCATCCTCTAAATCAACTTGTAACAAATATTAAACGTAATTATCAGAACTATTAAGGCTATTAGGATCTAATTGTACCTATTTCACGACCATTATTTTCCACTTAGTTTCTGGAATGGGGATCCGTACCCGAATATACTACAAATTATCATCCTCGTCACAATACAATTATCTCGATAATTTTATCAACTTAGTATATTTCAACGCATAGCATAAATGGGAAAGTTTTGGCTATAAAAATAAAACATTTGAATAACATCCTCACTCAATATAATAAAATGAGTAAGTTTCCTTGTCTGTCTGTCTGTGATTAATTCTGTACCCTTAAAGATTGTATATAAAAAGGACATGTGCTACTTATGTTCGAGAAAATTGGCTAGATACAGTGGGACATCCGGTAGTTTTTCCCTAGAATTACCTACATTCGTTACAGAGAAAAAAAAGAGTCGCAGATGACAACTAATATATTCATAGCATTAAAAATTATCTTGTTTTAGTTTCACATATCAGTGCATTATTAAGGAATTGCATTTCTATTAATTGAAAATGTTAATTACGAGTTAAAATTTTCCAACTTTAATATTTTTTTACAATTCATGAATCATTAATTGTACAAAGCTAAGTTAGTTACCTTGGCAAATAATTCCAAACGATTAGACTGTAAGTTGGACGCAATTATCATAATTGTAAATGCCTAATTAAAAAAATAATGACAAAAAAGTCTGGACAAATCTGGGCCTATTCCAGCAATCACACTACTATTGTCATTATCAGAATGAAGACCCTTAAGAAAGTCGACGTGTCTCGAAGTATATCCATGAACATAAAGACCCTAGAGTATTTCCAAGTATGGTTTTTCATACCACATTCCAGAAGATCTTACAAATTTTGGTTGATAGTGCTAGCTCGAGCCATCATGGTGATTTTCGTTTTCTTAATTCCACCAATTGTCCAATTTCTTTATGTGGTCAAGATAGTAATGTCGGATAAACCGCAAATTCAGGAAATAGCTTCAGTGTAAGTACCTTCAGATTTTCAATCGTTACGATGTGATGAACGCGCTTTTTTTTAAAACAATGTTTAATATCATTTTATATATTTTATATATATATTGGCTATTTCATTTTAATAAAATAAATTGAGCCGTAAATAGACTAGAGAAATGCAGAAAATTTGGAAATGAAATATTTTGTTAACGGTTGAAACGTTTTTTCTACACATCACTTTTATTTTATACCGATGTAAATTTTTTCGTACGAATTTCTGAAATTGATGTAAATATATCGGCAGCGTTTTTTTTAAATAAATAAATAGTGTCTTCAAAAAATAAGCTACACTGACTTTTAGACGTTAATCAATATCCTCTTCTCACTTTATTTGAGTAAAAAGTATTTACTGATTAGTTACTGAGCTCGTAAAATAAGACATGAACCTTTATTCCGTAAAATAAATATTTTATTTCGTAAAATATACGGTTCCCGTGGGAATCGCTACGTAGCTGCAACCACCACTTGTTGTTACAAAGCTTGTACTAGAATAGCATATTTCGTAGCCTTATTCATGTGCTACGGATCGTAGCTATATGCGCATCTATCTTCACCGTCTACGAAAATACCGTAGCGTGAGGAGATGTGATTAGTTTCATACATTTTTTACAAGGTAGGGTATTTGTCTCTGTCTAAAGGACATTTACTGCATTCTGATCCAATTTTCGGTTACCAGTAGGGCAATTTCAAAAATAATAATAACAAATGATGATGACACACTCTAAATTGAAATTACTTTCAAATTCTATTTTATTTCACTAGGTATCTATTAAATATAAAAAATTAAAAGATAAAGGAACTTTAAGGACACTTTTTTGTAAGAAGGTTTCGATAATATAGATATCTATAAGACAAATAGGATCTCTTTTTGCCTTAGCTTACGTGGTTATTTGACGGACGCTTGTCAGCTTTAGAATATCATAGTAAGGCATCGAGATATAAGTACTACGTAGTACATATAACTCGATATTGTAAGGTAATGCAAATGGTGACAATATAAAATGATATGTGAATTTAAAATTTTATTTTAATACTTATTTTAATATATTACGAGGAATAGACAATCATAGTAGAAACTTTAAATGTTATTATAATCGGGTTTAGGGAATCGGCAAAAAAACTTCTTGTGTTGTACTGAAACATCAAAGAAACGACATTTAAAGTTTTTGCTATGATTGTCGATTTCTCGCAATATATCAATATAGGTATTACAATAAAATTTCAACTTCACATATTTTATATTGTTACCTCAGATCAACAGAAAAAGGATTGTTACCTACCATTTGCATTACCTCACAATGTTTTTTTAAAGCTGACAAGCGTCCAATATCTACAATAAACGAGATAATTAGTTGTAATACCATAAATAATTATTTTGGCTATACAGGTGATCAAAATTACATACATACATACATAACATCACGCCCATAATCCACAAAGGGGTAGGCAGGGTCAAAGGGGCAGCAGTGATTAAAATTCATTTATAATAAATCTGTTATGTAAGATAGACCATTACCCAGCAAAGCCTAGTAGTACCTTAGTAGGTATTACTATGTAATACTACGAACCTATGAATATTGCGACCTAATATCCTGAGCAGGTATTTACTTTGCAGTGATGTAGCAGTAAATCTCGATGTAATTAATGTTGTTTATAGCGAACGAGTTATTTATGCCTTTAGCTTCAACACCGGCATACCATTTAGGCATACGTTTATATACTAAGATATACTTGGAAGTTGATATTAATACAACAAAGTACTCGTTTTTGCTTGTCACTGCTTTTTAACAATTTTCCATCTAACCCAGCCCGGCTTTATTTTTGGCTATATGTGGTTGAAGGGGCTTGCTGCCCTTACGACTCTGCCTACCCCTTCGGGGATTATGGGCGTGATGACTGTATGTATGTACTCGTTACAAAACTTTATTAGATTGGTCCTCAGTATTATAATATATTATTCTCGGGTGATATTGAGAAACTAGCGACCTGCCAGCGACTTCGTCCGCGTGGACGCCATTAGGATAGTATTTGAAAATAAAATATTGGGTTAGCCTATCACCCCTATTTTACAATCCCTGGGGATGTTTTTCAAAGAACCGGAAAACACTTGTTCTGTTATTTATATATAGGAGCTCTATCTGAGCTCCTAAATATAAATTTCATAGAAATTGGAGCAGATTTTAAATATTTTTCATAGAAACTTTCAACCCCTATTTAGCACCTTCAGGGGAAGGATTGCAGTAATCTATGGAACACGTATTCAATGAAATAGTTTTTAAGAGCATGAATCTCATCTCATTATATCAAAATCGTTAATAATTTAAAGACATTTCCATACAAACTTGCAACCCCTACTTCATCCCTTTAGGATATTTGTTTTTTAATCCCTTCTTATAGTGCGTTGACATTTTAAATTAAAACAACTGTCCAAATTTCACGTTTCTACCATTAGCGGTTATGGCTGTGCGTGCGTCTGTATGTCAGTGAGAACTCCTTCTTTTATTTAAATATATTAACGATATTTTTGGGATATCTAAAAGATTCCGATAAATTATAAACTTCCTACTTTTTGGAAGTCCGTTAAAATTAACGCGCAATTTAAGTTATGATAATGATTACGATGAATAAGTTATCGTTGCAAGAGTTGATTTATCCTGCTGTTAAGATAAGTAATTGGATTCTAATATTGCACTTCATAAAATAAGCCATAGCTGTAAATTGGCGACTCTAAAAATGTGCTTAGTAATAAATGTTCTTTAAAGGAATTAAGAGGAACAGTTGTACACAAAAATTGTAAATTGTTTCTTCGTTCGCAGAAATATATTTGCGTACCTACATTATTTTATATCTCAATTAAGTGCGATATTTTATTAAACAGCAAGCTGTCAGCCACGCAGACTATTCTCCCGTTGATTGCTGACAAACGCTCGAATTTGCCTACACAAAAGTGTTCGCTCCACCAACTTTTTCCTTGTTATAAAATTCTGCTCGTCTCCCGCTCCTACGTAGGTGTGAAGGCTTCCAGTTCTATTATCTTAATGGTGCAAAACGTTGTAATGAACCATTACAGTCTAGGAGGTCGCGGCGGATTTTTTAGTGGTTACGAAAACTGCTGAATTTTTAGGGAACTAAGAACTGTCTATGTCAGAAAAAGAAAAAAAACAACTTTTTTTTAAATAATGTATAAATATCTTAATATTGTTAAATAGTAATAAATGATTGTTTTTAAGCAATCGCCCTGGTTTTGTACCTAAAATATAAATAAGATTCTAGTTTTTATACCAGAAATTATAACCCACTAATTTTAATTTATTAATATTTTATTGAAAGTACAACATCAGGCCCGTTATTCCCGAAGGGGTAGAGTCAAAGGGTCAACAAGCCTGTCAGCAAACTTTAACCTTAGCTCGCTCGTCGCCTACACAATCAAATACCTAAAACCCTATATACCATTTCGTACAGTCGCCTTATTTCAACATGCTAGATAAGGAACACAGTTGGCACATTCTTTAAGTTCCAGATCAACATGGGACAAGCAGTTTACGTTCATTTAGTGAAAAATCACTAGCAATCAATTTTGTCCTTGGCTTGATTGAGAAAATCCTCTTTTACTAGATGGATATATTTATTTTCTGATCCCCTACACTATTTCAGTATAAACCTAGTCCTCACCGAAATGCTATCTTCATTCCAATTGCTGGATTTGAGCTTACGTCGCGATGTACTTACGCAACTGATAGATCAGCTAATTAGCGAGGAGTTTTACTGTTACGACAAGAATCATAAAAGGATTTTGGAGAACGGAGTTAAACTTTCCAGAAAGCTATTCGTCGGATTAATGGTGGCTGCTTCGATCGATGTTTTGAGTAAGTAGACATTTCAGAATCTTAAATCGGACCTAAGACCTATGCTGTAGTAGGCTTATTTTCTTATCCTTTTTAAGAATTCAAATTAATCAAATTTGAATTGAGTATTATATTATTGATAACATTTTTAAGTTGTTTGAGGATATGACGTGATAAGGATATTAAAAAAAAAAGGTTTTTTATTATTCAAATTTCAAAGTTTTCATTTTGAGAGATCTAACAGATAAAAGAAAAAAAATATACATCTCTTAACAACAATAATCATAGAAAAAAAATGATTTTGTGAGAGATTAATTTGATTAGAACTGTTTTATACCGCTTGTGTTTCTATTATTGTGCCATTTTTTTAGTGCATATGGTCATAGTACCTGCAATCCACGGTTTCAAAAGTCTACCGGTGAAGATGAATATGGTATTTTTCGATGTGAACGATCCAGCCTATTTCGATTATATTTGCGCGTATCAGGTTTGTTATTAATAAAATATGTGTGCTTTTTCTAGGAAAATCATAATTAGTGATTTGATGATTAACAAAAGAATTTTTATACTTCACGAAAATATTTTTTAATACTAGAAATATAACATATATATATATCATCCAATGACACATTCACATTCTGACAAAAATAAAATAATGTTTGAATATGTATAACAGCAACGGGATTTAGAAATTGTGTTTTTTTTTTCAGATTTTGTATAAGCCACATGTCGTTTCATCATATGTAGCTATACATACAATGATGTGGGCGTTTATGACTTTTACTTGTAGGTATTTCAATTTACCATAAAGGTCAACATGATTATTTCAAAGGAAATATTGCTATTGCTAGTTGGTACACGATCTTAATCGAATACTCAATATACTTATTACTATTAAACTGTGTCCACTTTAGGAATTTTTTTTTGACAGGTCAATGACAGATGAGTTAGTGATGCCTAATGATGCTCGAATGTGTTACGAATCCGATTCTACTATTATCATTAATTGAATTAGATACATAGACATACCTATGTCGATATTGCCCACGTACGTTATAATCGACATAGATAAATATACACTTAGATTAAATTGTATCTTAAAATATTTACTGTTATGTGGAATACGTCTTTATTGTTTAATATGAAACCTTAGATAGGTTTATACCTAGGTATTATATCTATCTAGGCGGTCGGTTTTCATATTCGTAAGAAGCGGTATAAGAAAAAATATCAAGTAATATTACATACATACATACATAATGTCACGCCTTTTTCCCATGGGGGTAGGCAGAGAACACGTACTTCCATTTGCTACAAGTAATGTTAATATTTCAATACAGTGGTTTCAACTTCAATATATTGTTGTCTTTCAGTTTAAATAACGTAAATATTAAACATTATTAACATGTGACAAGTTTTTCTTAGTCAGATTTACCCATAGCATTTATAACCGATTAAAAATCCATACAAATTTGCAAATAAAATGATCTCACCACCTACCCCTTCGGGGATAATGGGCGTGATGTATGTATGTATCACCGGCCACACCACACAGACACAGAATCGTTTTGCGTATTTTATACGCAATTATCATTTATCTTGTAAAAACTATTGTTTTTACGGTGTTTTAATCTCTTTTTATGTATTAAATAAGCTTAGTAATTGAATAAGATTATTCAGTAAATATGTTTTTTTTACTATGCATAAGGAAGTTGATTTATTTGTAATCTGATACAGTAATGTTCTATGTGAACAGTCAAAAAGAAATTCTTATGGACAGGGTATAGAAATAAAAAAAAAAACTCTCATACTAAATTGTTATACCAGGTAATTTTTCAGATCGATCAATCTAACTAAAATCATTCCCCGCAAAATTCCACCGACGTGCTTTGTCAACAAAAACAAGTAATTTACCTTAAATGTTGATATAACTGTATTCATTTTTCCAACTTCAAAACGAATGACGTCTATTAATTTCTTATTTCGGCTCATCTATCACGGGAAATGGAAATTAATAAGCAAAATGGCCCCAGTTTTTCTAATTCCGCGATTTATTTACCTTCCAGATTGCCAATTGGACGTTTTAATTAACAAATTAGAAAATATGAAAGAGCTCGTCAGAATCACCAAAGTAGAAAAGAGCTGTGATGAAGATGAAGCTTTTAAGGTAGTGTTTAAGAATTGCGTGGCACATCATTCTGCTATCTTACGGTAAGTGATTTATTGTTAATTCCTGAACAGGGATTAGTTGAGGTCATAGTAACATTGGCTCAAATAAACTCTCCTTTGTATAAAGTGGAGAGAGATATTTTATTGATAAGAGGCATTTGCATATTCTTTGGAACTATGGAAAAAAAACAAAAATAAATAAAAAAGAATACCTAAAGACCAGCGCTAAACGAGAACGGGAAGCTATTAGTGTATAAATTCGGTTCCCAGACTTCTATTAACATCAATAAATGATACATTCATTCTGAAAAAAAAACCCTAGTTTCGGGAATGAAATGCAAGAGGCTGGTAATTTATTTCACCTCAGGACCCTTTAGCTCTGAATCGGTGAAAATCGTTAACAGTTGTAGACAGATTTGCTTGTACCTATTAAAAGCGATCGTTCTGCTGTTTTTTCTCTTAGTCTAGTAATAAAAATATTTGCAATTTATTAAAAGTAAAAATATTTTTTGCTTTCGTGCTTACTTATGTGATTCGTTGTACTCGTATTCCAGTTATAATTTACTTACAGTCGAATCAAATTATGCGATTAGAAGTAATCAAATTGAAGATTAAGGAGCTTAGCATAGCATAAATGTTTTACTTAATAATATATGTAATATAATATATATTTTAACGGACATGTACGTAATCCGTCATTGTATACAATTCCCAGAATGTTGTATACATTATAATCCCTATAAAACTGTCTGGAAATGTGTGAAAGAAATCTATACGTTTCCTAAAAAGCAATCGGAAATTTATTAAATTCAAGATATGGGTACGCGGGGATAGCGGACCAAAATATCAATACATATTTATTATATAGGTACAAGTCATGTAATGGAATTCCCTTGTTTCGTAGAATACCTTCAAATATAATTTTACTATTTTAATATTTTATACGAACTGAAATTATTAAATACCAGCGACTCGTTCATACTTCGCCCGGGTGAACATTTGCTAATTTATTCGGCTTTAGTGACATAAATGAATTGCTGTAAATTCGCCTCCATGTAGTCGTGTTTATCTAGCCCTAGAGTGTAATTCAGAATCACGTAGGTGGAAGGGCGAGGCGGCCTGTGGGCTGAAGAGCAGTAGGCTGCAAGCCAGGTACTGCGGCTGAGGCTAAGCAAGCCGAAACTGCGGTGGTGAGCGAAAGCCGTCCGCGACGGTTAGCACGCGTAGGACAGCCACAGGCCTGCAGCGCCGGAGCCGAAGCTTTTGCATCTTTTCTATTTATTTATGTATTATATCCGTTAGATTTGGTCAAATAAGATAAAATATATATGAAATATAACATTAGTTTTATTAAATATATTTATTTTTTACTTAGGTACAATGACTATCGATATTTTTAATTTTCGATATTTTAATCACCGGCATTAGATTTAGACATTTTAACAACAATATTCGACATTTTGATACATTTGATATTTTAGTTTTAGATGTATTGTATGTATATTGACTGGCTCTATGGGGCATTCGGTAGTAAACCTGCCCCATACGCCAATAGTTTTGGGTTCGATCCCCACCCAGAACAAACATCGTGTGATGAATACTTGCGTTTGTTCTGTGTCTGGGTGTTAATATTGAATATTTAAGTATTTATTTGTAATACCACTGTTGATTATGATATCCGTAACACAAGCGTGCTTAAGCTGCTTACCTCGGAGTCAGATCAATGTATGTGATGTAGTCAGATATTATATTATATTATGTATTGAAAGTTTTAATTTTACCTGTAGATGTAGTTTTTTTTCTCTGATAATTTTATTCAAAGAAAACATAAATTTTATACAATTCCTGGTAAATGTAGAGGTTACCGGCAATCTGTTTAATTAAGTATTGTATAGAAATAGTTAGGCATGCAATAGTAATAGGCATTCTATTAAAGAGTTCAGGTAATATATGAAATTTATTTTATTTCATAATTTGCCTAGGTATTGTATAGAATACCGTAAGTACGTCACGTAATGTACATAATAGTGTATATTACATAAGCGGTAAGCTTGTCTGTAGGGTCCTGGAAGTTTACTGGAATAGTGTAACTCAAAGTCCAGTACGCTCATTTAACCACAGTTAGCCAAATCAAATTGGTGTGGATAAGATGGAATACTATGAAGTGCTTGTTAGTTCATAATTTAATTTAATTGCATAATAACCCGAACTAAACTTTTTTAAAAGAAAAAAATACCTAAGCTAACCTCTTCTTTTTAATAAAAACATCAATCATAATATTTTATACATTACCTGGACGGCCCCTAGTATAATTTCTAGGTTTTGTATAGATTGCCTGGATTATGTATATTACCGGTATCATATACATTTCCAAGGAATAGTATAGAATTTCTAGGTTTCACACATTCCCGGTAACATATATACACTATAAAACTAGTCTTTTTGTTAATTTTTAAGTGATAATCTTCCTGAAACATAATATAATATTCAAAAAATGTAGTCAAATCGTACAACCATTCCCTGATTTTGCACTAAGCAACAAAAGAGATTCATTACAATCCATCAATAAGGGTACCGATTGTTCATCAAGAGTAAGAAATAAAATGTATTACCTAATTGAAAAAAAATCTGCGTATTGTGTATTTATTGCAGAAATAGAAAAAGTTCACACCCGAAACGATGAATACGGCATTATTGTTCTACTGCCTTACCTTTTCGCTTTGCTACGTTATTCTTCCCGGGTGTGCTTTCAATTTCTACCCTAACTTCATTAAAAATATCCTGAGCTCGCATTTCCAAGGAAAGTCATGATTTTTCTGACAAAGCGTGCTCATTAGCTCGCAGCTACGTCTCGTTTTATTTACCCAATTGAGTTTTGCGCTAATATGAAGTTGTCGGGAGCCCGTCCGAGCGCTACAGAAAATGTTTGTCACTTACTTGAAATGTACTGGCTACAACCGAGTTCTTAAACCAACATTCACTATTAATATTTATTAGAGAAATACTAATAATGATTAATATTGAAGTGCCCACTATCATAAATATGAGTCAATAGAAAAGGCCGAGGCTTGTGAATAATGGTACAGATTTTTTTACTAGCCCGTTGGTCGAGTGGTCAGAGACCCTGGCCACGAAACCGAGTTCGAATCCCGATAGGGACAAATGTTTCGTGTGATGAACATGGACATATGTACTCGAGTCATGGATGTTTATAAACGTATTAAAGTATGTCTATCCGTTCACCTGGTATCCATAAGACAAGTTTAGAACTAGGGAATTGGTGTGTCGCCCGGAGAATTTATTTATTTATTTATTATTTTTTCAACGGACGAAAAACGGATGAGGTTCTCAAGTCAGTTATTACTGACTTGAGAACCTCATTAATATTTTACCTACTATAAACACAAACAACAAATTAAGCGGTTGTTTTATTTAATTATATTATTATTTAAAAATTGGTTTGGTTTACAGAGAACTGCAATGAAAATTAAATCAATGAATTTACCTACATCATCTAGCATTATCCAACAAGGCCTCAATATAGTGTCATATTAAAATGATGGCACCCTTGCAATAAATACTACATGATATAATATTTATTTCCAGGTTCTCAAACACATTACAGGCCACCTTCGGAGGGCAACTTTCGATGACCTTATTCGCCAGTTCCTGCATCATCGGAACGACTGCTGTTCAGATATTTTCCGTACGGAGAGATCAGACGCTATATTTCCTTTCAAAAATATCATCCCCGCTGAGCTTCGCCGTTCAGCGGAGTGTACCGATTGCCAGCTCAGACTTTATCCGTGAAAGTCTTTGACCTGACGTTTGCTTACAGATGATATTTTTCTATTTTTACTTAAATATTTTATACACTAATCCAACAATACAGATTTTGAGACCATACTCAAATAATTCCAAAATACGATAGTTAGTACTACTAGTTACTTGTAGTAAATAAAATTTAATATTTTGTTGAGTTAGGCAAAAAGTAAATGTCCTTTGTGATCATCCTTTCAATAGTATTATTGAAATAGTGAATTAATCGATTTTCGACTTTATAACTAAATAAAAAAAAAAACAGGCTTGTGCTATAAATCAGGACTAATCTTAAATCACAGCTCTTTTATCATTGAAAACTAACCGACCAGCAAATTCACCATGATTTATTATTCCCACACCTAATCTTAACATCAATCAACTATGCATTATGTATTCGTCCTCTAAGCCGTCCGAAATCAGGTTTACCCACATAATTTTGTTTTGATTGCAGATCGAATCGCCTCGAAAAAATATAAGCGAGGTGATTTGGGTTCTAGGGTATTTGTCCGTCTTCATAGGGAACCTTTTCGTAGACTGCTATTTGGGGAACGCTATTACACACAAGGTGAGGGATTTGTGAATATTTTAGTTGTAACGATGTAAGTTTTACATGGTTGGACGTGTTATGGCGCCGCCTACACAAACTGCTAGGCGAACTTTGGGATATTTCAAAGTTGAATGGCTAAGCTAAATAAAGGCTGTTCAAATTATGTACGCGGGCCCTGGAAGCGCTCAAATTAATTGTTCCGAGTTGAGAATATCTTCCGTCAGGCGGATGCTAAGGCTAATTTGGCGCGTGTAGGTTTGAGCTGCTTGAATTAATAGCTCAATTATTGTATTAATCTTCGTCAGGTGTTAATGGATAGCGGTTAAGATATATAAACAATGTTACCCGATTTTTTTCAAAACATTGGCTTATTATACGAAATTCAAATAGATTTAGTGGTTTTCGACTGTGTTGGGTTCTGCGATGCAAATGGAGATAATTGAAAAATAAAATAGATAAATAAATTATTGTACTATATAGTTTTAAGGTAACATACACCTATTGTTAACTTAATAAGGCATTAAGTTATTAATAAAAAGTACTTATGTATCATTGATTAATAAATAAGCTTAAATAACCAAAATTATTTTACTTGTATATTCAACCAAATGTTCGAAGTATTTTTTAAATCCGTCAGTTTCTGTTAAATCCCTTGTTGCCACACAATGTAAAATCGGAGCTGGAATAATTAACAATATAAAGAAACCAGAACGTAAAAATTTTACGGTAGATTGATTATAATATGTATTCATAAAATTTACATTTGCGTTAAAAAATATATTCCTGGAAAATGCATTTATGAGCCAATCGTAAAAAAAAACATTACGACGTACAATATTTTTCTCTGTAATTTATGAAATGTATCATAAATATTACTGCATCGTCAAAAGTTTCATTTATTTATGTGTCTCATGTGATGACTAGCTCGATGGCGCATTCGGTAGTGATCCTGCCCCACGCGCCAAGAGTTGTAGGTTAGATCCCAACCCAGGACAAACATTCATGTGTTGTGTTAGTTCTGAGTCTGGGTGTTAATATCCAATATTTAAGTATATACATATTTGTAACATCACTGTTGATTCTGATTCGGATATCAGAATCAACGGTGGTGTTACAAATATGTACGGATAACTCAAGTGCTTAAGCTACTTACATCGGAGTTAGATCAGTGTATGTGTTGTCGTCTGATATTTATGTATTACCTATTTATTTATCAGATTCTTCTTCTATTCTTTTGCAGAGTGTGCACATCCCGACCGTCATATTTTCCAGCCCATGGTTACATTTGTCAACGAAAATGAAGCGAAATGTGATGATCTTCATAGCTAAGACTCAGCAGCCAATCGTCCTGACAGCTGTCAAGCTTGCTCCTATATCCATGGAGACTTTCACCAGGGTAATTCTTTAAGCCACAATTAATATAGATTATTCTCGACGGAGTTTTCTTCGTTTAAAATTGGGAAACGGATACCAAACGCTTATAAAATTAAAAGTTACTATCCACAACAGGATATAAATAAGTTACTTTATTTAAGCCTTTGAAAAATCGTTTAAAGTTGTTCTGAATTTGATAGTAAAACAGTCCTAGTCTGTTATACTGAAACCCTTAGGGCTTTAGCTTGACTTCAGCATCATCAACTGGTATTAACCATTTATACCTGATACTTAGAGCAGTTCCACACCACACACTCTAGCCTAGAGTCGGTACTAACTTCGTGTCCCCTTATTGATCACAAATGATGCCTTAGCAATGATATGGATGACAACAACTCTGCTTCTCAGTTGCGCGAAACCTGCTTTCACATTATCAAAACAATACCTATGTCTTTGACACTTGAGGTTTAGAACAGTTAAAGAATGTTGCTATGCAACTTTGTGAAGGTAGCATGAGTCAAGGTACAAGGTATTAATATCGTTCCTACGTTAGTATACTCCCTCTTTTCCGGAAGAATATATTAAGCATGTCACGTCTTAAAAGCTATATATGTGTATTAGATTAGATACTAAATTCTAATTCCTGCGGTTTTTACACTTGTTGAATTTAGTATTTATGTGCGTCTCCTGGGAAGTAAACATTTTTTGGAAATAAAAAGTAGCTTTATGTTAGTCCCGAATAAAACAAAACGTTGCCAAGTGCATTAACATATTTAAATCTATTAAGACCTTTACACTTTATAGATTTTCAAAATCATCATTAACCTTTTTGACATCTATAATCATTGTAAGAAATTATAAGTTCTTAATTGTAAGATTTTAACAGAATCTCCGTATCGCGTATTGGTCTGGGTCTAATAAATAATGCACCAACTTATAATGAACTACTATATAAATGAACGCTCATTGCCCAGCATGTCATATAAAGGGAGTGATAATGGATTCGGTATAAAGTTTTTGATTATGTAGACGACAAGCTCGCCACTTGTACTTTTACAAATATTTTTTAATCAAATTAGTTTCGATTCCACTATATTATAATTCAATATTGCAAGAGCTTATTGCTCTTTATAATCTGACCACACCTTGAGGGATTATGGATAAGAAAGTGTTTGTACATATGCAACTGTACTAAGTTAGGCTTTGGAAGTAAATTTAATAATATTATGTAGGTACAATATATTAATTTCAGATATTTTCTTTTGTAAACCAACTAACTAAACTTCACGACGTCTTCTTTTCCTCGTTTCTTTAGTATTATATTTACTAAGGGGAGATGAGGGTGATTATATGTTGGTATGTATGTGTAAGTATTTATACAATCGCGCATGTACCTATATTTGCCATAAAATAATAATACATTCTGGCAATTCGATAACAGGAAAAAAAGGTCCAATAATAAAATTTCATATGCTACTGAATAAAACTTTTGCTAAGTGTAGCATCAT
This sequence comes from Glyphodes perspectalis, assembly GCA_951394215.1. Classification (NCBI taxonomy): domain Eukaryota; kingdom Metazoa; phylum Arthropoda; class Insecta; order Lepidoptera; family Crambidae; genus Glyphodes; species Glyphodes perspectalis. The sequence goes on from OX596215.1 coordinate 6,778,486, forward strand.
TTAAATGTTGTAATCATTAATGTTGATGATTTTTTAATGTGATTGGACGCGAATCGAAACATTACTGTAAAAAAATGTTTTACGGAGCTATATTTTTAACATGAAATAATGTAGTATTTATATCGTGAAATAAAGAATAAAGAACACCATTTAATAGTGTAATATATTCACCAAATATGTCATAGAAAACAGCATAACCTTAATACATTAACGGTAGGTACTTCCCCGTAAATCTAGTTTGCATCCTCAAATTAACAACGAAGATGCCTATTTGCGGAATTATATAAACACCTCTATATTTAGGTAGCTTACGACTCAAAGGCCATTTCCATAATGTTATTATAAGATTCCCTTAACAAAGGCAGTCGGTTTGAACTAGATAGCTTTGAGACCATTTATCATCTTTCTTGTCCGCAATTGTGTACTTGGCATCATTTCCAAGAAATGACACCGGCATTCCGGAAGAACTTTAGGGAAAGTGTGCCGGAATAACATCGATTTATGGTAATCCACGGCGCGGCGCTCACTTACGGAATGCCTAATGATTAATTAGTTCGCGAAGTTCATTAGAGTTAAATATTCCGAAATATGTTGGCCTTGAATATTTATTAATGAAACAGCGACAAATGTGGGTATTTTCATGAGTTTTTCGCTTGTAGGTACTTAGTTATTTGGGTTAACCTTGCACTTTATACTTTGATAATACTTAATGACGGGATTATACGGATTTAGGTAGGCTGTGGTTACAATATAGGAATCATAAAAATAGTGACAGAGCGGCATTTAAAAATTTAAAATGTAAGATAATACAAATAGGTACATTATATATTTCAGAGTACAAAATATCAGAATATACAATATGGAAACTGAAAACAATGAACTACGATATTCAGCCAGCCTAACACAATAATCTATTTTGTGTGCAGATATTCCTGTCAGTATAGGGATCGATTCCAGCTCTTAGCCTCAACCGTGCCGTTAATCATGGCACTAAATGGGTTGTCAATGACGTAGATAATGTCATTGCAATTGATAGGATTGGCCGACGTACAACACACGTAGAAGGCTAATATCCAGCAGTGGAATGAGATAAATCCCTATTAATCTGCAAAGTGGATTCGCCAAAATAAACAATTACTTTTCATTCAAAGAATTAGCAAAGTCAACGCTCTCAGCGCATAAAGGCATCCGCATATTTAATTCACTCTGGAGATAATAAAATTTGCTGCTGTCATTTATTTTTGTTTCGACCATTCTCTTGCATTATCTCGTCTCATCTTAATGCCTTAATTTGTCTTAGCGTTGCTCAAGGGCGGTTTGTTTATTTTGCCTCAAATTTAAAGCCACTGAGCTTAATTTTTAATGGGTAAGGATTAAATATGTATCCGTGTATTTTAGTAATGTCTTGATGTATTAATATTAAAGAGAATGATCAAAGAAGCTGTTTAAAAAATATGAATTCTCAGTGTTCATAATCCATAAAATCACAACATATGCATAAGTTATTCTGGCATTTGAAGAAAGTATGATCACCGGTATAAGTTATGATTCTATGAACAAAATCGGGACAAGGTATTGGTTTTTAATCACTGATATTTCTATGTTGTGTGATTCATTGTATCAACTGTTTAACTAGTTAAATCGTATCAATCTCTCAATAACTATTCAATTATTCAATAGGTAAACATTTTAAAACCCCAACTATTCAATTATTCTGCAAGCGTTTGCGTGATCAACCCAAAACTTGATCTGTTAGTGCCTTATGGGAGTCGCCTTCGCGTCGCTAGATTAATCTGAATCAATTAAGTTCTGACACCAGACCCGCACCGCGGTGTCGAGTTTAAAATTAATAACAGTTTAGTTAGTCGCAAAGACCAGAGTGGGCAACACTAGCGAACTATTTTAACATTGTAAGCATGTGGTGCATTCAACAAGACGTCAAAACGCGCGGGGAACGAAGTTACCTATTAGTAGTTCGGTCCATTTTCGGGATGGTATTTCTGTTACAGCTTGATGGAATTTCGGAAAATAAGTTACTACGCTTGTTGCAAGGGTAGTATGTAGACCGTGTAAGAGACAACGAACAAAAGAGATGCCTCATATTAGTTACAAAGTTAAAGTAAAAGAGTTGAAGGGGTAAAGAACGAGTCCTGATTTGGATCGCACACGAGAATAAAGTGACAATGGATCCATATTTAGATCGACTAAATGTTTGCTTGTATTAAATACAGTTTTGATATTATAAAATTAACATTAGTAAGTAAGTCTGTGTGGCAAAATTCCTTCAATAAGCATTAAATAATTGGTTAATAGGAAAACATCGTGATGAAACCTGCAAATTCAAACAACTTTGGATTTGTAACCATGATTCGAAAATTGTCTGGTTCCCCTATCTTAGGGTTACGAAGGTCAGATCGGCAGTCGCTTCAATGTAATTACCAGACTCGCTAAATCCTAGATCATGGTCTAAGCGAGCCCCTTCTAAACACGGGACATAACGCTAGGAAGATGATGATGAAGTGGTTAATAACTTTTGATGAAGACAATAACATTTCAAATTATAAAAAATATTTTAAAGTCAAGGTATCAACAATATTTCTAAAACTTGTTGGTCAAAATCTTGCGTTGTCGTCTTTTACTAAATTGCAAAGATTTTAATTTTATTGTGGACCCTTGAGCACACCAAAGCATGAGACATGATAATAAAAGATTTTATGAGGAAAACCGTGCACCCTCACCCTAGTAAAAAAGAATGGCCACCGCAATATAATTCAGTCTTTCCCGACACGTGAATAACGATGAATATTACACCAAATTAAAAAAGTAAATTGAACACTCTCTGTTATCCTTACAGGCTTCTCTCAACTTGATCTTTTTCTGTTTGCAATTCAATTGAAGATAATTGGTCGAAAGTTCAGTTTTAGGAATAACATTTTTTTGTTCTTTTCAGATAATGAATTGGACCTACAAAGGCTTCGCTGTAATGAATCAGATGAAAAAATGATCACCCGGAAGAAGAGCTGATTAAACATTCATATTTTAAAATTATGTTGTAGTGATGTTTATTTGAACCTCACTTAATGTTTTTGGTCAGTCTATAAATATTTATAATAGGCAATGGCAATCAACATATGATTAGAAATAAATAGTGTTATAATTATTTTATTATTTACTTTATTGGTATGGAATAATTTTATTCAAAAGAAATACAATCCCAAAGACTCCACCTAAAGAAGTAATCTCGTGCAAAACTGTGTCGACGTTCAGTCCTAGTTTGAACACGAGTTCTTGCATAAGGAAAATCGGTTTGTGTCTCAGACAATTTACTCATATAACCAATATTAGTCCCATTGTTGAGTTTAATTTGGGCTGCGACTTAAAAAAATATTGCAACGATGTTTCTTGCCTATATCGGATTTATAACCGTGAAGGCAACGTGCTAGCGACTTGTAAAAAAATTCTAACTAACATAGCTTCCTAGCGTTATGTCCCGTGCTTAGACGGGGTCCGCTCAGACCATGATCCAGGATTTAGCGAGTCTGGTAATTACATTGAAGCGACTGCCGATCTGACCTTCGTAGCCCTAAGACAGGGGAACCTAAATTTTCTAACTAACTCAACTCAATTTTATTCTTGGCTAAAGGTCGTTAAAGGTGCTTTTTTATATTATGCCTAATCTTCAGGCAGTGCGCGCTCTATGGTATGTCAAATATTCAACTCAATCAAAAACCAATTTTAGAATCGCGCCGAAAATAAATCCAGCGTTCCAAGGGGAGAATGAAGACGCTTATCACGTTCATTTGTTAGAGCATTCGTTCCGAATTTAAAAATCGCCTGGATTACATAGCCGTTGCGTATTTTATCTGGATCAGTGGAAGCGAGAGAATCAGAGTAGCCGGGTCACTGGGCCACTCCCCGCCCAGGGGGAGTCTAGACCAACGAACGCTAAGGGCTAAAATGGGCCTAGACACATCGAATATTAATGGAGGCATGAGTGACAAAACGAAACTGGACTAGGCACAAAGTGAATTCATATCACATATGCACGGAACTTTTAAATAATAGATAGAGGTTCCATTTCTATATTCCTGGGATACGAATTTCGTTTTTGTAGGCCTAGTGTTTGTAGGTCTATGACGACCACTTATTTGGCCAAGAAACTAAAAAAAAAGTTTTAATATTTTTTTAAATGTTTAGAATACAATACATCCTTAAAAAATCTTTCAATTCTAGATACATGGCACATATACTAATACAGGTTTTAGTGTTAACCAACTAATGTTACTAAAAAGTAATGGTTTTAACTACGTATTTGGTATAATGATAAACATTTTTATACCCTCTATAAATTATAGTGCAATTTTACACCTTTGGGCGTAGCTGTTATGAGATACCACAACAAGCATTGATCTTATTAATCACTGATTTATCAACGAGCCCAATCAAGCCCTGACTAAACAAAATCACCACACCAGACGCAGAAACAACAATGCAAATGAGGTAACAGATAACACTAGCATGTCATAATGGACGCGTGTCGAAATAAGAGGAATAACCGATTCATCCATTAGTGACAAATGTTTGCTGCAATCAAACGGGCATTGTGGACGGACGTCGCAATTAATCAACTCGTGTGTGTACGCAGTTACACCAAATGGTCATAGGTATCCGCAAACAGTGCTGCGCTGTCTTAACATCATGACTATTAATGGGGGATAATGTAAGCGTTGGTTATGACCGCTAGAAATAGAAAGCAAACATTTGTGCGTCAAATCGACAAACTATTTTGGTCTGAAACATCAAAATAATGTAGTAATTGTGTAACCTTGTCCAGAATATGGTGAAAGACAACTTGTGTACTCGCAGTTGTTACGTACATGTTGCATGTTCGTGTATCAAAATTTATAGGTTGTAGAAAAAATATATTTATATATATAATAAATGCTACAGAATCACACACAAATTTTCCAGCTCCAAACTAAGAGGTTTTCATTATAATGTAGATATGTACCATATTAACCTTATGAATATATATTTTTTAATTATTCCCACAAACATTTCTATTAGACGGATGTGAATCCCCGAGCTTTGTTATCGTTTTGACTACTCGACCATGTGTCATGATAAACACATTATTGATACCTATTTTCCCATGTTGGTCTAGGGTCCCATGTTGGTCTGGGACTTAAAAAGAATGTGTCAACTGCGTTTCTTGCCTAGCATGTCGTAAAAGGTGACTAATGGTTTTGGGTATGTGATTGTATAGGCGACGAGCTAGCCACTTGTCACTACTTTTTACAATGTTCCATCTAACCCAGCCGATTGTCCCAGGTCGGTCTGGGACTTGAAAAAAATGTGTCAACTGTGTTTCTTGCCCAGCATGTCTTGAAAGGCGACTAATGGTATATGAAGTTTGGGTGTGTGATTGTGCAGGCGACGAGCTAGCCACTTGTCGCTCACAATTTTCCATCTAACCCAGCCCAGTTTTATTTTTGGCTGAATGTGGATAAAGGGGCCTACTGCCCTTTGGACTCTGCCGGGGATTATGGGCGTGATGTTATGTATGTATGATACCTATTTTGATTCGATTTGAATAATTTCATGCACTGCTAAATGCTACAATACTATTCTGCGTTTCTAACAGGATTCCTCTCATAGCTTTGTTCGCATCATATTGGATGTCACTGGAATGCTTCTCATATTACCTACTCTCAACGCTGAAACGTTGGTTCGTCCATACACGCATTTTTATTAGTCCACTATCTATTGCCCGCAACTTCGTCCGCGCGGGATGGAACAGAAAAAACACTTTTATATTTATTTTCCTCCTAATTATTTTAATGAAATTTATAAATAAATTTTCCAGACTGACACACTATAACTAGTTTTCACAGGTCGATTATCGTAGTGTAGTCGAAATTTATGGCATTTCTGAGATCACCCGGAATAAACAGTTAGCCAGATAAAAGCTCAAAAGTACTTTAGTTATAAATACCATATAAACTCATTTATATGTATAGGTTATTTGAGATTGTTCGCGGAATGTAAAATGTGGATTAATTTCTACGTGTGCACGTACATAAATAGGAATTAAAATGTTTTGAGGTAAACTGTAATACGTACCGCTTAAGTGGCGTATCAGCAAATACAATAGTAAATGGAAATGTCATGTCACGAGGTGGTAGATGAAACCATTGGGTGATAATGAATTCATGTAGTTACTGAATGTAGTTACTGTAAACGGGTTAAAATCTTGTCTGTCTGTTCTATCTTCACTCTTTGGTAACCTGTTAAAATGAAAATGTTAAATCAAAAATATCATTAAAGAATAAATGAATTACTATAACTAACTAAATAAAGAACTAATCATCTGATCATCGTCTCCCTAGCGTTATGTCCCGTGCTTAGTCGAGATCTGCTCAGACCACAATTCAGGATTTAGCGAGTCTGGTAATTATTATTGCATTAGAGCGACAGATCTGACCATTGTAACCCTTTGAAAGGTGAACCAGACAACTTTCATATTAGTCTGAATAAAGAACAAAGTTAATTTAGAGGGGTGGTAGCTCAATGGTAAGGACACGCGCCTCTTAACCGAGGAGTGCGGGTTCAAACCCGGGCACGTACCTCTGGATTTTTCAAGTCTATGTACGTATTTATACTACAAGTTCGACGGTGAAGGAAAACATTGTGATAAAACCTGCAAATTCAAACAAATTTGGATTTGTAACCATGATCCAAAAATTGTCTGGTTCCCCTATCTAGGGTTACGAAGGTCAGATCGGCAGTCGCTTCAATGTAATTACCAGACTCGCTAAATTCTGGATCATGGTCTAAGGCTTAGACCATGATCCAGAATTTGTTTAGACGGGGTCCGCTTAGACTCTAAGCGGATCCCGTCTAAACACGGGACATAACGCTAGGAAGCTGATGATGAGGAACAAAGTTAATTTATAGATTCAAGAAAGTTAAATGTTCATCACTTTTTTTTAGTTTTATGTCCCTTTCCTAGTAGTGTTGGTTTTGACCATGATAACACAATCACGAATTCAATACCCAATACATCACACAATGGCACAAGCGCTCCAAATTTCCGATATCTGGTGTATCCTAAGTCTCACTCACACATGCATTAGGGTGGCTTCAAGCTGTAATGTGACAGTACGGAGTCCTTCTTTCTTTAATAGATTACTCACGGACTTGCCGTGAGTAATCTATTAGTATTTTACGACAAGCTAGACATTTATCACAGTTATTACATTCTCCGTAAGACCCACCCCAACATGAACATGAAAAAGTCCTTCCATCGGCATAATTGCAACAACAGATACACAGGTCAATACATATTGAGGAGATATAGCGTTATTGGATATCGGATGTGCTACGTCATCAATATTCAACAAACACAACGACATCTGTGCCTACGTAAGTACATGTGTATGTGTCGACGCCGTCATCGGACACAACGCGTTTTGAAATTCCGACGCGACGGATTTTTTCGGATGCTTGTTAAATTAATAAAAGCATTGGGAGCGGTCGATGTGATGCTGGCTAGAATTATTCTTTCAAATGTAGATAGGAATGTTTATTTGCGTTATATAGTACTTATAGGTATATGTAAAGATCGGAATCTTTAAAGAGATGACTCCGTAATTTGACAAAACATTCATTAACTTTTAGTTTTGGAATCTGTTGTAACTTAGCGGTGTTTTTCTTTTTTATTTGTTTTGTAATATTATCTTGAAATATTATTTTTCGCCATCGTTATGTTCTTTAAGCCTAGTAACAGCGATGTTTTACGAAATACTTCTTTCATTTGTTTTTACGAGTAGGTACTTGTACAGTGCTTACGGATAGCAATGAAATTTTGTACAAGTACATGTTGAGTAATAGTGGATTAAATATTCCGAGTGGGAATAAATTAGAACCCAAGGATTTCATTTGTTTCTGATTTCCTTTTGGCACCTCTTAATAAAAATATGCACGGTTTTTTTTTTGTTGTTATGAAAAAAGGCTTATTTAAATATATTCAGCTTTCAACCTGTATGTTGTTCATTAATGAAAGATAGTTGTGTTTAATCAATTTTTCAAATTAGTTTTAACAACAAAACTGGAACTTTTAATTTAATTTGATTTGCACACCTTCCCACGATATCGTAATTAAAATGTAATGATATGATAATAACTTCATAACAATGCATTAATTAATTTGGATTAAACAATGAATCGTTACAGCGTAAGGGAGTATCAGTAAAGAAACAGATTTAGGGATTACTAGCAGTTGCCTGCGACTTAGTCCGTGCCGAATATATAGTAAACAAAAATTTATTTTTTTGCAGTCTAATTCTTTCAATAAATAAAAAGATCCATAATTACTTTTTATAACACCAACAATACCAATTCAAAACCATCCAAAACTAATTCATGCGTTTCGGAAAATACTCTGAACAGACAGACGGACATATAGACAGAAACGACAATAAATACTTTTAATTTTGCTATATATCCTATGAAAATTCATACATATACATGCTGTAACATGCTGCTATTTTTAAATTATAAATAAATACTTACATTATATTTATTTATATAGATATGTGCATCTCTATTGGTTTGTATCTAACAGACGAAAAATCAGTGGATATTTAAATTACCAAAAAAGTTTTGTTTAATGAAATTATTACAATACATCTTACATACTATCCTATAACCCTTTAAATCTTTGAAAGGGTAAACAGAGTTTAAGGAGCGGTTAGCTGCTAATTCTTCTTTCCGAAGAAAAAAAAATAGGTTGGTTAAGTATGTTTATACACGTAACTATACTTCAGTATAATTACCATCTAGATGTTTAATTAAAGGCAAATTCGTAACAAAGTTTGACATGCCTCACTGATTTTCTGTTTATTGTGATATCATGAAATTATTGAAAGTTCAATTTCAGTACTTGTATAGTGTAATGTAATAATCAAAATGTACAAGTTAGTGATAATATTAACATTCACATTTGTCTCATTAAGCATTCAAATAATTGTATTGGCTAATATGCATTAGGTACTCCATGCATGCGCCCGTTGGCATAATATAGTTAGGTATCTATTTAATGCTCTTTTTTGCTTTATTGAAATTAAAATGACTTATAAAGTTAATTAAGTCAAAAATGTAGAGCTTGTATGAAAATTATCATGAATGTTGAATAAGCAAGTGAGGTGTGTAAGGATCGTGTCACATGGCGTTCGGTTCTCTCTGCCTACCCCGCTAGGGAAGTGGCGTGAGGTTTAGTTAGTTAGTTTATGTCAAAACTTAGATAATGCTTGAGTACATTTTTTATATGTATGTCAAAGAAGCAAATGAGGTGTGTAAGAAGCGTACCGTATGGCGCTCGGTTCTCTCTGCGTACCTCGAATTATTTACTAGCTGTGGTCGCGGTTTCACCCGTGTTTATGGTTAATGTTTTATAGCCTTTAGCCTTCCTCAATAAATGGGCTGTCTAAAACTGAAATAATTTTTCAAATCGGATCAGTAGTTTTTGAGATTAGCGCGTTCAAGCAAACAAACTTTTTAGCTTTATATTATTAGTAGGTATGATATATAAGTATGGTAATGATCCGTTCACCTAGTTTCCATAGCACAAGCATAAGCTTAGTTTGCAACTAGAGCATTGGTGTGTCAGTCTGGAGAATTTATTATTTATTAGTAGTATATATATAAATTCAAAAGTACTAAAATTGTTTGGTATTCTTATTTAATCCTTAATGACTTACGTCATTACGGTCTGTTAATCGTCTGAGGTGTCCCTGTAATGAGATTTTATACCACTAGTTAAGACATACATCATCTTACTCTTAATCTCACCGACAGCTTTACGCAAGGGAAGATGTTATAATTTTGGTTACCCATCCGGATAGTGTCTGCGATTTGAGTAGCTTCATTTTTGTAGTTGAACTTTTGTAATTCACTCTGTGGGCTACCGTATTATGGAACTCCACATAGCTTTGCATATTTAAATGCGTAAGTGAATTACAATGCCTTACAAGTATTATTTAAAGTTGTATAAGGAGTGAATATCGCGAATCACTATTTCACAATGCTAAATAAGTAAGTGTACGGTTGAAAGAGGAGGTAGTTGAGCCGGGAGAATTTACGACGCGTGTGTCGGTTGCCTCTACGAAAATATTACGATTAATCGTGTTTTACGCTCAGAAAAATGGTTTATAAAAAGTGAGTACAGTTCACACGTAGATAATTTGACAAATGTAAAATTATTTGAATTTGATTTTAACACAACTGAATTATTTTTTTTAATTTGTTATTATAATTTGCTACAATTTGCCTTCGAAATTTTGTGATGTAGATATGCTATATTTTTTTTATTGTGGCGACCAATGAACTTGGTTTTTATGACAGCAGAAGACTAATGACGTAATTATGTATTAATTTACTAAACACGGTCTTCAAAAAAAGAGTAGACTTAGAAAAAAAACCTGATATTTTGGATAAACCTCATATGAGCCTTCACAGCCCCGTTTAGTTCCATTCCTCTCCCAGATTTTTTTTTATTGGAACCAATAAAACATCTGCAAATGGTTATCAAAATAAACAATAGGTATGACATTTTAATAATGACCATAGCCCATCATGTAATTGCGCTTATTTAAAAAAAAAAAAAGGAATTCTAAAAATAGACTACTCAAACAGCCTTACTCTGTTTAGTGTTAATTGAGCGAGACATCGCATTCCATTGTGATTAGCGCTGTCAATTACTATCCTGAGGCAGGCTTTCGCTCGCACTGAACCAATTAATCCGAAATGCCTAATCAATAACTACATTTAACAGGAATCAATCCATATCAATTTCATCAAACAAATACTGGTAACTCGATCATGATTATTGAAAGATCTCTTAACTACTTAGCAGTTGGTTTCCGAGAGTTAAGTTACGGAAAGTGGGCAAGTATAAATTTTACTTCTCAGATTTCCAAATCAAAAGCGTCGAATCGATTAGAAAATACTTTCCAAGAAAGCATTAATATAAAGATCATGACATAAGAGGCACGATATTCCAAGAAGTCATTATTGTGATGTTGAAATTAGGGAAACCTTCGTTGTTAGTGCCTAGCACTTCCGTTGACAAGGATGGAGTACACCAAATTGTTGAAGCACTTACGTGTACGTAAAAAGCGTATCTTTATCATGTAATGCTTCACTTAAGGAGGACATGCGTTGATTTATCGGACGCGTATCTCTGAATTTCTCAATTCTAAATATGTAAATATACCAATAGATTAGGTAAACATTGTGGAGAAACCAGCAGCTCGTTTCTAATAACTATGGATATGTAGCTATGTCTTAAAATGGGACTCAGATTTAAAGATATGAAAAAGACCTTACACACACTGTAACGCTTGCAATCCCTAGAAAGGTAGCCAGAGTTCAAGGAACAATGACATCCTTAAACAATAAACCAATAAAATAAAATTAAGTTGAGTTATATGAAAATTAAAAAAAAGACTGTCAAGGTTTATTTACAAAACATATTATCATTCGTTTCATTTCATTTAACTCCCTGAGTTAAAGGTTTACAGGGATGTAACGATAGAAAGATGATGAAATAGTCACATGATGGCAAAAAAGGCAAAATACTTTAACAGATTATCCAGCAGATAAAATGTCTAAAAACAATAAGTAAGTTTAACTTAGTTGAATAACATAGAGAGAAAATATATCTGGAATAAGTCAGTTGGGTAAGTATACAAAACAAAAACATCTCTGAATTGGTTCAGTCCCAGCTGGTAGCTCAATGGTAAGAACACGCGCCTCTTAACCGAGGAGTGCGGGTTCAAACCCGGGCACGTACCTCTAGATTTTTCAAGTCTATGTATGTATTTATACCACTAGCTCGACGGTGAAGGAAAACATCGTGATGAAACCTGCAAATTCAAACAACTTTGGATTTGTAACCATGATCCCAAAATTGTCTGGTTCCCCAATCTTAGGGTGACGAAGGTCAGATCGGCAGTCGCTTCAATGTAATTACCAGACTCGCAAAATCCTGGATCATGCTCTAAGCGGACCCCGTCTAAGCACGGGACATAACGCTAGGAAGATGATGACTTTTCTTTGTATAACGACGAAACCTGTATTTTTAAAAGAAGCCTGTTTTTTTAGCAAGTGAAGTGAATCTGTACTTATGTGCCCGCTTTGGAATAAAACGCGTCGCATATATGTTACCATTGTTACCGCCACTCATAGGACATAATATGATGTAATATTTCGCCAAAACTACAAAACATTAGTAACGTATTTATGACGCTTCAAGTTCGAAAACTTTAGAAAAATTTCGAAATTATTATAAAATAACTAGCTTATTGTTACTGCGTCGTTAGTTTAGCTTAGTAGCTAACAAATATTTAGAAATCCTTTTGAAACAAGTTCACTATCATTTATCCCTCTGTCAGTAGTGAGGCTGTGCAAGGTAACGCGCACCGTTCGCCGCAATATCACGTTCCGCCGCGACTCACCTCGCTCTGGGACGCGCGACTCGCCATAAATCCTCCGCCACATGAGCTCTTAGCGGTGCACACAGTGGAATGGTTAAATTTATATTAGCTACAGGTATCAAACTGGTTAGAAAAATTACCTTTAATATTTTTGTGTTATTATGTTTAATAAGTACATACTACTAATCATATTAATCGATTAAAGATTAATGGCGAGTCGCGCGTCCCAGAGCGAGGTGAGCCACGGTGGAACGCTTATCATATTAAAAAAAATCTTATCAAATAATAAAAAGGAAAATATTTTAAAAGATTAAATATTTTAGATAAACAGTTATTATATATTTATTTTAAGGGTGTGTGGCAAATAACAACAAATGATGATAATATACTTATCTTGTACTTCAAACGAATGGCTCCGAAAATTTTAAATAAAGAGCGAAAAACATTAGGTATGTAATAGCAGTTTATATTTAACCAAATATTTTGGGCTAAATTGTGGTTTTGATAGAAGCAGGTAGTTGTAACTAATAACTGTTTAATTTTACTGTATTATATCTTGTATTTTTAATAACTGTAATATATAGGTATACCTAGTTTGTTTTGTCTTATTAAATTATATTGCCCAATTAATTATAAACTCTATGAGAATGGTATTTAAGAACATCAAACTATAATTTACTATACAACTGAGCCCCGTAAGAAATAACAAAGCGGATGGTGAATTGCTGATAGAGTATTTATTGTAACAAATGATAAATTTGCTCTTTGGACTTCGACATTGACCCTTCGGGGTTAGGCAAAGACCAAAGAGCAATAAACTCTCTAAAACACATACCTACAACCAATCAATTTAAGTTAAGTTAAATAAATAAGATAGACTACTTCCTTTCACGTTTACTATGGCTATCTCCCATACGGCATTACGTGGCTGACTCGCCCTGCTCGAGGGACTCGACTTGTAATTGTACATTGGGTATCTACGCGCACACGTGAGTGTGAACATGTGAAGCAAAATTTTATTATCTCTTAGAATAGACAGTCTAAGGATTAAGGGGATAAAGTTCCTCTCTTCTGTAGCTCGGTGATAGCGACACGGACATTCTAAGTAGTTGTAAAATGTCTTACTGAAAAATAAAATCTTATTCTCATATATTTTTTAATAGTCACTTACTATTAAATTCAGAAACAGTAATATAACAGCGCACAAACTCTGACTGATATCTGTTTCATTAATAACTGTTAATTCAATCAAGCTCAAGTCGTATGCGTGGTTCCTGTAAAGTCCTACGCCAACGGGACTTTCAATACAATGCATTTGCCCCATTTATACCACAGCGTTATTAGGTCATGTCGGATACCTGATTTCATACCTCACGAGTACTCGAATTGATGGGTATTGATAAATGTATAACTAAAGAACTTTATTATTTCTCATTAGAATTACAATAGGTATTCACTTATTGAGAAACAGATTTGACTTACAAACTAAACATCAATAGTCCTGCAATCGAGCGCACATTTTAACACAAAAAAATCGGTTCCATTACATCTACAGAACCGTCTTTACCAAGCTACCGAACTTGGTTCTTATGACTCCATCTTCTAAATATCCGTACTGTATCTATTACGTTTCAAAATATCCAGATCCATATATCCAACTTTTGAAAGCACAGCCACGTTTCAACTACGAACGAACTCGTATACCAAGTACATATAGAAATGTCTAGAACGTCTAAATACCATTACCGTACCTGTGACTCGCTCAAAATATCTCGTTCCCAAGCTGCTACTGTACAGCACAGTGACTCGCCTACGTGCTCTTGAGAGGCAGCGCGTGAGGGGATGAGAGGATTTTTATTATCTCCTCGAATACACTGTCAAGTGCTCTTACTCTCACTACCTATACTAACTGTGGAATGCAATGTACATACACACATAGGTGTGTGCACGGCTTGAAGGAAGTCACTAAGATTTTCGCAAGAAAATAAGTGTCTCGTTTTACTGTAAAGCTCGTAGTCTATATGTTAAGGTAAATCAATATCTATATATTTTATAACAATAATAAAATACATGCGCAACAAAATTATAACTTGTTATTTTATGTAAATATTTTACTTTATTGAGATGTTAAAAAACAATTAAGTGTCAAATGCGCAAACAGAAAAATGTTAATTTAATTTGCAAATAATAACAAAAAAAAAATTATGTAATTTATAAAAGAACGAATAAGCCTGTTTATCTTTAGTTGTGAAAGAGATACACAATATCGGTAAAAAATAAGAACAGAAAAAAAATTATATCAATCGCATTAGCAATAACGATGATTACATACATACATACATACATATCATCACGCCCATAATCCCCGAAGAGGTAGGCAGAGACGAAGGGACAGCAAGCCCCTTTAACCACATTCAGCCAAAAATAAAGTCGGGCTGGGTTAGATGCCCAAAAGCCCGTAAACCATTAGTCGCCTCTTACGACATGCTAGGCAAGAACCACACTATAACTATATAACTATGATTAATTTCTTGCAAAATACCTGGAAAATGCTAATACAATATTTAATTTTCAGACTAGCTTATGAATTATCTAGCTTCAAACAAACATACTTAGGCTATGGGTATAAGACAACGGAGATACATACTTATATATATACATAAACACCGACAACAATGTAATTCGACTACAAATTAATCTGTTCACTACGCGAACATTTGCCCTTAGTGAGACTCAAACTCACGGCCTTTGTTTTATAGTTAGCCTCTGATCACTAGATCAACCTGCATGTCAGATAGATACATATGAAAAATGGTGATCCAGAATAATTCCGAACATCAATGAACCTTTTGAAAGACTTCCATAGAATTTTATTTATATATCTCTCACTCGTACAAACACAATAAAAATTACTCGACTTCCGATCTCGTCGTACGCCTGTAAACACGAAGGCAAATATTTGCCTCTATCTATCACCTTTATACGTTTCAATATTATTTTTCCGTGATTGGATTCATAAAGAAAATATAATTTTTTGCCGTACAAATATGTTTTATTATAGGTAATTTTATCAGTTTTCATACAAGTCGTTCAAACCAAATAATTGTTATATTTCAATATGGTAATAGTCATATGTTTAAAGTCACATAAATATTATACAGAAACATAACAAATATGTGTATTTTGCGTCATTTACATTTTACATTATCACTTTTATATTTCACCTGACAATTTTTGACTGGCTCGTTGGTCGAGTGGTTAGAGACCCTGGCCACAAACCAAGGGTCGCGGGTTCGAATCCCGCTAGGGGCAAATGTTTCGTGTGATGAACATGGACATTTGTACTCGAGTCATGGATGTTTATAAACGTATTTAAGTATGTCTATCCGTTCACCTAGTATCCATAGCACAAGCATTGGCTTAGTTTGGAACTAGGGAATTGGTGTGTCAGTCTGGAGAATTTATTATTATTATTTATTAATTGAAAAACCAGTTTTACATAATCCTATTTTCGCGCAACAATAACGTAAACACTTAGAGAAAACAAAAGAAATAAAATCGTGGTAAAGATTGTTTAATATTTAAATGCCTTCAAGTACCTAATACCTCGAGAAATATTAATGCGCATTCATTGTTGTACTAGAGTGAACTTAAGATTTTAAACGCTATATGTATAACACACGGAAATCATAAATAAGAAAGAGTACAAAATGCGGCATTAAGAGAGGAAATAACTTTAACTATGGACACAATGCCGCGGCGCGCGCCGGCGCCGTGCGGAAGCCGCGGAGCGAGTGGGGAACATTTAGAGCGAAATTGCGCCCTTGCGAAACGTCGCACGTCTCAGCAAAATTTATAAGGAGCTGAAGTTTTTAATATTGCCATTATTATCCTTTAATCATACACCGAGTGAGATGAGAAGCTAAATGCAGGATATCAATCAAGGGCTATCTAGCATTTGTTTCTTGCGGAACCTGCGGAACGAGTGTGGAACATTCAGAGCGAAATTGCGTCTGTGGACTTGACTCGTCTCAGCAAAATTTATAAGCTGAAGATTTTAAGTTGCCATATTGCCATTGTTATTGTTTAATCAAATACCTATCTAATTAGAAGCGCACAGAAGCTACATCAATTAATAGCGATCTAAAAAGTTTTGTAGTTTTCTCTAAAAATATATTCCCTACCTTTTTGGTTTTATTCTAATTATATGTTCTTTTGTAGGTTTAGTATTATTGGCTATCTTTTTCATGCCGCTTTATATATGTTTTTCCCTTCTCCAAGATGTTACCTTGAACATTGCATTAGGTATTTCCTTGTTTTCATGACATTTATTTATTTATTTTTTGGGGAAAGATACATAATTTATATTCATGGACATTCATGGACTTTCTCTAGTTAGAGAAAGATATGGATTTGTTAACCTTCGAGCGAGGCTGGATCACATTACAGCATTAGTATATTTTATTCTGTAAGGCTACTTAAATAATTATTCATTTGTAGTTATCCCTATTTAAGGAATACTTGTAAAAGTTTTTTATATCACTTTCGTCCCCTTCAGAAGCTTTTAAGAGACTTTTAAAAGGTTTTATATTTAGAATAGCATTCAACCCCGACTTAGCATAGGCTAAGTATCTACAGATACGAACGAATTTTGTATTTCATTTATAAATGTCCAATAAGCGGATTTGTATGTCTTTTTCCTTGGTGGAATAACCGTACGTTAGAGAAGAATGATAATCCGCATTGTATTCAAAGTTTGCGAGATTACCAAAGAAAAATATTATGACTGGCTCGATGGCGCATTTGGTAGTGATCCTACCCCATGCGCCAAGAGTTGTGGGTTCGATCCGCACCACGACAAATATTCGTGTGATTAATACTTGTGTTTGTTCTGTGTCTGGGTGTTAATATTCAGTATTTAAGTATATATTTGTAATACCACTGTTGATTATGATATTTGTAACACAAGTGCTTGAGCTACTGACCACGGAGTCAGATCAATGTATGTGATATAGTCTGAATTATATAATATTTATTATAGATACAGCAAGCGACTTATATTGAAGATATGTTTACACAGTAATGGGACTTACTTGTCCATTTTTGTGCAATTTTTTATCACTTTTATATTGATTGCTAGTCATTGTTCTTACTTATTGAAGGTAATTCTAATATTTATGTATCTTTGGGACAATCTAGATCTTCTTCAATCGATATTATTTTACACCTGTGACAGTCTTTTAGAATTTTGCGTTAAAACTTAAATATCTTTTTTCGTCGATTTATTGAAAGCTTAGGATTAAAAGTTTTTGGTTAACATCTCTGTGGAAACAACTTGCTTGGAAGTTTCCCTGGAAACTTCAAGAGGTATAATCAATCTTCCATTTAGTGTTAATAGATTTCAAACTGATAATAATTTTAGGCCATCCAAAAAGTAATATTACGCATTAGTTTTTCTGCGCGCGTTTCGTATGGGTGGTACATCGATAAATATGTATTATCCATTTACCACGCAAACATATGCACATAGCCTATGTACTGTTTCAGTCTATAATAGTAATAAGGTATATAAGTGTCACATTTTATCCAGAACCAGTTCAGTTGTTTTTGTGTGAAAGCCACTAAAGTCCATAAATACAGTCTCACAAACTTTAACATATTCAATATTAGGTAAGATAGTATATTGAATAAATACAATAATATTATATTTCTTTTTGCGTCATATCATAGGTTTTGATGGAAGTATAATACCGTCTAAATACTTTTTTGACTGTGTGCAAGCGACACAAAATTAGGCTAATTTTAAAGTAAAGTAGTAACATAATTATATTCACAGTGATTATCAGTTTAATTTCTGTGTAAGTGCTTAGATGACATCTAGAACAGTACCCTAAA
The DNA here is from genome assembly GCA_951394215.1 of Glyphodes perspectalis. Taxonomy (NCBI): domain Eukaryota; kingdom Metazoa; phylum Arthropoda; class Insecta; order Lepidoptera; family Crambidae; genus Glyphodes; species Glyphodes perspectalis. The sequence continues at coordinate 6,796,878 of OX596215.1, forward strand.
TGCAAAAGTGTAAGTGTTACATTCAAAATTAAGCTAAACGGATATTTAAAACGTTTGCCGCGCTTGCCAAACGCACCGTAGTTTAATTTCGAACAAGTTTATTTAAGCAACTTTAAAAAAACAACAAGGCTTTCAATGAAGTTGGTAGCTAATTACGAATCCAAATTTGTAACATAAGCACTACTCGTATTTATAACGAATAAATATAGTTTGAGTTCTCAAGACAAAGTCGCTGTAGAAAAAAGCTGCACAACTTTACCTCACTGGCTTGCGTTTGTTCCGCAAATCGACATTTATTCACGTTTGTATGTAATTTTTTGTAGAATCTGGTTCTTGCGGACGGTAGTACATAATGCAATAAATTGTTTACTGGAGTCGAGTTTAAGACCATTTTATACATTTTTATTCATCATCATCACTGTTATAATTGTTGTACCAAAGTAGATCTAACCTTCCCTTTCGAGGATTGCGCGGGTGATGGTATTTATTTGTTTATAATGTTAACTATCTGGTTAGCGAAGCTAAGCTTATATTGCATACATTTACGTGTAATTTTTTATGCAATTTAGTTCAATTGATAACTTTTATATCAAATATGTATTCAAGGGGCTTACTCAATTCAAGATTTTTTTATGTAATTCATTTTTATTTACCTGACCTGTCAATATTTTTTTATATTCATATGATATTTTTATATCATCGTTTTATTCAATGCTTTAAAAATATAAATATACCATGACTGTGAAACTAGTTAGATCTATACGTTACACAGGCCTTTTTTGGTGCTCACTTTTTTTTTCTGTTTAAATATTTCAAAGTTAGTTCCGAATACGTACATACAATTCACAATCCAAAAAATACAAGCAGTAAAAGCTAACGTTTAACATTTACACACGCACCTTCCTCGCACCGGCGGTGTTTTATCCAGACCCCATTGAAAGGGGTTGGTATCTCAAATTTTTCACATTTTTATCCCGTGAATGGAAGGTATGTTTGAATAAAACCGTTATTTATCAGGTTGGTTACGTGAAAGGCCGCCGAGCCTGGACGCATTGTTATCTACATCCTGTCATAACTCACTTAATCTGCAAGGTGTGAAAAAATAACGTTCTTCCTGCCACCGATTAGACACAACGGATTTTTTGGACTTTTGGTCTCATATTCCTACTGTGAGTTAGTGAATTCGGTAAGAGTTAGTTTACCAAAACTATCGGTCGATTTTAACGGTTTTTTCTAGTCTTGCTTTCTTCCAGTATGTGGTGACAAAATTAGTGTCATTATGTTTTTCGAAGAGATGTTAAACAACATTAATAAGTAGGCAGAGTATGCCTTAATCACAGACTAGTAAAAAAATAAGGACTCCGCGCCACTACATTGGCATTATAGCTTTTTCAGAAAGAAGATTGGTTGCCCTCAAAGCATGCATTCCAGGAACCTCCCAATTTGAAAGTAATAAAGTACGGGCAGGTATAACTCAATAATAAAGCACTCTGTTAACGTTGTTCTCAAATTAAAATACCTAGAGGCTCATAAATCCACTCAAACATGTTAACAGAACGTGTTTAAACTTGTTTATCGGCCGAACACACATGGAAATTAAACTATTATGAAATTTTCAACGGAAAACACCTGGTTCCCATTTCGCATGGACGTAGATAAATTGCTTGAATATCGCTGTTCGTTATTTGTTCACGGCTTTGTTTGCATTTGTCAGCGAAAACACAAATAAGGCTATCGTTTGCGTAATAAATAAAGCGTGAAAAAATATTTTGCGACTGTTTAAATTGCATTTTCATTTTGCAAGTCTTTGGATTTCTTTCACCTTACAAATTAAGTGCAATTTCGGCAACAAGGTTTTTTCTGCCAACTAAGGTTTTAAGCGGACAAGGCAAACCTACTTAATTAGAAAACTTTTTCTATGGAACTTTTTCCCGATTGTGTTTTGCCGTAGTTTTCTGGTGTTTTCCTTGAACAAAAATGCAGTACCTACCTTCTATTAAATTCGTTTGCTTTTACTTTTTGATTAAGGCTATTATTTTTGTGGAGCAGTGACTGTTGGATGCACAATTTATTTGTAGTTCAATTGTCATTGTCTCTTGATTCTAGCGTTATGGGTGGAATTAAGATATTTTGGGCCACATATTTTGTCATGTAGATTAAGTTACATACTATAACCGCTTTTGTATTTAAAGTTTCTTCAAAATCTCCAAAGATCGTTGTGTATCTTTTTGGGACTTCTTGGGCTACCATATCTTTGGAATAGAAAACATTTTTATTCAGTTTCAGATTTAATTTCACTACTACTACTATGTTGAAACTAGGAGGTTTTCATTTTTACACCTACTAAAAACTAAGTATACAATGGAAAATAGAACGTAGTTATCTATACCTATATATGAGTTCTTTGTAGATCATGGTATTCTAAACAGCCTAACTTTTGCGTATCTTTCTTTTAATTTTTATGCACCCTACTCTCAACTTTTCTTAAGAAACTAGCTTTACACTGTGGTTATACTTTTTTCAAGATTCCGATTTATTTTCTTGACTCACTTCAGAGTTCGAAAAGTGGATAAAGTTTAATCAGCACTGCATCCAAGCTTTGAACGGGGTTCGCTAACTAAGAAGAGAACCGGAACAAGAAAAAAATATCTTCGCGATCATAACTAAGGCTTTAATTAAACGAATCTGCAAAAATGAACAACGGAAAATAGAGGTGAAATTCAATATAGCTTATTATTTTTCTTTTAACACAATTAATCCTAACTAAACATAACAATTTGTGATTTAATTCGTTATAGCAAAAACCCAGGTGTGTAGTACTGAGATGTACATAGTAAATTGAACCTGAAATGGGGTTTATTGGTGTTATGGTCCAAGATTTCGAATAAAAGGATTGTTTATCACACATTGACTGGTCCGTTGGTCGAGTGGTCAGATACCCTGGCCACGGCACCGATCGTCGCGGATTTGAATCCCGCTAGGGGTAAATGTTTCGTGTGATGAACATGGACATGTACTCATGTCATGGATGTTTATAAACGTATTTAAGTATATCTATCCGTTCACCTAGTATCCATAGCACAAGCATAAACTTAGTTTGGAACTAGGGAATTGGTGTGTCATGTATGGAAAATTTAAATTTATTTAAAAACAAATTATGCTTCATGTTGGAGAGAGAAAATAAATAAGACAACTTAGATTTACAGTTTCTCCTTAAAAGATAAAAACATTACATAAACTCTAAGAAAATATGATTCAAATCTACGGTTTAAAAGCTCATTCTCCGTAATAAATAATAAAAAAAAGCATCACCCACTTAATTCACTTTGTTCCCAACTCATATTCATTGTATTCGGTACCCAACTCGATCAGCGGTTACCGAAAAGGTCGAAGCATCGATTTCCATAAAAACCCACCTCGAACGCAGCCCAGCTGTGGGGATTTAAAAAAGTCTCACGATCCCGCGTAAACAAATGAGATGGTAATGACGACAGTATTCAGTTCAACAGAGAGGGAATACTCGATATTCTAATGCTGGTAATAAAAGTCTCGTATTAGCATCGGAAACGTTCGGCCAGGGAGCCGGCTTGCTAGGCACTGACTTCAAGTGCTTACCTTCCGTAGAAGAAACAAAAGAGGCTGAAAATATTCTGTGTATGAATGCTGACACAGTCTCAAATAGAAATGCATGAAATTTTAATGAAATGAGATGTGATAAAAAAAACTAGTGCTTATCTAATTTCACATAGCTTTTAAAAGGTACTTATAATCATTATTAGCGTACAAAAATAAAAAACAAAGGTTATTATCAATTCAGAAGACTAAAAGCCGGGTAAAATTGTGAAACACCACTGAACTGAACATATTTACTTGTTTAAAATCCAACATTTTAAAATACAATAGTAACAATACATAATAATTGAACCATTTGCCTATAATGCCTCTTATCTTTGTATATTTTTATCAAGCTGTTCTATATACACACAGATACGTACTATTATTTCTTAATATACATTATCTGTGACAAAGAGAAAAAATGGGCTGAATTCTCGTGACTTCAACGAACTTAAATACGAGTTTCACCTATAGACCTAAAGAAGAGGGAGTTCTAAAGTTTGAGATCAGGTAATTTATGTAGAGATTCAGGAATTTATTTCAGTTTGCGAAAGAAAAACTCAATCCCAACGTTTGTTGGGCAACAATAATTTCTGCAAAAAATATTATATATTAGTTCTTTCTCGTTGATATTCAAATAAGAATGGGTATTTTTTGGGTTTTACACGAAATACATAATTAATAAAAAAAAAAAGGTAATTGGTTTTGGGGAATTATTATATGCTCGAAGTTATATCGTAATCTATACTTATAATAAATCTGTAGAGAGGTCAATTCTGTACATGAAATATATTTTCAAAATAACTATCAGGGGGTGATTAGTGATCGATACTGATGCCAAAAATGCAATCAGTAAAAATTTTGTCTGTCTGTCTGTCTGTCTGTCTGTATGTTCCTTATAGAAACAAAAACTACTCGACGGATTTTAACGAAACTTGGTACAATTATTTTTCATACTCCTGGGCAGGTTATAATATACTTTTCATCACGCTACAATCAATAGGAGCAGAGTAGTGAAGGGAAATGTTGGGAAAACGGGAGAAGTTACTCCATTTTTTAAGCTTCCATCGCGTGTGCAGCCTTAATGGTTAAAGTTACATAGAAATCATGTATGACGGAAATAGTTTTTATAATATAAACCATAAACGCGGGTGACACCGCTGGCAGAGCTAGTCGATTATAAAATTAGCGTGATTCCTTTTCTGCGTCTTGATAAGTACATAAATCTTGAATCATATTAAGCCAAACATGAAATTGATTTGGTTTGGATGGCAAATTGTGACTTGATACCCAATACATACCTATAACCCGTCTTTAACGATAAGCTGGATATGAAAAACAGATGGTACATTTTTCTTTGTCCTAAACCAATGAGGCCGGGTTTGAGAATACCAAGTCTACGTAATATAAGCTTTACGATACAAGAACCGAAAATAGGTCAGATTGAAATCAAGCCGAGACCCGGAGCGCATTAAAATAATCATCTGACACACGTACATTTTAAAAATATTAAGCCGATATTCTGATTACGCTGCGCGGAATGCCGAGCACAATTTGGATGAAGTTCAATTAATAAATTATTCACTTTGATTATCGAAGTTTGGGCGGTCAGGTACTGAACTAGGACACGGAATATAGTTTAATATTATTTCCATATTGCTTGCTGCTACGTCGAAATAGGTAACAATATAAATTTGTCTAAAAAGGACGGACCCGTTGCAAAGGAAGTAGAAAAACGAGTGCAATTCAATTTAGTATTTTTTCCTTGTAGTGCAGAATATAACGTTACAGGGTATAGAACAAAATCGATACAGCTACCTACCATTTTCGGGGGCTGACCAGAACATGTGCCCCGCCATTTGTCCTATCAAGCGATAGGTGTAAAGCAATGAAATCAATTATAATTTATGTCAATATTTAAAGCTTGTTTACAACATATTGCATTTCTGATTATTTACACATACATCCTATAAGACATAGGTACATCCAAGTCCTAAAATTCTAATGCCGACCAATAGTTAGGAAAAGGTCTCGGAAAACCTATAAGTTGTCAACAAACACCTACTCTGAAAGATTAGATACGCTTCACCCTAGAACCCTTTGCGAAGATCCTAAATGGCGTCTAAAACTTCACGGCTCAGTATCGCGCAACATACTCGTAGCTCAGCGCCAGACGATTACGTATTGAGCACACGGCTTTATTTAGCAAACTGTTCTTATCAGCGTCTCGTTCACAGGGTTATAAAATTTAAAGGAAACACTTGTCCGCGTCGCTGTCGCGTGTGGGAAAATGTTTATCGCTATTCATTGGGGCGTGTTGGCATATTCCGTTGAGAATTTTGGATAATGCTACGTTTAGAATCAGTTACTATTTGTTATAATTTAACCACATATATCTTTATGTAATTTCCGAGAGGGTAGACAGAGTATAAGGAGTCCAATCAGTCTCTTTAAATCACATTTAGCCAAAAATATTTTTTTCTATGGGTTAGCAGGACATTCGCGAAAAAAATAGTGACATATGGCTGGCTCGTCATCTACATAAACACAAACCTAACATACAACGCAAAAGCAGTCGCTGTTACGACATGCAAGGTAAGTAAACGCACTTTATATATTCTTTATAAGTTGAAAATTGTTAAAAAGTAGTGACAAGTGGCTACACAATCACATATCCAAAATTATACCATCAGTAACCCTTTACGATATGCTAGGCAAGGAACACAGTTGGCATATTCTTTTAAGTCGCAGACTAACATGGGCTGCAATATGATATATCTTTTAGATCATTCAGTACAACCTATCTCATCTTAAAATTGCAATGTTCAAGGTAAGGTGTTTTGTGCTATCAAATGACAACATATATTATGTTGTAACATATTTCTTTTCATCTACTTTATGTTCGTTCCATTCCTCTTCATTAACCTAGTAGTTAATACAAGCTTGCGCAGTCCTGAAATCAAAGAAAGCGGCGGTTACTCAGCGGACTTATTCCACACTCCGCGAGCAAATGTTGTTGGTTCACAATCAAACATGTGTCTCCAAATCAAAAAACTAGCACGGATACAAGGAATATAAAATATGGATGGATGTACGATAACTTTAAATGTAACCATCATCCAATTCTACTGGTTCCTCTGTCTTGCGGGTACGAAGGTCAGTTATTCCATTTAATAACCAAACTCGCTAAAGTAAAAATGATCAAAGCCAACTCGGTTATGAACAGAACAAAGGCGAAGGAAGAAAGAACGTTAAATAACGTATTTTAATAGAACTAATCAACCCAGTTATACAATTAGTTGTAGTACAACTTTTGCTAAAATATTTAAGTTAGCACAGTGAACAATAGACTGCCTAATGACAACTAACTCATTACTCATCTATTTTGGCAGAGCTGAATTTACCATTCCCATGTTGGTCTGGGACTTAAAAAGAATGTGCCAACTGTGTTTCTTGCCCAGCATGATTCAGAAATTATGGGCGTGATGTTATGTTATGTTATGTAATAATTTTAAAACATTTTAAAGTACGTGCCCGGGTTTGAACCAACCAAACGCACGTGTGGCACGAGTCCTTGCCATTAAGCTACCACAACTCAGTAAAATAAATAGGACTAGTGTGATGCAATATCGATAAAAATGCAATAAATTGTCGAAGCAACGTTTTTTACGATCCATGTGTAACGTGTGCACGAATACACTGCACAATCGCGTGATATAGTTTGTTTTGACATATTTTAAAGTTATTCTTTTATAGTACACTACTGTGAATGTAGAATGTATTTTTACGACATGCCATACCTTAAAAATTTCTGTTTTATAAAACTAGTCGTTTTGACTGCAATGTTATTAATTGATTTCGAAACTCAAATTTTTTTTTACAGTCGTTGTTGCAGGTCGTCTGTTTCTATATTTGCCGATCAGTTCTCATTCATCATCATCATCATCAGCCTAAAGGTACTTGTCGATTTTGGACATAGGCCTCTTTTTTTTTTTTTTTTTTTTACTTGGGGAACTCCCACGAGCCGTCACCCTCCGGACGGGGATCCAGAGGGCGGTGTGTCGGACTCGAACCGACTAAACCCCAAGGTGGCCTCCATCGGCGCAGTTCCGGAGGAGCCGGTATCCCCACTGTCGGGACTATACAACAGCTCCTCCGGTAGTGCGCGTGCCGCGCTGCGCGGCTCACCTCGCGCGGCGGTGGTCGATGCTGTGCAGCCCACGCCATAAGTTGTCGGATGCACAGCACCGAGCACGCGCGCGCGTCGAGACATGCCAGGCCACCCAGCATGTCTCAACTACTCCGCCCAGGATTCAGACGCCGATCGTCCCCGAGACCGGCGTCGTGGGCCCACTCTCGCGCTGTGCCCTCTGCTAAGCCAGAGGGCACGCGGAGAGCGTCTTGCCAGAGGGGGCCGCCTTCCACCCGGCGACCCAAATTGAGGGCAGAGCCCTGTCGTCGCGGAGGGAGAGCATCGAGACGCTCAATCCCTCCGCGACCCACCACGACGCGACCCAGCGCGCCCCTGTCGGGTTGCCGAGGATAGGGAGGCGAGCAACGAAAACACTCCGCTCCTCCTCTTCCTCGGCAACCCTGGTCCGGCCGCAAGGGGACTGGCCGTACGGCCATACGGCCGGACCGCCGCAACTGCCCGGATTGCCAGACGTGCAGTCGCGGCTCACCTCGGGGTCCCTCTTCGCTTCAGCCCTGCCATGGCAGGGCCTACTAAGCCCCCCCGGTACGACAAACCGAAGACCCCGGCGGGGGGGTGGACATAGGCCTCTGGCTCATCCTGCGTATTCTTGCTATCTTTCGCATGTCTTCTCTCCGCCTAGCTATCGGGCGTCCAACCTGCATTCTTATTAACTACTAGCTGTGCCAGCGGTGTCACCCGCGTTTATGGTTAATATTATAAAGACTATTTCCGTCATACATGATTTCTATGTAACTTTAACCATTAAGGCTGCACATGCGACGGAAGCTTAAAAAATGGAGTAACTTCGTTTTCCCAACATTTCCCTTCACTACTCTGCTCCTACTGATTGTAGCGTGATAAAAAGTATACTATAACCTGCCCAGGAGTATGAAGGATAATTGTACCAAGTTTCGTTAAAATCCGTCGAGTAGTTTTTGTTTCTATAAGGAACATACAGACAGACAGACATACAGACAGACAGACAGACAAAAATTTTACTGATTGCATTTTTGGCATCAGTATCGATCACTAATCACCCCCTGATAGTTATTTTGAAAATATATTTCATGTACAGAATTGACCTCTCTACAGATTTATTACAAGTATAGATGTTGTAACGTTTTAAATATCTTCAAAGTATTCAATCTCTTTGATCTATCATGACAATGGGATTGGCTAAATTTGTTAAGATATATAAAGAGTAATTAATAATGTGACATATTCATTTTGTTAACACCACCGCATTTCAAATAAACATGAATATTTAATTAAATTGAACCACAGACTATGAAATGACGGTGCTATGTTAGTGACGTTTGTTCTCATTATGAGTAAATTGATATATCCAAATTTATACAATAAACCAATCAAACCACATCTATCGAAGCCATTATAAACTTGTCACGGCAATCGCAATAAGCTATGCAATATTATAGATGGTGAGTTTTTTTGTAACGCTATCATGTCTAAACTCGTCAATTGATCGCTAACAACACGGAAGATTTGGGATACTTCTTTTTGAGAAAATAATTAGATTCACATGGCATAAAAAAAAACTAATTGTTGATCGATTAACGAAAAACTGGCATTAAAATACCGTCATCATCTCAAGCGAAACTATGAGGAAAAAATAGTACGTCAAAAAATAACTTAATATGAAATTTGCTTCTAATGTAGTTTATAATATCTTTGCAGTAACAATTTTACAAGTTACATTACAAAGACTTGCAAAATTGTCATCCAATTTGTCAGATTGCTTTTCATTAATGATTCCATTATATAGTATACGTAGTATAACGGTATTGTTGAGTAGACAATATATTCTACGAAATTATTATTACTAAATATTTTTTACTAAGAAAACTTTCCATAAAATTTTCGCATAAGTCACACGATTAAAGTTTTAAATATGAAAGCAAACAGAGAACGCTTGAAATGCGCGTAATTACCCTCAGCTCCAGTGCGCACGACAACTACTATTCAAAGTATTTTCGATAAGTATCGCTACGGGACGTTCTCATAATATCGGCTATGCAAATGAAATGAAACCGTGGATAGGGTTTGCATGTAGTAAAAAACTTCTCAAAGTATAATTAAAATAAATTGGATTTTTTTTATTAAGAAGTTGCAACATATTTCAACCTCAAACTAAAGGCTTTATTTGCATTTGCAATACAAACCATCGTCATTTTTTACAGCGTTATCTTATTCTTATTCTAATTTAACAAGTTTGATTAAGTTTACCGTTAATATATAAATAGTTTAAGTATACTATAATATATATAAAAACGGACGATTTATTCATTGACAACACACTGCTTGAGATGGGCAAGAAGAAAATCCAACAATAGGTTTGTAAGTTATCCAACATATATTTCTAAAAAAAAATATTTAACACTTTGTAACACCTTATCGCTGATAATTAAACAGACATGGTAAAATAACATAGGTACCTACCACGGAACACTAAAATCGCACAACGAGCCAGCATTTATGCAGTGTGCCCAAAATGCTTGGGCGTAAACCCATCTCTATTTTTATGTGATTCGTAAGGCACGGGCGGGTTATTGAGATATTTATATTCAAATGGTCCTGCATGAAAGGGTATAAAGGCTCTGTATCTCAAGTCATGTTTGAGTTTTATTCAATATCTTTGTATTTTCCAACAGTGAGAGGTTTTTGAATTAAAACATCAGATAGATGGCGTAACTGTGACATGCCGTCAACAAAGAGCCAATAGTGACAGTGATAAGACCACGAGACACCCTCGTGCCATCTGGCGGTTTTTGTATTTTTTAAATACCCTCATTAAGTATAGCAATTTTTTGCTTACCCAATTTTCTTGATAAACGAGAAACGAGTATTCGACTCGTGATATAACAATATGCTGGAAGACGAGCCTATGTAATCTTGCGAAATTCTGCTCATTTATTTTACCAATATAAATTTATTTATTAATATTTTGAGAAGAAAATTTTATTTTACTTAACATAGTGACATCGAAAACAGAATACACATATCGTCTTTTTATCAGGACGGGAAAAGGAAATAACCATTAAGCCACACGAACCGGACAAAACCAAGTCTGGAGTGCCCCAACAGCAGAGAAAGTGATTTAACGTTATCATAAGTACGAACTATCGTGGAGCGGGTAAACTGTAAATGGTTAACTTGTTCAGCACACCAGTGCTAATGTAAGGGGCGTGTCGGCCGCCGGATGCGGACGAAACGCACGACTTACCCCACAGGGTAAACACCCCAACTAAAAGCCGCCTCTTAGAGGGCTTACACACGAGCGACAGCGTATTAGGTGGGTGACAGTCGCTTGCGACCGCCGGATATGGCAAGCAACTAGTTGAGGTTCATAGCTATCAGGTCAACGGTTACCAATAGCCGTCAACGCTACAATACTTGATACCACGTTAATCACTAGGTTAATGCAAGCAACAAAGTATTACTCACAATCATCAGATATGTGTTGCCCACTGTCACCTAAGGTCGGAATCTGCTTGTCGCCAACAACTAGCTATCACCAACCGCTTTTCGGCCATTAAAAGAACTACAAGTTAACAACTACAACTTGTTGTTTCTTATACTTAGATTCTAAGTCATCAGCTGCAAGTCGCAACATTAACGGTGGTCGACTATCGTAGACCAACGGTGGCAATTAAAAACTCATCATCAGCTACAAATTTAAGAAAATCACCGACATCGTGAGCTGCGAGTCATCGACTATCAACGACGGTCACCTACCGTCGACACAGACAGACACTAGTATCTCGCTCATGTACAACCGCCCTTACGGAATGAAGAGATATATCTACAGCAAATCTACGAGGTTTCTGGAAGCGTTCTGCTTGAAAAAGTGAATTTTTCGTTGAAATAAAACGCGGATGCAATGGAGCGTGCGGTAGATGTGTTTCAACTGGCTTTTGTGGATGCTTTGTCTGCGTGAAGCAAACAAATAGCTAAACAAAAGTGTTTTGTGCCTTCGCACTTTTATATGGAACAATATTTAAAGCATTCCAAATTTGCCCTCTACGTTTAGAGCAATAGGGTCAAAATAATTTTTAATATTCAGATATAACTAACGATAGATGGCGTCATGGTAGTCAAGAAATTAAAACGTAACGTACCTAACCTCTTATTCAAAGACATGTATTTTTTTTTAAACTTGAGTCTTCACTATGTTCAAGTAATATTAAAAAAATGTATACAGTGGACCCCCGGTAATCCGACAAACGATTTTTTCGGATTATAAGTTATCTGCCATATGGTTATGGTATATATGGTAATGGTATATATAGTGGATTTTTTTTTTTAATTGTACCATGTAATCAGACAAATTACAAATCAATATAAATTATAAATTTTCAAGACTGACACACCAATTCCCTAGTTCTAATCTAAGCTTATGCTTGTACTATAGATACTAGGTGAACGGATAGACATACTTAAATACGTTTATAAACATCCATGACTCGGTGCAAATGTCCATGTTCGTCACACGAAACATTTGCCCCCTAGCGGGATTCGAACCCGCGACCCTTGGTTTCCACCCTTGCTTTCCTTGTCCAGGGTCTCTGACCACTCGACCAACGGGCCATATGAAATGGTGATCTAGATTATGATTAAGTACATTAAAAGCATAATGATAAAAATACCTTATTCTCATGTCATACACTTTACATAAGTTGTTAATTCTAAAAGTAAATCATACCTCAACTTATTTATATTAAAAAAAGGTTCATACGAACACCGATAGTCTGCTATCATAATTGTACTAGGCGACGTGTACCAGTTGCAACCTGTTCAATCATGCATTATTGTCCTACAAAAGTACAGTGATTTATGCATGTGCAATACAAGGGACTCCGAATTACCGGGGGTCCACCGAATTACAAATATTCTACGATATCGAATATTGGTAAAAGCAAAATAAAGTCAAACTAAATTCCGTTCGGGTGAATCAGCGGGTGAAAAGCAAGACAAAAGAAAACACAAGAAACAAAACGAAACTGAAACGCTGCGCAAAAAGGGTAAAGTTACTTAAAACATCAAAGAACATTTCGAACTTAATGTAATTTTATAAATTTCATCTAACTGGCTAGTAAAATGTATCCAACATTTTAGTTAACAAAAGAATACTTAGATTTTATTTATTAAACCTCTCGTCTGAGGCAAAGGCATTAAATGTATAAATCTAACAAATGCTTTTCGTTGCTTTTCAATTGTATGTGCTGTCTAACAAAAAAGACTAATGATCGAATGATAAAGATGGAATCGGCTAAGAGCGAAACGGATTTATGCACATAGGGCTTTGCATAAATTTATAAGCAATTTTTATTAGGTGAAGCCACAAATTTCCGTAATAAGGACTTTTTTTTTCAAAATGTACGAATATCGGCGTTGCAAAGTGTTATATAAGTTTCGTAAGCAACTGGACGCTTACTTCGATTTTTTTGAAGTCAAAAAGTCGGTTGATTTTTTTAGAAATTTGTATGAACAGTAGACTCGAGTGTTTAATACATTCCCAGTTAATATATTTAATATACAGACTATGGTATTATAAATATTTAAGTATTCTTAGATGTCAGGCACGGAATCCTAGGAGATGCAGGGCATTCGTCGCTTTCTTTTTCCAGTTGTATTTTATGGGTATTTGCCAGTTAGCTAATAGATATTAGTTGGTTTGCTGTTACTTTTTTTCTCGATCTTTGTTCCTCACCCTGTTTGGCCCGGGCCATAAATTTTCTTTTGGCATTAAAACACTAGGGCTGTCCCTCACACCTATTTGTCGTGGCTTGGCATTGTACCATTGCGTTGCGGACGCACTATTGCAGCTATAAACAAGCGTGTTACCAGGACTCGCGGATGACGATAAATTCCGTCAACTATCGTTATAAAACAACAAACAGCCATTGCGGAGCGCAATTCAAAAGCACTCTGTTAGTGTGGTGAGCAATACGGATTTGGAATTTTTGCACCATGCTAGGATTTGTCTAACACCCGTAAAATCGGAATCACAAAATCAGCACAAACTTTGACTCGACCGTATGTATACAAAACATAACTATAACTCTTGGCTAGGTATGTTGTAATCATACAGTGAGTAGTCACATCCACGTATACATTTGTTTGTCAGGGCTTGGCACTACAACGTTGTTGCGGCCGCACTATTGCAGCCATAAACAAGCGTGTATCCGGGACTCGAGAATCACAATGAATTATGATTATGATCGTTAAAGCAAAGAATGCAAAGAAAACTAAATGTGTAAAGTTCTCAATGCCAAATGTGAGGCAAGCTAGTATTACAATTATAATGAACGATGAGTCCATTGATGTCGCTAATCAAACTACATTTCTGGGCATCACTCTAGACTCAAAATTACAATGGTCTCCCCATGTTTTAAACCTGGCACGAAGACTTAGCTCAGCTGCGTATGCGGTTAGGAAGATAAGAAATCTTACTGATGTAGAGACGGCTAGACTAGTTTATTTTAGCTATTTTCATAGCATTATGTCCTACGGTCTGCTTTTATGGGGATCCGCAGCTGATATCCAGACAATTTTTATACTGCAAAAAAGGGCAATTAGGTCTATATACCAACTTAGACCTCGCGACTCCCTAAAAGAGTTATTTAAGGAAATCAACATACTTACTGTGGCATCTCAATACATTCTTGACTGTTTATTATATGTATTTAAAAACATGCATTCTATCCCTAAAAAAGCGGATAGTCATAACATTAATACTAGAAACAAGCATAAACTGGCTGTCCCAAATCTAAGTTTAAGTAAAATTAGTAATTCATTTGTGGGACAAGGTATAAAGATGTTTAATTTGCTGCCACATGATGTTGTTAACCTACCTATGCACAAGTTTAAGCGGTGCATTAAAAAAAATCTTATGCAAAAAGGTTACTATAAGGTTGAAGATTTTTTCAATGACAAAAACCGATGGTTTACAAATTATTAATCATTATTATTGAGTTCTAAAAATACTAATTGTATTTTTTTTGTATTAAATTCGCCTTTTTATGAAATTAATTATGACAGCACAGTTATAATAATTCATTCATTGAATTTTAATTATATGACATTGTTTAAAAACCTTTGAGCGGTGTTTTATAGTTGGCTTGTTACAATTCATTTTTATTATTCTCTGACTAACCTGAGTAGTCATGCTCACTAAAAAGTTTCTGGGGTGGTGGCGCTATGTGGCGGGTCGTTACATTCCCTAACATATGGTTGAGTGAAGCGATGGCTGACACATACGTCATGCTTGGGAACAGGTGCCGCCCTTGGGGACTGGTCTGCTCTGGTCGGGTCAAGTTTTTGGTTGTAATTTATATATTTTTATTTTGATACTCTACGACAGGCCCACACTAAAACGTGGTTCAAAGTTAATTATGATTCATACACCTTGTATAAATTGTATTGAAAAGAGTAACTACCGAGTTTCTTGCCGGATTCTTCTCGGTAGATACAACATTCCGAACCGGTGGTAGAATCATATAGCTGTGGCTTTACCTGTATTTGACGATTTATAAGTGTTTCTTTGAAACCTATATAAATAAAGAATATTTTGACTTTGACTTTGACTTTGAAACAATAAAACAACAATTATTTTAAAATTAATTTTTAATATTAAAAAAAATTAGGTGCCGTATCTATCAAATATAATTTAGAGTGATAAAATTATTGAATCTCATTTGGAAACTAACACTGTTCTAAGTTTACGTTTATTTTTAAGTAAATACTTTTGGCACTTTGAACCAATATAAAAGGGCTTTACTTTGATACAATATATATATAACAGTACCTACCTAACTAAGTATTTATTGTATTGTATTATTTCAGATTAACTAAGTGATATACAATAGAACTGCGTTACAAACGCACAATTGCAACCATAAACAAGTTTATACGCGGAACTTGCGAATGACGATAAATTCCATCAGCAATCGTTATAAAACGACAAACAACTACAACGGAGTGGAATGCGAGTGCACTCTGTCGGAGCAGTAAAAGCTATACGGATTTAAGACTCTTAGTCTTTTAGGTTTTACGTTTTGTATCAGTTCTATGTGTTCTAAAATGAATACGTAATATTATGTGAGCTAGAATTTGCGGAGATAAAAAAAAATATCGGAACACGTCGCCTATTTAAATTGAAAACATTTGGCCTCGTTGGTATAATGATGGCTTTGCGACTTCACACGGGAACATACAGTTGTTATAACGTCGGTATTTCTCTCAGGGTGTGTATTTGTGGTATTGTCGTTACTTCTAATCTTTATTAAAATTGCTTAAGCTATGTAACTTTGCCATAAGAGTGATTGTTGTCAGCAATTTCAAGACATATGCCATATAAATAATAATAAATAATAAATAAATATCCGACTACATCACATACATTGATCTGACTCCGAGGTAAGTAGCTTAAGCACTTGTGTTACAGATATCAGAATCAACAGTGGTATTACAAATATATAATTAAATATTGGATATTAACACCCAGACACAGAACAAACACAAGTATTCATCACACGAATGTTTGTCCTGGGTGGGGATCGAACCCACAACTCTTGGCACATGGGGCAGGGTCACTACCTCATGCGCCATCGAGCTTGTCATATAACACAAAACAATTATATTTTTAGCTCAAAATGATCTATGGAGCTTATTGCTTTTTGAAGTGTAATAGTCGAAAATAAGCTCTTCCTCTGCAGCCCCTACGGAGATTGCAGGCGTGATAATACAAGGTTAATGTTAGTTTATGCTGAACCTCTTATTTAACTAATTATTCTAAGAAACTTACTTATTTAACACAATATTCTTAAGAACTAATTTAAAGAATTATAGATAATGAGCAAAAGCATTCTTTTTTACTTTTCATATAAAATAGCCAATCAGCTGATCAACTTTTGAATAGAAAGTAAAAGAAAATAGCTCTTTGATAAAATTCTTTAAATTAGTTCCTTAGAATAATGAGTTAAGTAAATAGGTAAGTGATTTCGCATGAACTAAAAATATGAAAGTGCTTTTACGAAATCAAAAAGCCAGATTACCTTAAACTGACGTACCATAATAATGTATGGAATCGCCCAATTTACATCGTCATTATAATTATCCGGCAACGATGGCAATTTCCTTTATTAATTCGCCATTGAGCACGATTTTGAATACTTATATTTCCAATAATTGAAAAACTTCACTGGTTTCCTCACGGAACATTACTGAATTTTTATGAAAATTTAAATGTATTTTTACTAATTAAAATATATTTCAGTAACTCATATGTGTAAAAGTACATAATATGCACTATGTGTAAACAAACAAATGAGTTGGTATTATTAACGAATAAACGAACCCAGACCCAGACTGACTTCTATGCCAATATTAATGTACATTCTACATAACATCACGCCCATAATTCCGGAAGAGGTAGGCAGAGTCAAAGGTGCAGCAAGCCCTTTTAACCACATTCAGCCAAAAATAAAACTTAGCTGGGTTAGAAGGGAAATTGTGAAAAAGTAGTGGCTAGCTTGTCGCCTACACAATCACATACCCAAAACCCGATATAGTTACCATTAGTCGCCTTTTACGACAAGCTTGGCAAGAAACACAGTTGACACATTATTTTTAAGTCCCAGACCAACATGGGACAATTTTAATGTACGTCCTTTCATTTAATTTTTTTTTTTAAGAATAAAGTCTGTCGTAAAGTTCGCTAACTTTATGACTACGCCTTGGAATGTTTATTCTACGTAGAAGCTGCCGCCAAGAAACTCAGTAGTTACTTTTCAGACATTGCTATTGCTATTTCAGCTATATTGACTTTAGGTCAACATTAAAGGAATCATCATCGTCCTAACGTTAAGTCCTAGTGTTTAGTCGCGGTCTGCTTAGACCATGATCCAGGATTTAGCGAGCTTGGTAATTTGAAGCGACTGCTGATCTGATCTTTGTAACCCTTAAACAGGGGAACCAGACATTTTTTTGGATCATGGTTACACATCTATAGTTGTTGGAAAAGCGGGCATAGCAGGTTTCATCACGATATTTCCTTCACCGCCGAGCTAGTGGTATAAATACGTACATAGATTTGAAAAATCGAGAGGTACATGCTCGGGTTTGAACTAACACCTGGTTAAGAGGCGCGTGTCCTTACCATTGTGCTACCACCGCTTCTTCATAGTCAACATTAAAGGAAATACAATAAACAAGACCATTCCTGTCCATTTTAGCACATGAAATTCTTATTTGCATATGTTTGTTCAATGTTTTATCAGACATAAAATTAAATACTCGCATTCACAAATATGAAGTATAGAACTCTCGTTTACTTAAATACGTCGGCTACCTCAATCTCAATAAGTTGTATTTACATAGGACGGACGAATTATTACGGAGTTCAGCTTGTGTTTGTAATTCAGAAGGTAGTGTTTTGTTTCACTGTATTCCTGTGATGTTTTTAATTATGCTTCAAATGAAACTTTGTGTTAAATCGTAGGGGTAGGATAAAATAATGAATGGTAATTTGTATTCTAGTGAAAGTTTGCTTTATTTAGGGTCAACTGGATGTTAAATGGTACTCAGAAAGAAAATCGTAACAGCTACCGTAGAATGTAGACTACAAAGGACCATGTGCAGGAGACATCTAACTTTTGTAAAGTGTCGCCTACACACTGCCCGCTCATAGCCACGAATATGTAGCAAACTAGTAATGAATAAATTAATTAATCATACTAACACGCCTCCAAACTAAATTTATAGCTTGTCCTAAGAATACTAAATATCGCAAAGCCATATTTTACATTTAAAAGCTGCGTATTGAAATATTTACGAAAACAAAATGATGTTATGTATGTACAAAGTATTTGCATAAATAAATAAACTAGCTTTGTGATCAGTGAAAAAATCCGAGGAAGCTTGTTCATTGAAATAACTATAGATGCGTAAATAATATAATATTATTTTTCTGATTCTCTAGGCATTGTGGCGGTCAAGTTGCAGTAGGTTTTACTCGTATGTAATACCTAAACTTTTAAAATTCATCCATCTAATGAGACCGCGACTAGGAATAATTGTAAGAATAAAAACCGCATTTGTAGAAAGGACGTTTTACATCTACAGCATCGGCGAATAATCGTTTTTCCATAGACGTAATGCGACTTGCTGATTGGTTTATTACGACTTACATTGCTAACGACGCAGATTTGGACTCTGATCACAAAATATCAGTTCTGATTGGCTCTTTGAGTTTTATCGGTTCTAGAAACCTGGTAATAATCTACATGCTTGTACCTATTTTTATTGCAATTGTAAATTGTAACGTTGCAAGTCTTTTTCCTTGACGTAAATTAGCAAACTGTAGCACTTTTCGTGTTGTATTGTCTTTTTTATGTAGCCAAATACCATTACGAGAGCTTTTTGAAAATTCTACGTATTAATGAAAATTTCAACAATAAATCAGTTATATTTATTGTTGTCTTATGGATTCCCTTAACATTACTTACTTATGCTGTAGTAGTATGTTCAAATTAGGTCCAAAGCATTTTTGTGACACATTGCTTCAACTCGACATTGATCACATAAGTGATGTATTAATATCTTCAATAGTTTTATATCCATGTTTTATATACAAAATAAATCATTGTGACTGTTTACCACTGTGCAGAACTGCAGACCCTATGCTTCTTTGCTATCTTCCATATTATAAGAAAGTTTATTGATTACTTCACCGTTCATTAACAATTCAGAACTGAATGTTAACATCTATTTACCAAAAAACATAAAGTAACTATTCGCTGTATTTAAGCAATAGCTTTGTAGTGGCATAAAGCATTTGTTTAAAGTTTTCGAGTTTCTGCAAACTTTTCTTTACGATTGTACTTTTAAGTTGTTTTTAGACAGTTTATTTTAACGACACCTAGTTTAACAAGTCGAATGACCAGGATTTTAATTAACCTAGATCGGGATCAGAGATAAGGACTTTTTGAAAAATTTACTGATTGTTCTAAAAAATATATATTTCCTTTTCAAGAACCATTAACAATGAGAAGTCGCCGTCTATTTTACTGTTTAGCGAATATAGTTCTTCAACAATCTATAGTTTCTCATTACGAGTATTAAGACAAACAGTTCTTAAGGATAGTACATGTTCGATAGACAAAAATCCTTTATCTTCTCTTTTTAAAGTAACCTAATTGAAATGCTTAAACAATATCAACAATATAATTATATAGCTTCTAAGAAGCTAGAAGAAGATACTAGAAAAAAATCTTTTATGTTTTCCTATTTGAAGTCACCTTTTGAAACCTGTAAACAATATCTAAATTTCTAATTAGGTAATTCTAAGAAGCTAGGATAAATATATTTTGCAGCTACAGCGATAATTAATTTTGTTCACTCTAATATCCTAGAGTACTATTTTAGAGTAACTTTTACATAAAATTTACGGAATATTCATCATTCCCTTGTTTTCTCCTAATTAAAGTCGAGATAATCTAGAATCTAATAGTTTCATTAAAAAAAAAAAATTACCTTAACGTAGACACGATCAACCTTTGTTTTCAAAGAGACCTGAGTTTCAAATTAATAATTACTTACCTTTCTTTCATCTAAGAATAATAATTTTGAATTCATTCTAGTCGCCATTTTATGCGCAAAAAGATGGCAAATGATTAGCGCAATTTCATTAATTAAGCTAACAAAGGAAGATAAATTATTTTTTACAAAAAAAAACGTCGTTAGTCCATTAAATGTTTCTTTTGAGGACTTTTGGGATTTGACGTATTTGACTTTCGAAACCTAATTAAATCGGTTGATTAATATTTAATATTAGAAGGCAATAACGAAGGGCAGATTGACATGTTTATATAAATATATAAGACAATTTTAAGGGCAAGCTATTATTGAAAAAAAAAGGGAATGTCAAAAGGTATTATAAATTATATTTTACATCGAACATTTTCTATTTACTGGACTGAAGCTGTGAAAAAAGCCAAATCAATAATTTTGTCATGCAATTGAGAGGAAGAAACTTAACTGTTAACTAGTCAACTGATAACAGTTTAACTGAACTGTTAACTTACTAGTTATTTGTAATAAGTAGTTTCTGACTCCTACTTTAATTATAGTGTACCAATATACTGGGCTTCGTGTTGCATGACCCAATACTCAATATCAGATGGCTCCAACGAAAAGCGGTGAAAAACTTTTAATTATTCCCTTCTGCGCCCAACAAGTCGCTAAGGGTGGTAGCTCACTGACTTATAACAATTTTGTTTTAGTTACAAAACTAAGCAGCCTAGTTGGCAGGCGTATTATTAAATATTTAATGTCCACCGTAGAATATGTGAAGCCTATGATCTCATTTACAATAATTAAAATAATGAAATAAAGAAAAGTCAACAGTTCTAAAAATAACGGAAAATTAGGTGCTACCTGTTTAATTTTTTATATATTTATTATAAGATGCAAGATAATCATCTACATAATCGCAATGCCGAAACACAGATTTTCGAGTGAACAGACCAACATAGGACTAAGTTACAAATAAGTAGAATAATACAAAGAGCTGCTAACGCTAAAATAGTGTCTTATTTAAATATGCTGTTTTTTATTATTTGTAACCATTTATTACGCTTTTAAAAAAGTACTCTTAAGATATTTCGAGGTAGTCCTAACAATGATTTTGCTATTGCGTTTCTCAAAGAAGGCCCTCTACGTTACTATAACACTCTGTTACTGTGACCCCTACGTAATGGTAGATTGCGGCCTTTATCTCCCGCGACCTGATATCCCAGATATCTGATGGCTTCGGAGCGGTGAGCGTTAATTGCCGACCTTTGTATCGATGTGTATAACTAATCTCGGATAATTAGTGGGGTATTAATAGACAACGGCCTAGGCGCGTAACTGGGGGCGACATGACTTGCCTTACAGAATCTTTTTGTAAAAGAAAATAAAATTATTGTTGTTAAATAAGAATATGCATTTTATCATACTCATAGAGGTGAAATAAAAAACAATGCGAAAGGGGCGTCATTGAATTTCTTCGCCTAGGGCACCATCGAATCTTTTGTGCTAAGTTTGTTCCAACCGTCGCCGTTATTCGCATCATTACTCGCATCTAGTACACTAGTTGAAAGAATAGTTAATTTTTCATACTGATGTATTTTGACAAACAATTTGATTGCTTTGGCTCTCATTTTGGAATATTAGTTTTTTCTGTTTCTGTTTACAACAGAAACTATTTCATTATATGTTTGGGTACTTTTACGCATTGTTATGGCAGCTTATTTTTACTTTAAAAGTATACAATTTATAATAATTGGGTCATTGAGGCACTATCTTGTTGATAGCGGTAGAGCATTAAGTAAGTACAAATAAAATTAAATATCATAAAATTGAATTAAGAATGTCCATAAGTGTTAGTATTTACTGTAAGTACACCAAAATTGTTTATTACGTCTGCTACTAATAGATACATTCAGAACATGCTCAAGAATTTTCACTACCCAGACGCGATGGAACGGAAGCTTTTAATTTCCAAATTGATTACCACCCACACAGATTGTAGGTTTTAAAATAGACGCAGCATGCACGAGCAACAATGTCCTATTCATGCGCAGAATGTCAATTCCACTTTGCGAATTTTAAAATATTAAGCTTTAATTTTAGTTTCAGCAAAAAATTCCAACCTACATCGGACTTTAATGGGGCATAATTTAGTCGCTAACACTGAAGAATTTCGACTTAATAACTGCATACCAAGTAAAATGGCCGTGCAATTACCCAGAGTTGCAATAGCGAGTATGTAGCTACCGTTCCCGAGAAAAGGCATTAAAATTGTTGAATTGCTTGTAAATTACATTTATGACTCACTCTGTCATTCTCTCAAGTCTAATGAGTTGCTGAGTGACTTAACTCGGAGTGTTTATGCTCACGAACATTAATTAAAGGCAGAATGATATGTGCGTTTCACACGAAAATGCGTGGCGTACGAACATAGGCGTAAGTAATTCTCTCTATTAGTGATTCTGTGTCTGAAAATCTGTGGACATAGTTATTTTACTTCTGACAGAAACTCATGATTACAAAGCGATTCATTTAATTTTACTGTTTATATTATAATAGGTATATATCCGTTTATAAAATACTACCTGTGCCCGCGGTTTCACCAGGGTTTATGGTTAATTCTTCTTCCAATGAGGAGAAGTTTCTTAATTTGTTTCTTTTTTATTTCGAAGATAAAACAGAATACATTAAAATTAAGTATAATAAACATCCCACTGTCCCATGTTGGTCTGGGACTTAAAAATAATATGCCAACTGTGGTTCTTGCCTAGCAGGTCGTAAAAGGTGACTAATGGTATATCGGGTTTTGGGTGTGTGATTGTGTAGGCGACAGGTTAGCCGCTTGTCACTGCTTTTTCACAATTTTCCATCTGACCCAACCCGGCTTTATTTTTGGCTGAATGTGGTTGAAGGGGCTTGCTGCCCCTTCGACTCTGCCTACCCCTTCGGGGATCATGGGCGTGATGTTATGTATGTATGTATGTATGTATGTATGTATAATAAACATTGAATGGGGTAATTAACACTAGCATTAACAATTAAAACTGATTAATGATTTTAAAAATAATTAAAAATATATTTTACAAATATTGCACATAAATCATTTCGCATAATTTGTTTACTTGTTTATTCTTTATATTTTTAGACAGTGAGTCAGAAGGTAAGTAAAGTGTGTAGAGATTATGCCATATGGCGTTCGATTCTCTCTGCCTACCCCGCTAGGGAAGTGGCGTGAAATTTAGTTTAGTTTAGGATCAGAAGTTGTTAATAAAAGTATCTGCTAGAAATCCATTTAACGTGGCTCATTGGGTACGATTACAGTTCAGTCCAATAATACTTATTATGAGATAATATCTGATACTGAATCCTGCTTCTATAAGGATCCATTTAGTATTTATTAGTTAACCTTTGGAGATCAGGCTAACTTGTTTATGCATTTAATAGCTTAAAATGTCTTTAAAATTTGAAGATTATTTACAAACCATTGGGTTTTTTGATGAGAGCTGATCTAACTAGGTATTAGCGCGAAGACTATACTTAAGACTTTCTAGAAAATCTAGGCAAAATATTCATCAAAATAATAAATAAGTGATTAAACAATTCTGACAAAATTTTCTGACAATACTCTACTTCAAATTATCTTAGCATATTTGTACAAATTCCCATGGTACCTAGCTAATTAAGCCCTAAGCTGTATGTGGTTAAATGTTTGTTTTATTTGTTTATAAATAAGCCCTCATCAAAAATCCTAGAACGTAAAACTTTCTACAAAGTCTAGGCAATACAAATCCTGGTGATGGTTTATATGGTATAAATCGACGGAAGCCTGTACTGACAAGTACACATCTAAACTCAGAGTGAATGAAGTGGAACCACCTGTATAGATCTTAGCTGCAAGGGTGACGGACGCATACCGTTTACGCAAACGTGCAAATGCATCCAATTTGCAGTAAAGTGTCGCACCATTACATGATTCCGATAGAGGGGATGATGCGCTCAGGACCCATCGACATTATTTTCTACGTAGGCACTTATAATAGTTTAACAGGATTGTTCTGTTTAATGACATACTAATATATTATTGGGTAAATATGTAGGTATTTGGCTCGGTAGCGCATTCGGTAGTGACCCTGCCCTATGCGCCAAGAGCTGTGAGTTAGATTTCCACCCAGGACAAATATTCGTATGATGAATACTTGTGTTCGTTCTGTGTCTGGGTGTTAATATCCAATATTTGATTATTTATTTGTAATACCACTGTTGAAATTAATATTCATAACACAAATGCTTAAGCTACTTACCTCGGAGTCAGATCAATGTATGTGATGTAGTCTGATATTTATTTATTTATATTATCTCCTCTTTTCCATGTTGATCTGACTGACTTATACAGAAACAACGAACTGTGTTCCTTGTCTAGGATGTTGTATTGTTCTTCTAATGGTACCCAACACGGGTATTGAATTTGTAAGTTTATAGGTGACGAGCTAGTCACAACTTTTTTATAGGTTTTCATCTAACCACGATCAACTTTAATTTTAAATAAATGCGGTATAAGAAGAAGCTTAGTCCTCCTTTGACTCTGTCTATACTTACGCAGTTTGCAGCATAACTGTATGGATATACTCGAGATATTGCAACACAATTTTATCATATATCGAGTAATTTAATACCCCCATCACTAGCCATTTCTTAATGTGCTGTCATCGGTATCAAGCTATGATGTGAACAGTATAGATTTTGTAGAATATTCAGTGGAAGATAGTTAACCAGGAAGCCTAGTTGTTGTATTTTAATAATTATTTAGCTAACTTTGGAATCTTGGTTCTATATATATAAATATATAATAATATATAAAAAATAAATAATACTAAGAGTAAAAGCACTCTTAGTATTATTTATGAATGCTTTAAATGA
Organism: Glyphodes perspectalis; assembly: GCA_951394215.1. Classification (NCBI taxonomy): domain Eukaryota; kingdom Metazoa; phylum Arthropoda; class Insecta; order Lepidoptera; family Crambidae; genus Glyphodes; species Glyphodes perspectalis. Next base: position 6,822,196 of record OX596215.1, read on the forward strand.
GTTAAATGTAACATAACATAACATCACGCCCATAATTCCCGAAGAGGTAGGCAGAGTCAAAAGGGCAGCAGGCCCCCATTAACCACATTCGGTCAAAAACAAAACTGGGCGGGGTTAGTTGGAGAATTGTGAAAAGTTGTGACAAGCGGCTAGCTCGTCGCCTACACAATCACATACCCGAAACCCCATATACCATTAGTCGCCTTTTACGACATGATAAGCAAGAGACACAGTTCGCACATTCTTTTTTAGTCCCAGACCAACATGGGACTAATTAACTGTATTAACTGAGTACACAGTACATAACTGAGTAAAATATTTTTCATGCATATTCTCAATTAATTTAATATGATCCGATCATAAACTTATCGTTCCTACGAAAGATTTGAAAATACTTGATCTGTATACGTCTACAATACTAATACCGCGCAATCTCGTCAGCTATTATTATTACGATATTATCCTTCGCAATACTTATTCAGGTTATTTCTCGCGTTATAGTTCTTAATAGCTCCATTCGATAGCTTTGTTCTAGTTTACGTGAGAGGAAATGTGTAAACAGTCTTTTCCGATAGCACATTTGTTTTTACTGAACCTTTAATACTACATAAATCTATATTATTATTACTCGTATATGTACATTGATGGTAGTGGTATTAATCTTTGAATCATGAGAAAATATCTCCAGAATAGCTTATCACAACTTCTGCATAATCTTTCGTTTCTCAAGCACTACAAAAGAAAAGTTTCCTGATTTAAAAAAAAAATGATGTTTAGTCGGTGAGTTAATAAAGCAATATCATATAAATATCGAAATTAGCGAAGCCGCAGCGTTTCAAATTTCTGGGGCGTTGTGACGTCACTTTACGCAAAATATTGTAGGGCTTAGTGACATCATTTTAACACGCTAAATCTTCGTGAATTTTTGTTTGCCACACAAATGAAAAACATAGCACCTTTTATTAACGTAACAACCAACAAAAAAAATATTGTTTTCTTAAAACAATAGTATTATAATCTGGATTCTAAGAACTTTATCGCCGACTATGTACAATTTCAATACAAATTTTCTACATAGCCACCTATTAAGGTCACCCAGGGTCCTCAACCTATTACTAAACTTATTGGAGTTACTCGGTATTGCTATTGCCACTGATAAATTAATCGGGGCGCAATTTCATTAAGGAAAAAAGGATCTATCTAACCGATCCGCAATCAATTGATCGGTAAGGAACACGAAAGGGCAATTGTTAATGACGCTATTAGTTCTCCCATACTGATTCTTATAATGTGCTTTTGGTGGTAGCTAGCAAGGTCTTGCACTTTGCTCCCGAAGGGTGCTGGGTTCAACTCAGGGCGCGTAGCACTGGATTTTTTTATTATAAGTATATTCCGGTTCTTAACACTAGCTCGGTGGTCGGGGAAACATTATGAGAAGAACTGCACATTGATATATATGGGGTTGACCAAGACTAAATCTGAAGATCTGATGGCAGTTGTTCAACGTGATAATTGAATTAATGATCCTTAATCCGTTTTTAAAACCATTCAAGACATGTCGGTCTTAATTAATTAATTAAACATGACATTTTATTAAATTCAAAAACTGTCGAAAGATTTTCTTGAAATTTGAAAGTACCGATACGCTATTTTAACTTTTAATTATACCACCGGTATTCTTCTACTACTGTATAAGTATTAGTATTGGTAGTAAATGTTCTTCCTAGTTAGACCACTTGGCTACAGTCTCTTAAATTGAAGCAATATCAATAAGTCAATATATGCTCTAGCAAAAAATATGAAACAAAAACTATCCGATCGCAATCAACAGATCAGTAACTCGGTATAGCAATCGTTAACTCGTCCATTAGCTCGACCGCATCGTTACGCGTCTCGCTCTACATAACGATTAGGACGCGCTGACACGGCGAAGGAGGGCCCGTTCAACGGATTACTTGGAATAACATAACCATTATCGCTAGTCCGATTTAAAACGATCTACGCGTTATAGGATGTTTACCTATAGGATTATCTCATATTTTCAGATTTGTGGCATTAAAAACCGTTTTAAAACGAAAATTAAACTTAATTACATTTTCATAAATCAGAGAAAGTTACAGCACAGCGAAAAATAAACAACTAAGTACGTATTTAATTGAAAATACGACATTATTAGAATATGTGCTCCTACTGTGTTTTTTTTTGGATCACGTAAATTTTAAAAATATACTAACCATAATAAATTGATAGAGTGGTGGTAGCTCAATGGTAAGGACACGCGCCTCTTAACCGAGGAGTGCGGGTTCAAACCCGGCACGTACCTCTGGATTTTTCAAATATATGTACGTATTTATACCACTAGCTCGGCAGTGAGGGAAAACATCATGATGAAACCTGCAAATTCAAACAACTTTGGATTTGTAACCATGATTCAAAAATTGTCTGGTTCCCCTATCTTAGGGTTACGAAGGTCAGATCGGCAGTCGCTTCAATGTAATTACCAGACTCGTTAAATTCTGGATCATGGCCAAGAGGACCCCGTCTAAACACGGGACATAACGCTAGGAAGATGACTAACCATAATAAATTGATAAGACAGGTAGTGGTTATCCTAACAGCGCAAAAAGTATTTTTTTTAAATATCCGAATTTTATAACCTTATTAACATTGGTAGTGAAGTCGATGTTTAGCACCGATGTAATAAATAAAAAAACAGTAATCAACTAATCGATAACAACAGATCAGTAACAAGACACGACAACCGCTGTTAACTAGTCCATTAGCTCGACTGCATCGTTACTTCTGTCTCGCTCTAAATAACAATTAGGGCCCTGCTGACTCGGTGGATCCGTGCTCATTCCATTCAACGGATTACTTCAAATACGCCTTAGCAAATATGTCACATTGATAAATAACATAACTTAGGAGTAACTTAACATATTGATTAATGAAATTCATGAGAGCTTGAGCCAAAATCTCTGGGAAAAGTTCATTGAATTGAGAGGGGGAAAAACTAAAAAACGTTTAATTAAAAATATTCAGACTGTTATTTTGGCAATCAACAGATCAATAATACGGTAGGGTAATCGTTAACTAGTCCATTAGTCCGACCGCATCGTTACGCGTACCTCGTTCTACATAACGATTAGGGCCTGCTAACACGGACCCGTTCAACAGATCACTTCGAATAACATAACCATTACTGTCCAGACGATGTTGCAAGCGCGATCTCATTTTATTGCTTCGAAGGTTTTCTGGTCTCACTTCAAAAGTTGACGATTCGTGTTTTATAAGCAACCTGTTAGATGATAACGTTAAACATTATCATCTTATAGGTTTTGACCGTTCAGTCATAACTTAACGGCCGATTGGCCGTTAACACATAAAGCACCGTCCCACAGTTTCACCTGCGTAGTTCCCGTTCCCGTTGGAATACGGGAATAAAATATAGCCAATGTTACTCGCTGATAAAGTAGCTGTCCATCGGTGAAAGATTTTTTAAATCGGAGCATATTCAATCCAAACAAAAAAACAAACAATCAAATTAGTATAGATAAGCTCATAGCCATTTTTGTAATCAGAATGAATTGATGTATTGATATTTTTACATACAACAATTATATACTATCACATTTGCAATCACTGAAGGGGTAGACAAGTCCTCCGTCAACCACTATGTGTGATTTTTGTTTCTATTTTATTAAAAGATCAGTTGGTCGAAGCGGATGAAAATTACGATTTCAAAAATATTGCAAACAAAATATCCTATATAGCAATATTTATATTCAGTTACACGGTATTTCGACTGCCTCGTTGGTCTAGTGGTAGCATGCGCCGCCTAAGGACCAAGAGGTCCCGGGTTCAATTTCCGGGTAGGGCCATAATTTGTGTCTGGGTATTTCAACATTGAAATTACTCAGTAACTGCCCGGAGTCAGGAAGTTGGCGGTTTAATCACCCCCGTGCCTCGGAAAGTACGTTAAGCCGTTGGTCCTGCACCTGACTTCTCTCCGGTCATGTCGAATTGCCGTCTCACTGGACTATGAGAGTGAAGGATCAGATAGTGCTCCTGTCTTTGCGCACACACCTGTGCACTATAATATCTCCTGCGCAGATGGCTAGAGATGGCCGTTATGACCGATATCGCTTTGGAGGACATTATTTCAAATAACCAGTAATCGTCATTACCTACTTCAAACCGCCATTAACATTGAAGTCCAGTCCTGATCCTTGCCAAATGTGTCTTTTTTCTTTAGATAAATATTTCACAATCCGAGTCTTACTTATGCAACATTGCTCTTTCAAACTATTCTAAACAAACGCGCAATGCACTGTAAGCGCAACACAATAGGCAAATGTTAGCATAACTTGACCCGAGTGTACACACGGGGCGTTCAAGTAAATGTTCACTAACTTCGAACAACTTGAGACAAGCGATGTCATGTACTTTAAAGTTGAACTTTTCCCAGAGATTTTGGCTCAAGCTCTCATGAATTTGTAACCGATATTGAGGGTGGAAAATCTCCGCTTGTCGCAGCTTTAAACAGTTGTCAACGATCCATTCGAACTGTTTAAATGATGTTTCGTTAAGTGGTTTAAATGAAAACCACTTAGAAGCTTAGTCCGATGCCATTAAAACTAGGTACTTAAGTAAGATTTTACAGGCTAAAAGATTTTTTTATTGAGCTGAAACGTGCTCTAATGGATTTTTTAATATTGTGTGGCTTATTCTAAAATGCTTAGCGCTTGTTTTGCGCTTCGAAAATTTCTAATGAATTTAAATATTTCTGAGCTAAGTTTTTAATTTAGCGCTGTAAAAAATTGTGTTTACTCTAATAAAAAGATAAAACTTTCCAACACATTTACATGGACTTAGATCTGCACCCATCAATATGTAAATAGAAAACGATTTTTTAAATCTCGTCTTTCTTTTAAATATTCCGTACAAATCTAATATTCCGTAAATACATTTTAAACTAATCAACTTTACATTTTAACTCTATTAGGTAGGTAATAAAAATAAATACTTTAACACACTTTCAAAGATAAACGCAGTGATAAAGAAGTATTTACAAAGTTTTTTTTTTATAATAAATTCAGATATTGTGACGTTTAACGACTACGAAATAACGCGTAGAGATATTTGATTCCCTCGCAGTAATGTAAAGATATAAATAATTAACAAAAAGTTCAATATGAGCTCCTCCAATCGCACCCCAATCGTCGGTTTGTCCGACTTTTTACGGCACAACCTCTTCGCCATAAATTATTGCCCTGTTTACGAATTACGCTCGAGTTTTGGTGAATTAAATTTTCACGAATAATTTATGACCCGGAAAATTGACAAATCGCGTGCGTTCTGCTGCGTGCAAAGTTGCGTAATGTCAACAGCAATAAAGTGTTGTGTTATCAGATTTTTTTTTATTTATCAAACAGGTGAGCTTTCGACCTCAATCTTGGCTGACGATTGTAATTGCACGTCATGTCATGACGCGAATTACGGATTCTTAAATCTAATTACCTTGAGGTAAATTGGCATTAGACAAGTTATTTGGCATAGACTTAGTTAGAAAGAAATTTATGTATTCTAATATCGATTTGCTGTCTTCTATTATTCGAGAAATAGCAAAGATTGGATAAAAATTCGTGCGTATGTAGATAAATGTAAATTTATAATACGTATGAGTTAAAAACTCACAATCCATTAAAATTTGTGCCAAAACTATGATACATACATACATAACATCACGCCCATAATCCCCGAAGGGGTAGGTAGAGTCAAAGAGGCAGCAGGCTCCTTTAACTACATTCAGCCAGAAACAAAACTGGGCTGGGTTAGATGGAAAATTGTGAAAAAGGGGTGACAAGTGGCTAGCCTGTCGCCCTCACAATCACATACCCAATATCCGATATACCATTAGTCGTCTTCTATGACATGCTAGGCAAGAACCACAGATGGCACATTCTTTTCAAGTCCCAGACCCACATGGGACAATGGACTGGGTAAGATGGAAAATTGTGAAAAAATAGTAACAAGTGACTAGCTCGTCGCCTACACAATCACATACCCAAAACCCCATATACCATTAGTCGCCTTTTAAGTCATATTATAAGATAGATTTCGATTAATGTTCGCTACGCTGTGGTCAAAAACATGGTAAGGTCAACGTTCGCATTGGTACAGTATAATACAATACAAACAAATATTCGCACTTTACCCTCTGCTCTCAATAACAATACAACTTTTAAGCGACGAATAAACTACTATCATTACTTTCACACACTCGCATTTCCAAACTTAACTTTTAGGAACGATTTAACAAAAACCAGAGCAAAGTTTGAGGGAAACTTTAATCCAATCCGGGCAAACCTGGAACAATCCTCATGAGAATCCCTGCTCAATTCCACTAAACGATCCCGATACCTATTCTCAACTTCGTCTGCCAACTATAACGTCTGGATGCTGGACTGTGAAACGCTGCGAGCATTTACATGGGATAGTAACGAAACGAAGATGGAGGGGGTATTACTGTGTATACCGATACCATTTTCGATATACATGCACATAATTACTAGGCTGTCAGCCTATATTTCTGAGCTTTTATTACTTTACTATGTATGTATAATAAGTTCAACAGATACTATACTAATTCAACTAATATTTCTTTTCACTTACAAAAAGAAAAGTTTTTTGTACGTCTTCTAGATTTTTAAAATTTACGAACGTATTTATACTAATAAATACGTTCGTAAATTTGAAAAATTGATTACAATTAGTAAGTGGTCTAGCTCAACAGTAACTACATAATTCTGATCTGAATCTATATTGTGTAGTTCCAATTTCTAACGGCTACGAAGGTTGGATGAAGTCGCATCAATGCAGCCTACCTTGCTAAATTAATAATTCAGTAAAACGGACCGTAAAAAAAATAATAACTTGCATTTTTTTTTTTACTTATCATGTATATTTAGGTTTTAAAGTCTTATCTGTCTATTTATTTACCGTAGTTTTATACATCCATGAACATAAGTTATATCTACAGTTAATTTTATTTAGTTCTCCACTAGTTTTCCGGACAAAGCGCTCGCCACTCTTATCAGCGCTGCAAGAATAAGCCCCCTGAACTTCTGACACGCCTTCCATCTTTGCCCATTGTCCAAATATTTCATCCCCGGGAGTGTATGAGCGAATTGACGTTGATACATTTGTTTCCACTGGAACTTGGCAAGGTTGCTTTAGAATAAACTTGCAGGTACGAGTAACTTACAGTTGAAAAATTACACATTAAACATAAGATTGAATCCACATTTAATGGAAGAATCATTTAAGGGTTTTTTTTCATTATTCAAATTCAAATTCAAAATGTCTTTATTTATATGGGCTTCAAGAAAGCACTTATAATAGTCAATATACATAAAAAACGACAAGAAATAATACTACCACCGGTTCGGAAGGTAGATTCTATCAAGAAAAATCCGGCAAGAAACTCGATAGTTACTCTTTTGAATGGCAAATTTTACAAATTTGTAAATTTAATTAATCTATACTTAGACTAGATATCACTGCAGGTGAACACTTCATTATGAAGTTAACCATAAATCCTTTTTTTTTATAAAGTTGTTATAAAGTTGGCATTGTATGTACTTTGGCTACAGATAGCTAGATTAAGATTAAGATTTAGGGATGGCGTACTAAAGATGACAGGATAAAAAGACAAAGATCGGGCCAATTGACGTTCATTAGAAGAGACCTACCTGTATCCAGCAGTGGAATGTAGGCTGATAATAACGATAGGTAATACTTTGTTGTCCTTAAAATAAAATATGGGTACGAAATATGTTATAGCCACTTTTGTTACCTTCCATACGTGATGCACAATTCATGTACGGTCAGCATCAAAAGTAACATGTTTCGCAAAATCGTGTGTTATTAGGACTTCCCAGGAGCTGCCAGAAAAAATTGATTCTTTACTTTCACATACATATGTATCTATAAAAAAATATTACTATTTATTATAAGTAAAGCAACTAAACAATCTTAGTTGAGAGATTGTACATCAACTTTCAGATTAATACTTCTATAAAACTATTCTAGTATGTCTAGCCAATTGGAAATTCTTCTTCTTAAATATTAACTCCAAATATATTTTCTCTAGACGCGTAATGTTTCGGTAGGTACATGTAAATTCTCAAAATAAATAATATATGAAGTTGATGCATAATACCAGTTATTTCAATTGAACCATACAAATCGGTCTGCCCCGATTCAAATCCTTGTAATTTTAGTTAATCCAAGTTACATACGGGCTTATTTATAATCTAATAATTTGTGTGCGTAATTAATCTTCATTTGATTGCCTCCAGGCTCATTTGTTTCGAGGATCTAATATGTGCTCGGTTAAGCTTTTCATTGCTGTAATTAATTATATCCGAACTTTAAAATCCGCACTTAGGCTGTATGACGAAATTATCAGAGTAATTCATATTTTTTTACACATTGGCACACTGGTTCTCTATGCCTTTCCCACTGGGGAAGTGGCGTGAAGTTTAGTAACTAAGTTATTTAGCACACAAATTAAAAAAATGTGTGATTTTCTTTTTTTTCTATACATATTTTATCATAACAAACAATAAATTTCCCTTTTTTTACCGGATAATTTTCCCTACAATCACTAAATAATGTCTATTCTTTGGTCCACCTTAAATGCTAAAGGACCAGATGTTCGTTCAGACTAAGGAAAATAAATGAAGTGTACTCAAGAATGAAAACCGCCATTTCTTTCCCTCAACTTTGCTGGAGGTGCGAATGCTTTCAGGGACACATTCGTTGGAGGCGACAAGTGAATGGCATTTCTTCTTTTAGTGAAAATAAAATATTCACGACTTCCTTGATGCGTATGTATAAGTGGCGTCCATAGGGTGCCTTTTCCGGAGAAGTCGCACTTAAATATTAACTCACAGCTACAATAAGAAAAAACATTTAGAAAAGCGGTTTATGAATTGACATGAATACGAATCACGAATGCCACGAATTCATGATCAATATGTGTCTGTAAGATATGTGTCCAAGAATATAAATTTATAATCATTATCTAGTAATTTGTCCCATCTTAGACTGGGACTCGGCCCATGTTGATCTGGGACAAAAAAAAATAATGTGGCAACTGTGGTTCTTGCCTAGCATGTCGTAAAAGGTGACTAATGGTTTACGGGGTTTGGGTTTGTGACTGCGTAGGCGACGAGTTAGCCACTTGTCACTTCTTTTTCACAGCTTTCTATCCAACCCTGCCCCATGTTGGTCTGGGACTTAAAAAGAATATGCCAACTGTGGTTTTTGCCTAGCATATCGTAAAAGCGACTAATGGTATATCGGGTTTTGGGTGTGTGATTGTGTAGGTGACAGGTTCGCCGCTTGTCAATGCTTTTTCACAATTTTCCATCTAACCCAGCACGGCTTTATTTTTGGCTGAATGTGGTTGAAGGGGCATGCTGCCCCTTTGACTCTGCCTACCCCTTCAGGGATTATGGGCGTGATGTTATGTATGTATGTATGTATTATCGTAATATTATAACATGGCAAAAAATTGTATTGCCAACTTTTTACAACTTTACGTTTTATGTCTCAATAGTTTTTATGATTTATCATTGTAAGATTGTATATTCACATTCGATTACTATCGCTATAGTCAAAATCCCGATGGGTGACCGTAGTCGATAATCACCGAATTTGTGTTCCACGAAGCATGTTAGCAGCTGATAATACGTGCTTTTATGCAATCGCTTGCTTATATAACCCCCTTTAGAGGACAATTAAAAGTGGGGTAAATCCAAAAGTGTCTCGATCATACCTACAATAACGTATTAAAGAATTCATCATCTTTTATAAAACCTCTTGAACCTCGATAGCAATTAAGTGTCCCATGTTGGTCTAGGACTTGGCCCATGTTGATCTGGGACAAAAAAAGAATGTGCCAACTGTGGTTCTTGCCTAGCATGTCGTAAAAGGTGACTAACGGTTTACGGGCTTTTGGGTTTGTGACTGAGTGCGCGACGAGATAGCCACTTGACACTGCTTTTTCACAATTTTCCATTTAACCCAGCCCGGCTTTATTGTTGGCTGAATGTGATTGAAGTGGCATACTGCCCCTTCGGGGATTATGGGCGTGATGTTATGAATGTATGTAGCAATTAAGTAAAACTATATCTTTATCTATAATTATAATAAATCTGCAGAGAGGTCAATTCTGTACATGAAATATATTTTCAAAATGACTATCAGGGGGTGATTAGTGATCGATACTGATGCCAAAAATGCAATCAGTAAAAATTTTGTCTGCCTATCTGTCTGTATGTTCCTTATAGAAACAAAAACTACTCGACGGATTTTACGGAACTTGGTACAATTATTCTTCATACTTCTGGGCAGGTTATAGTATACTTTTCATCACGCTACAATCAATAGGAGCAGAGCAGTGAAGGGAAATATTGGGAAAACGGGAGAAGTTACTACATTTTTTAGGCTTCCGTCGCGTGTGCAGCCTTAATGGTTAAAGTTACGTACAAATCATGTATGACGGAAATAGTCTTTATAATATTAACCATAAACGCGGGTGACACCGCTGGCACAGCTAGTATATGAATAAGAATAAGTTGACAATACTTTCAAGCTACAGATTTCTCCTTAATTTGAACACATCAATGAGAAATAGCTTGCATACACTGTGCCATATCTAATTTAGCACACTGCCACTCATTCCGTAAGCTAATAAATTAGCTGTCTCACAACACACCAGCTTGGCGAATTGCTGCAAATTCTGACCTAATATTACGAGAGTACAGAAGGTGCATGGATTATATTAAACCAAATATTACCTAATGCGAATATTCTGTCTTTGATATAACTTTGTACCTACTCAAATTTTTCAAAATTATATCCATTTGTATTCGGCCATGATATTGTTTGTTACTGTATGTATAATCTATTCTTGCCCCTTTTTTGGTATAATATAATTAAGTAGGACATACATTTATACATAAATTCACTCTCAGCCTCCCCAAAGGAGTACGCATAGGGGAAAAAACAGCAAGCTGCCACGCCACTTCCAACCAAAAACAAAATTGAGTTGTGTGAGATGGAAATTATCACACTTTTTTAGGTGTTCTAAGAAAAATCAAAATAAAAAATGTCACATCACAATAAGCAAAAATATACGTGGCTGCTTGACTAATCTGTGGTAACTGCGATACTACGAGCATTCAAAGCAATGCTATACCTACTTAGCTACGGATTTCAGTCACGTACCTATGCACTGTATTCAATGTAACGCGCGTCAGCGAGGGAAAACGTAGCGAGTGCATGCTGCACATTCATCAACTGCTAGTCTGTGATCAGTTTAAAGTGAAAGGTGATATGAAAAACATACTTCTTGGATTCTAATACGCATATCAAAATATGTATGTATGTAATAAAAAAAAACAAAACAGTAAATTAACAATTGATTTTCAATTGTTGGATTTCGAACACATCTGTAGACTGTGTAGAGCTATGGTAAATTTTAGTCCTATATGGCAAAGTAACCAGAGCTGTACTAGTGCCATATTATAATACATATATAATATATAATACACACCCGTAATCCCCAAAGGGGTAAGCAGAGTCCAAGGAGTAGCATGCTCCCTAAACTCCATTTAGCCAATAATAAAATCGAGTTAATTTTTTTTTAAGAATGTGACTAAGTAACTTGTCGCCTACATAATCTTAAACCCAATACACTATTAGTCGCCTTTTACGACATGCTAGGCAGGAGTACAGTTGGCACATTTTTAAGTCACATACTAAATTGGTAACTACTTATCAATGGTACGGACACGCGCCTTTTAAGGAGTGCGGGTTCAAGCCCGGGCACATACCTTTGTATTTTTAAAATCTATGTACGTATTTATACCACTAGCTCGACGGTTAGAGAAAATATCGTGATGGAACCTGCAAATTCAAACTACTTTGGATTTGTAACCATGGTCCAAAAATTTTCTGGTTCCCCTATCTTAGGGTTACGAAGGTCAGATATCGGCTGTCGCTTCAATTTAATTACCAAACTCGGTAAACCCGGGATCATGATCTAAGCGGACCCCGTCTAAGCACGGGACATAACGCTTGGAAGATTATTCTTTTTTTTTTTTTTTTTTTTTTTTTTTTTTTTTTTTTTTTTTTTTTTTTTTTTACTTGGGGAACTCCCACGAGCCGTCACCCTCCGGACGGGGATCCAGAGGGCGGTGTGTCGGACTCGAACCGACTAAACCCCAAGGTGGCCTCCATCGGCGCAGTTCCGGAGGAGCCGGTATCCCCACTGTCGGGACTATACAACAACTCCTCCGGTAGTGCGCGTGCCGCGCTGCGCGGCTCACCTCGCGCGGCGGTGGTCGATGCTGTGCAGCCCACGCCATCAGTCGTCGGATGCACAGCACCGAGCACGCGCGCGCGTCGAGACATGCCAGGCCACCCAGCATGTCTCAACTACTCCGCCCAGGATTCAGACGCCGATCGTCCCCGAGACCGGCGTCGTGGGCCCACTCTCGCGCTGTGCCCTCTGCTAAGTCAGAGGGCACGCGGAGAGCGTCTCGCCAGAGGGGGCCGCCTTCCACCCGGCGACCCAAATTGAGGGCAGAGCCCTGTCGTCGCGGAGGGAGAGCATCGAGACGCTCAATCCCTCCGCGACCCACCACGACGCGACCCAGCGCGCCCCTGTCGGGTTGCCGAGGATAGGGAGGCGAGCAACGAAAACACTCCGCTCCTCCTCTTCCTCGGCAACCCTGGTCCGGCTGCGGAGGTTACAGCCGGACCGCCGCAACTGCCCGTATGCCATTTGTGCAGTCGCGGCTCACCTCGGGGTCCCTCTTCGCTTCAGCCCTGCCATGGCAGGGCCTACTGAGCCCCCCCGGTACGATAAACCGAGGACCCCGGCGGGGGGGAAATTGACAACCTCTACAGTTACACTGTTAACCAAAATATAAATTAATTTACCTTAATCACAATAACATCAAGGCCAAGGCCTTGTAAGTATGTTTGTAACAACAAATTACGTCGCGAATTTTGTTTCTCTAAAGTCTCGACTGAATATTAATTTGTTTTGTAGTATTTGCATTGAATTAAAATGTCAAACGTCGTATAAAAAGTTTAGGTTTTCAGGCCTAGTGACTTAATGGAAATTATAATATATACTGTTAAAACTTGGCTAAAGATTAAGAAGGAAATTGTAGGTAAGATTATAGTCGTTCAACCAAAATTTTATAGGCGTTACTAGTTTTATTAAGTTTTGCCTGCGAAACGATTCCGTTACGAAGATTATTCTCAGATCCGGATAAATAAAACATAATATTTTTTAAGTAATTTACATACATACATACATACATAATGTCACGCATTTTTCCCATGGGGGTAGGCAGAGATCACGTACTTGTTACTTATTACTTTTAAGTAATTTATTATTTCGAAATCGTATACCGTACATAGATTTAGAATGATAAAATTGCAAGTCACATGGGGGGCTCAGAACTTAAAGCTCCTCGCGTTTTAAGCATGTTTCTTGACCCATTGGGCAACCTCTCATCATTAATGCCTGAAATTTAAATGACCTATCAAAAACTATCACAATTCCGAGAAGTTTTTTACAAACAAACTTATATACCAACAATTTATCTCTTATTTATATTTTAATTTATTCTACGCGTAAATTCACAAAAAAATACTTCACTAGAATTATTATAATAATACAATTGTGGAAAATGGAAATCTAATTAACATTTTAAGTAAAATGACAGCTGACATACATAATTAGATACTCTATATAGCTTGACTACTATATATATAAAACTTTATATACCTATTATGTTATTATATACAAGTGTTACTTGGCAGAATTAAGTAGTCACTATCGTTGTGCTAAAATTAAATATTCGATTTTCAAAAATTTTTACTGTAAGGTAATGTATAACTAAAATATAAATAATAATTTATTTAGGTTTACTGTGTAAATATACTATTAAAATATAAAATGCCGTCTTAGTGCCGTAAGATGTTGTCTGTCAGTGAACTAATAGATCGGTAAAGTATTATTTTGGCAGCCTATATGGAATTAATTTTATCAAACATCGTGCGATCGACAAACTTTATCATCATCAGCCTATAGTCATTCAATGCTGGATATAAGCCTGTTCTAATAAACTTCATGCAGACTACTAACTTCGTCTATGAAACTACGGTCACGAAACCTAAAGCTACGGATTTTAATGCCACGGAAGACTTAAAACACTTTTCTAAGCTGGTGCTAAGGGGCAATTATTATTTCAATAATATTAATTGATTTTCAAACCTTAAGGTGTGCAATTTTAAAGGTGGAAGTTATCTGTTAATTTGGACACAATCGAAGATGACGCAAGTGAAAGTAGAAGAAGGGATTTTGGAAGGGGAGATGCTGAATAATGAATATGGAAAGCCGTACTACAGCTTCAAGGGAATCCCATATGCGGAACCACCTGTGGGAGAGCTTCGGTTCAAGGTAATTATTAAAAAACGAGTTTTTAGGGTTCCGTAGCCTTATGGATTCGTCATGTCTGTCCGTCTGTCTGTCCGTCCGTATGTCACAGCCACTTTTTTCCGTAACTATAAGAGCTATACTATGGAAACTTGGTAAGTAGATGTATTCGGTGAACCGCATTAAGATTTTCATACAAAAATAGAAAAAAAAACAATAAATTTTTGGGATTCCTCATACTTAGAACTGAAACTCTTTTTTTTTCATCAAACCCATACGTGTGGGGTATTTATGGATATGTCTTCAAAAATGATATTGAGGTTTTTATTACGTATTTATTATAATTGTGTTTGTCTGTTTCTTATATATGTAAATTAACTAATTAATGTAACAATATTTTAGCCCCCAAAACCAGCTAAGCCTTGGGATGGTGTGCGGCTAGCCAAAGAATTCGGACCAATCTGTTACCAGCGGGATTTTCTAAGTCAATCTGAAGCTCCAGTTGGCAGTGAAGATTGTTTGTACATCAACGTCTATTCCCCAGACCTGAAACCAAGCAAACCTCTCCCGGTCATGTTTTGGATACACACTGGAGGATACATATGGGGCAGCGGTAACGATGATATGTACAGTCCAAAATTTCTCATCAAAAATGACGTAATTCTTGTTACTTTCAACTTCAGACTTGGAGTTTTTGGTTTCCTAAGCTTGGATACTGAAGATGTTCCTGGCAATGCAGGGATGAAAGATCAAGTATTAGCTCTTAAGTGGGTTAATAAGAACATCAGTCAGTTCGGTGGAGATCCAAATAATATTACCATATTTGGCGACGGTGCTGGTGGGAGCAGCGCATCTTTCCATCTCGTGTCGCCCATGTCAAAAGGCCTTTTCAAACGTGTCATAATTCAAAGTGGCAGTATGACGTGTCCATGGGCCTCTGCGTCGTTCCAAAGACACAGTGCAGAAAGGCTAGCGAGGAAACTTGGATTCAATTCTGATGATGATAAAGAGCTGTATAATTTTTTCAAAAACCAATCGCCAGATGTATATTTTGATTTATCCGAGCCGTTACCGGTAACGCAGGCTAAGAAAATGTATGGTGATGTGATAATGGGTGTTGTATGTGAAAAAGATTTCAGCAGCAATGAAAGGTTTTTCTATGGAGACATACACGATTGCTTGCGTAACAGCATTCACGAAGGAGTAGAGGTACTTACGGGATACTTAGAACATGAAGGTATTATGGGACTAAGTTTTAATGAATTCCAAGGCGATCTGAACAAACTTTTAACTTTTATAAATGACTATGTAGAATTTTTTGTGCCGAAAAAAATTGCTACAGAATGTCCATTGTCTAAACAATTGGAACTTGGTAAAAAAATTAAGAAGTTCTACATTAAAAACAATATAGTTACCAAAGACAACATCGAAGAGTTGCTTAATTTTATATCAATGGACTTTTGCTCATTTGAAACAGTGGCACAAGCAAAATTCATATCTAAAAAGAACAAGACTTATTTGTACAAATTTACTTGCAAGTCAGAACGGAATCAAACCGCGTTTTTTTCTGGAATGGGAGATTTGTTTAAGGAAAAAACTCTTGTGAGTCATGGCGATGACTTGGCTTACTTATTCCCTATGCAACAGCAGAATGAAGTGATCGACCAAAATACGAAGACGTTCCAAATGATTGAGAATGTATTGAAGCTATGGACAAATTTTGCGAAATATGGGTAAGGCTTTATTCTGTACTACATATTTTTAAATCTACATACAATATTCTCCATAAAGGAGAACTTGTCCTGTTTATTCATTGTGGGTTTCTATAGAAACATCTTGCTATTGAGACAAAAACATAATAATAATATTGTTAAAATCAGAAAAATCTTCTATTTTTTTAACTGCACCCCGATTTCCCGAAGGGGAACTTAAGTAATTGCCATTTTTTATTATTTTCTAGGAACCCTACACCAGATGAATCTCTGGGCGTAAAATGGATGCCTTACAGCATTAAAGGTGAAGACTATTTGGATATTGGCAACAAACTCGTTGCCGGTTCTCACCCGGACGAAAAAGATATGGAGTTTTGGGAAAACATCTACATGGAATATTTGCCACGCTGTAGTGTATATGAGAATTCAGAAAAATAGTTATTTGGTCACTTTACTAGACAATAATAATAATACTTTTAAATTATCTATAACACGTGTTCTATTCGAACATGTGTCTAGTGAATTTAAATTTATTTTAGAGGAAATCAACTATTTTTAAATCGAAAAAAAAAAGTATTTATATAAATGATTCATTCATAAATAAAGTACATTTTGTAACTTGATATCTATTGTTTGTTATAATTACTCCCAATCTACTAGGTAACGAGTACTTACTATGAATTATTTGCACTGAAGGCTATTCAAAACGTAATGGTATCTGAAAATTTTTTTAGTTAGTTTAAGATTGACAACAAATGATTAACAGTTACTATACAGACCTATTTCGCAATCTAGCTCAGATTTTTTTTATTAAAAATAAATAAGAATAAAAATAAAATCAAATAAAAATCGTTTATTTTCAGACCATTTATTATCAATAACAAGTATCCATAGATTGTTAGTAACAATATAACTTATAGACTATGTTAGTACCTATACATAGCAACAAAGAAGTCAATTAACAGCACTAATGAATAATAATTTAATACCCAATGGATTTTCTATATTGATTTAAAAAATGTCATGTCAGAACCTACAGTCACAATACTGGCACAGAACATGTCTGTTGCCAGTCTGATGCCAACATGGACATCTTTTTAATATCGCTACCTACTTTTTGTGCCTAAGTAATCCGTGGCGTATTTTTTATTTATGTTTATGGTGATTAGCTACGTAAATATATTTTAGCCTTTGGGAGCTATTGGGATGACTTTGATATTACCTTAATAGCTGTAAAATAAATTAAATCTAATGATCTAATGATTTAAATTTAATCGTTAAACTAGACAATAGTAAAGCCTTCAGTTGGAAGAAGTAAGTTGAGTTGCACAGTAGGAGCGAACTTTAAGTTAGCTCTATGGCGGAGTCAGGTTCGACTTCTTTCTAGTACAGTCAAAGTAAAAAGTTGGCCTGAACCAGAAGAGGACTTAAAATGCAAGGAGATGCAGCGTCGAAGTTCTTCGATAGTCTTCAAGCATTTCCCAACCATTCCGATTTGAGAAATATATTTACATTTTTATTATAATTGGGTCTTAGGCCTGATTTTTAAATTTCTATATATCTATACTAATATTATGAAGAGGATAATAATATGTTTGTAACGGATAAACTCAACCGCTGAACCTATTTACTCCTACCTATTTACTCACAGATTGATAACATTGTACTTTATCAATCGGCAATTTTTTATCTGGTTATTGTAAAAATAGTCCATTTATTATTTTAACCAGTAGCAGGATTATGGCGACCAAACTCCAGAACGGCTGGACCGATTTTGCTTTATGATTTTAGTTTTAAAATATTTGTAATCTTCCAGGAAAGGTTTGTATGGTAAGAAAATATGGTGATGGTCTAAAACATTGCGAGGAAAATAAGAAAGGAGTATCCGAAAACGGGGCGTTACGAAGTGTGCTAGATCAGCTAGTTTTGATTTAAAAATAATGTTTAATGAATAATATATACTTGATGACAACATGTGGCAGATCGCTAAGTCTAGTACGTACTGTAAGTAGGTAGGTAACAAGTATTTGTAAAATGTTATGAAATTTGAACCATTTGTTTAAACGTACAACAACTTGTATTGATTGTATTAAAATCGTGATCCTTATGAATAGAAGAGTAGGAAATATTTATAGTATAAAGTAACATTTTATAAATGACGTGAATTAGCCATAACGAGAATGATGTGAAAGGACAAAGCAGTTTTCGTAAAATTTCACCTGTTCTGCAACGAAAACTATTTAATTAAACTTTTTGTAGCTTATGTCGAGTTAATTTAACTTTCGTATTTTACACAAATAAAATGCGGGATGGCTCTCATATTCTACGAAAAACGAATCCTACGAAATGTAAAGCTAACTAATGGCTCACACTATGAAAAAAAATTCGTCATTTTATAGCCTAACTCTCAATGTACTTCGTGAGCTCTAAGCTTAAAGATAAAAATATCAATAGCTCCCTGCAAATCTCTGCATTATATAAAGTTATACTATCAAATATATCAACAATGATGTTATATGAAGTTTATTTATGTAATAAGCTGCTGTCTACATTTACGTAAGTTTGCTAAACTTCCTTAGTATATTTCAGAGTATGTAGAGAGTTTCAAGGGAGATATTTTGTTAAAATTAGTTTTCTATGGACGGGACCGCTTTATATAACACTCGTTAATAACTAGTCAATATTAGTTGTAACTTATATTGCTCGAGTTCAAATTGAAGGCATTGTTGTTAGTACAACAGACACCAACATATTTCACGCGTACTCAATAACATAATGATCGATGTTGAGACCAACGCTACACAAATGTAAAAAGTTCAAAAGGTTGATTGAGGATCGTAAACATTCGAACTGGAAGTATATGAATCAAATCCTGACGATTGATGTCCATCCATAAAATAAAAAAGGAAAAATGGTTCATGGAAAAATTAATGGTCTTCATTAATCCGATGTTTAAGTTAATGGTTTCTAATTGGGTCGGAATCCGTTTTAAAAAAGAAACTAGGTTAGGTACCTAGTTTTTAATTAATGATTTAGTCAGTTTTGGAGGTTACAGAGCACATTGATATTGCAATGTGTCTCTTGATTAAAGTTTTTATTAAAATTGTAATGTTTAATCAGTCATGTTCAAATAGTGGATTGTTTATTAGGTACCAACTTTCATTTTGTTAAATATTTTTTCTATAAAAGAGGGGGATACGTAGTTACTTCAAACTTAAAGGATACAATTCC
Source organism: Glyphodes perspectalis (assembly GCA_951394215.1). NCBI lineage: Eukaryota > Metazoa > Arthropoda > Insecta > Lepidoptera > Crambidae > Glyphodes > Glyphodes perspectalis. Next base: position 6,841,669 of record OX596215.1, read on the forward strand.
TTTAAGTTGGAAGTAAGAAAAAGAAAAATAATAAAATACAACTATTAACGTCTTACTTTCATTATTCTTAAATAAGTATTAATTGGGTCATGGTTGCATTTCTATCGGTCGGTAATTTTTATTGTAATGTGCATGTTAACTCGAGGTAAACAGATTAAAAAATCCAAAAGAACATGTTCGTGTTTGAACTAATAACTCGCAAGTGAAGCGTGTGTTGTTTCCATTGAGCTACCACAACTTTCCGACATAAAACAAGAAAATGATTTCGCTTACCAAAATTACCAACGCTAAAAAGATTAATTAAAGCAAACCCGGCGCAGCATTTTGCGGCAGCTACTGCAAAATCTGACTTAGAGCACTAGGCGTAATAAACAGCTGAAATTTCAGCAGCACTCTCCTGCAAATTGATTGTGACGGGCAGCGCGCCGCAAACTGCAGTGTTGGCGGACATACGTGCTTCTAATAAACGTGTTCCGGCAAACTTCGTCATTACTTACTGTTTTGTGCAATGTAGAAAAGAAGCAAAATTTTACTTGAATTGTATAGTTATTATAAGTTATAAGTATTACTATTATGAAAAGAGTTTGGCGACGAAGAAGAAGAAGAAGAATGTGTCTTATACTATTAATAACTAATAATTTAATGGATATCAGACGAATGATTTTCAACATTCGAAAAATATTTTTAGTGAGGGACTTATACATTTGTATTTTTTTTTTTTGGATTTGGGGATTGAGAAGAAGCCTACGATGGAGCGAGCTTACCCAGAAGCAGCCTATTCACTCTAGCTTTAAAAAAATTAGGGTTGTAGTCATGCGGGAAAGGACTTATACATTAATACTTTTTCTGTTGAACATACATTCATATCATCAGGCCCGCAATCCTCGAAGGGGTAGGCCGATTTAACGGGACAGAGTCAAAAATTAGCACCCTTAACCACAAACAACCTTGTGAAAATTGTGGAAAAAGTAGTGGCTAGCTCGTCGCTCGCACACCCAAAACTTTGATACTACCCGATATGACCATTAGTAGCCTTTTACGATATACTAGGCAAGAAACACAGTTGGCTCTTTTTTTTTATCCCAGACCAACATGGGACAAAATTTGTTTATGATCAATATTTTTGAAACTCTTATAGCCTAAGTATGTAATTATATCATATGTATTGAGTTTCATTCATAGAACAATCTCTTTTCGTGAGAGACTTAGTACCTTAACACTTCTTCTGCCACCGGTCATAATAATTTATATATTGTAAATTTATAATAGGTATATATGTTTTTGATCATCAGAACTAGAGTTATCGCGTAGCATACTAGCTACCGGGGGGTCAAAATTATGTTTCACCACGAAATTTCTCAAAACGCCACAGTGCTGCAACAATACCGTGCTCACAGTTTTTTGTTAGTTGTTGTGATTGTTTCAATACGCGCGTCCGACAAAGCCGCCAACTGGCAGAACCGAGCGCAAATTAGTACTTCCGTTATAAACGTAATAAGCTTCTGTAATTCCAACAGTGCTTCGTTGCGAGCTGATTGTGGGCGCGTATTTGTGACGGCAAATGGCGCAAATCACATTGTCGACCGCCAATTCACACATTTGCGTGGTTTGGCGAATGGGCCGGTTTCTGTTCAAGTTACTTACTTTTCGTGAAACTGAAAATCAGGTTACATTTAATTTTGTGTACCAACTTTGATTTGAAGACTTCGTTTTATAATTCCTGTTACATTCGATCACGCCCGATATCCTTACAAGTAAATAAAGAGCAATAAATTAATTACCCTACATTTAGCCAATATTTAATAAAATTGAATTGCGAAGACTCTTAGTTATAAGGAAATCATGATACTCAAAAACTAAATCATCAATATGTAGATGATACCCAATGGCAATAAGATAATTCTTACAAAGGGAAAGAGGAATAAGTAAAAATCTTAAGTGTATTTTTAATCATATAAATTCAACCTTTGAAAGTCTTTTATGTTTAATTCTGAGCGCACCAGTTATTAAGATTAACAAATCAAATACTTAGTCTTTAATTCTTAAAATTTAATACAAACATAATACTTTTAAATGTCTTAGCTTACTGTAAACCAGAATGAAAAGCCATATTACTCATCTCCTAATATATTTAGCAAATAATAAAAAACTAATTATATATGTATGTATAATTAACATAAACTATCTATAATAAGATTTCACATATTTTACGTCACAAAAGCAATTTCGTAACAATATTGAGGTAAAATCACAATTAGTGTCTTAGTAAAACCCAATAAACATTTGAAATTTCAGCGATGCCTGCAAAATAGTGTGGCCATAAATATATCGATAAAATTATATATTTATATTTATGCATCGATAAATGGACATTGACACTGTAGTATAACAATAATAACATATTGCTAATACTAAATTATTCAAGGTGTAAACTAATGTAAAACAGCATTCATATGATGATACTCAATTGCGTTGCAATTTTTAAACGGTTAATCGACCATGTCAAATGCGTCACAACGAGACTGACATTTAAATAATCATTAGGTATACCTAGATAGTATTTCATTGGTGATTTTATCTTCTAAACATAAAATGTTGGTGTTACCGTCTATATTGTGATATTTATAATGTCACTCTTGCATGTGACAATTACAATTAACTTACCTACCCTAGTTCCCCGAGCGAACAAAGATAATATGATACTAATTGGAACTACATTCACAGGAAGTCGGTTATGGCTTCCATGCCTTGAGGTGGAGAAAGCTTCCAAGAGACGCAAGTAATATGCATTTCCGCAACGTGTTGTGGAAGCAATAACCTTTTTTGCAACAATAATCTACTCTTTGGAATGATAATATATTCGAGGTGTTTAGACATTTTGTAAAATCGTCTGGAAATAATTGGATGTATGCAGGTGATTACTAACTTATTAATATGCTAGCTTGTGCCCGCGACTACGTCAATGTGGAATTAAAATTTCGTCACTCCACTTTTTTATCAATCTGCTCACTATCGTCTCGAGTCCACAAAATTATCATTTTATCAAAGGACAAGAAAAAAACTACGTTTTGTAGTTTTTGTTATAGTCATTTTTATTGACAATCTTATTGACTCAATTATTCAAGTTCATTCTTATTTGTACACAGGTCTATTTTTATCCACAGCCATATTTAACATAAAACCTCTAAGAAACCAGTCGATTCTAGTTAACCCTTTACAACATGCCCGTTAAAACCATCGATATCAAATTTCACGCAGCACTACAGCGAGTGCGTATTTGTGACGGGTTGAACGCCGCAAATTGAATTGTCGGCGCAGTGGTGGCTGGGGGGGAGGGGGGGCATGTGTCCACTTCGCCTGCTTTCGACAGCGGCCGGCGCTTTTCATTTCTCTCTAATTTGTAACATGTCACAGATTACAAGCTGACAGTGGGGCAGGTCCACCGGCGAGGTTTATTTAATCCCTAATGTCGCTTGGTAGGGGGTTTATTTTGGAACATTTTTATTTAAAAGCGAAGCGGATTGACAGATTTCATGGCGCGTGGATTATGTACCTATACTACCTATCTAGTTGTGGCGCAATTTTTTTATTGAGATCGTGGTTTTGTCTGATGCTATAATTTGATGAAATAATCTTTAACCACATTCACCCAAAACCAAAACTGAGCTGGGTTAGATGGAAAATTGTGAAAAAATAGTAACAAGTGGCTAGCTCGTCGCCTACAAAATCACATACCCAATAGTTGGCACATTATTTTTTAAGTCCCGGACCAACATCGGACAACTGACTGAATGTGTAAAGTTTGTTATTAGTGAATCGATGTTTTTATTAAAAAAAAACTATACCTACTAATATTATAAAGCTGAAGAGTTTATTTGTTTGTTTGCTTGCTTGAACGCGCTAATCTTAGGAACTACTAGTCTGATTTGAAAAAAAATTTCAGTGTCAAATAGCCCATTTATCGAGAAAGGCTAATAGGCTTTATAAGATTAACCATAAATGCGGGCACAGCTTGTTTATGCATATTTCTCGATTCATTGAATTTAAAATGAGCAAACACATATGTAGATTAACAAAAATATTTGATTAGTTGTTAAGTATCGATATTGTAATTGATATGAATATTAATAGTAACAATTACATTGTTTAATGTCGCTTGTAAATTTTAACTTAACCCTTCACCTCACATGCGTCACAAAGGAAATCGCACAATAGATTTGCTATGGTATCTCCTGCTTAGTAAGTGTTATTATTAATTAGGATTAAGTTGATACTTTGAAGTAGTAATCTATTTTTCAGTGAACCTACCTGTACATGGCGATATTTGGTATTGAGATTTCATATATTTAAATAATGTCTATCGCCAGATTTATTTAAACCGTGTCATCCTCTATTTTATAAGTATTTTTTGCAAAATCTTAATGGATTTATTTTATTTATTTAGATCTTTTAAACTACGTAAAGGATGTTGATGCTGTTTTCACCAATAGAAAGTGATTCAAGTGGAAGTTTATATATGCATATAATTTTTATATTATTTTCTGCTAACCGTGCGAAGCCGGGGCGGGTCGCTAGTACGTAATCAATTTAACAGTAACAAACTACTTGTCAGAATTACCAGTGGTACGAATATTACACACACATAAGATCACGCCCATAATCCCCGAAGGGGTAGGCAGAGTCGAAGAGGCAGCAGGCCCATTTAACCACATTCAGCCAGAAACGAAACTCGGCTGGGATATATGAAAAATTGTGAAAAAGTGGTGACAAGTGGCTAGCCTGTCGCACCCACAATCAAACGAATATTGGTTGTATTATATTTGCCTAAGCGTATTTCTACTCTGTGACGTACATCAACAGAGGTAGTATTACACCTACTACATATTTATGACAAATACGTGTGATTTCAATACTCGTAACTAAAAGTTAATTGCGTCTGATAATTGGAACGACACGATAGTTCGCGGTGACTAATGAAATGCTGAAATGAAAAACATTTTCCCTTCACTGTTTTATCAATTACGGCTACATGAAATAACAAACAAATAGTCACCATGAGCGACATATTGTGGTGAACATACGATTTATTCGAGTAATTAATTGATATGCGCTTTGAATATTGTTTTAAATATGGATATACCTTTATATAGGTATATCTTTCATCGTGAATGGATTCAATCAAAAATAAAATATATTATAGTCAAATGTTATATAAAATATGATTTTCTACATCAATTAATTTTAAAATATCTTTCTGAGCGCTTATATATTGCTTACCTACCTCTTGAAATGAAAGCCTTTCAAATTTCAAATAAAGTTTAAAGATACAAGATTATAAAGTTCTCCGGAAAGCGGGTAAAATCTTTCAATATCTACTTAAAGACTTTCGAAAGATGGGTTTTGTCTGTCGCTGTCTTAAATAGAATGACTTTAATCCAATAGCTAGGAGCTTATGTCAATAATACACTTAGCTCCTAGCTCCTAGCATAGATGTGATATTAAATGAAAGTTTTCATTCGTATACGAAACTGTATTCTATCCATGGTTTGTTAATATTGAGTACAAAGAAATCTATACTTCTATACTTAATATTATAAAGCTGAAGAGTTTGTATGTTTGCTTAAACGCGCTAATCTCAGGAAATACGTAAAAAAAATCGGTTTAAAAAAAAAAACTGTGTTAGATAGCCCATTTATCGAGAGAGGCTTTAATAAGTTATATAACATTAACCATAAACGCAGGTGAAACACCGGACATAACTAGTCATCTATAAGGTTAACATTTTCAGAATAAGCAGATATTAGAAATGATCTCACTCTATAGATAGTATTCAATACGCTATGATAGCTGTACCAAGATGACTAAACAATGCTAAAACATTTTTTAAACAAATCTTCAATTACATTTGGTAATCCAAAATGTTTAAAAATAAATGACATAAAATAGTTTTCAGCAATAAGCAAATAAAATCATGAAGCCACTGCAGATATTATTCTGACTTTATTTTTCTTCACTAATGGGCAAGCAAAATTTTAAAACAGCATTATAGATATTCCTCAGAATATTTTTCTTCGTTTCTGAACGAGAAGTCTTTGAACATGGATTCAGACGCTCGAAGTTTTTTTTTTTAAATGCTAAGCGAGTAAAAACTTCAGCAAGAGCATAATATTAATACTGAGTGCATAGTGCGAAATCGAATCTTCGGGTAGAAATATATCTTAGCCAAATCGATGGTTTTCTTAGTAAAAATTTGGGGTTGTGATATCTGCCATGTTCTCTCCTTCTTGTGTATTCATGTTCTATCAGTTAATTTTACCATTAGCATTAAATTATAATAGAAAATCAAGATTTTCCCAATGTATGAAAAAGTCTTTGATGTGATTGATTTTTTTTTGTCCATTTATATTGTGTTTTCATATTTCTTTTGCTTCTATCGTATTATTAGGTAATTATTCTAGTCGACGAATTTAGTAGAATAATTTCAATGGAAACTCCGGGCATAATTTTATCCGCCCTTGTATCCTTCACGCTCCGTTCTATAAGATTTCTAATTCTACACAACATTAACACGGCGAAAGAGCGAAAGCTTAGATTAACTAATTCTAAGGGCCCCACCAAGTCATTGAAACCGGACAATTTTGAATCAAATTGGTGAGCGAATGTGAATAAATTATTCAGCACAAAACGGGCCGGCGCGGGCCGAAGTGGCGTCCGTAATGATTTGAATGCGATTCCATTTAATCTAGCGTGTAATGAAATAGCAGAGGCACTGGCGGTTGGTTACGCCATTCATTCAGGTGCTGATAGGGGATTTGTACAGCTTGATACTACTTTTCTCACCTTGTATTGGTAATAATGGAAATCAGATGTAACAGAGGTAACATGAATATACCTACCTTCAGATTGTCTGTATTATTTTTCCCAGCAAAGGGATCAAATCCGGTATGGCTTTGATCTTGCATTCGCTGAGAATTTTAAACCATTGCACCGACCAACGCAACTGTGATAAAGGGTTTTCCTACTATTTTAGTTACGACTAGACCAATATTTTCTTTCTAAGGCGTGTCTTAGAAATAAGACACGCCAAATGTCACAAAGAACCTTGATTTAGCGAGTCTGGCTATTATTATTGAAGTGAATGACAATTGATCTTTGTAAACTTTGTACAGAAGAACGAGACACGTTGCAATGATGCATAATGTGGAGCTTATAATTTAAGTTGCAAGGATACCCCTAGTAATAATTTATTACAAGTAGTTATTTTTATTTCGGCTTCAAAACTTGATTGATAAGGCTTTTAATTTCAGGGCTTAAGTGGGTTGTACATCTGTTATTTCTCAGTACTCAGTTACAAACGTCCTGTAGCCTTCCATATTTTGATATTTGACAAAACACCACCGTTAACTGTTATTGTGAGCAAACGGGGACGAAGGTATGTGTATATTTGATGAGCCCGTTGCTGTTTGATGAATAATTCTAAGTGAAATAACAATGCCATTTTTTCATATACAGAACAAGGTAAACATGTTTATATTATTATCGAGAATAAGCTAAATGAACTCTGTATAAATAGGTCAGCCTTTTGTGAGTGGCACGAGTGTTCATTGATACTACATACCTACACAATTCTACTTGGCATAGAAAAGAAAGCTATACGCTATGCGATTTTTTTCACTTCTGCCTACATCCACTTCTTAAATAATAATAGAAATATTAATATTTTGATAATGTGTCATAACGCAAGATTTCTGAACACCATCATCTATGTTTAAGTTGTTTAAATAGTCAATTTATACGTAATAATATATGATGAGCAATGAAAAAACTACTTTTACAAAACTTATGAAATTACTAGTATTAACATTTACTTTCAGACATGCCCTATATTTTTAAATAGTTTTTTGAATTGAAATTATTAGTGATTGTTATCAGCTTCTCATTGACGGCAAGATATACTGGACTAGTCAATTTGGATTTCTATATTTAAGATGAGATCGACCAATCAAACTTAGACAAGTAAATTAACATGAATGTTTATCATTAACACTCCTCTAAACTTAATATACCGGGAAGGGAAAAGTTATGGTTCCGTATTCCCACACTCTGATAAGCAAATACACTGAAATGTGGTTCCAAAGTTTTAATTCCTTATGAACATTCAGCGGATTCGTGGAAGCAAGAAAAATAGAACGGCTTAGTGCCGCAAGAGGAATGAATATCGATAAATTTGCCGAAGACGTAACTTGAAGTATTGATTTTTATATCAATGCTTCGACGCCGTGGTTATGTAAAGAGACTATTAAGAGGCACGTATTATCTTTAAAATATTTCACATCTATCATATATTTCAAAAGTGTAAAATATTCTATGCCCATCCCATGCTCTATGCCCATCACACACAAAGTTCAAATCTTTTTAATTTAAAGGAAGAATCAAGGATAACTAATAATAACTTTCAAATTGCATTATCATGTTAGGATTAAAGATTTGAAATACAGTTGACGCTCCTCTAAAAGCACTAATAAATGTTTATTTTTTAGAATTTATTTTTTATTTTTCTTTTGTATTTTAATAATTCTAGGGATGTCAATTAATATAACTAATACGTTACGAAATTAGATATTGTTTGTTAGTCTATCTGTCTATTTATTTGCTTGTCTGTCTGTAACGTTTTCACGCCTAAAAGTAGCAGTCCTCTTGCTCGAGAAAGGAGATGGGATAAACAGACGAGTGCCATTTGAATAAAAGAAGTAATGTATCCAAGATCCATATCGAAAAATTATTCGAACATAACACGTGCACAACACTATGTGTAGTGTGGTGAATAAGTAGGAAACAGAGAGGGAACTGGCTTTGTACCAAAACCCAGGACTTTCGTATACCCGCAATTTGACATACTTGGAAGGCAGTAAAGAAACACAATTTGTAAAATGTGTATTAATAAAACTAGTTAGAAAATTATTTAAGAATGTATATAAGCAGCCAAATCCAATTCCATTTATACCATTTTTTGGTATAATTAGATTGATATTTTCAAGATTTTGTCTGTATGTGTATTTGTTCTGGATAGCAGTTACGCTAAAATTGCTGGATCTAGCTAGATTGCTTGAACAAGCATTTCAATCTCTAGTTTCAAACAAGGCGCGGCATATACAATTTTTTTTCTAAAATTTCATGCAGACGAAGTCGCAAGCTAAAACTACTATTTTTTATTTTTAACCAAGTGATCTTTATAGGTACACATTATTCACAAGCGACCCTCATGAAAACAATACTGAACATGCAACAATAGCTTTATACTTACCTACACTTGATTACTACGACTTAGCTAAAAGTCTAATACATAACCAACAAGAACAAATTAGTTAAGTTACTACGCGGTTGCCGTAACAACAGCTCTTGCTTTAATAACAAAATTCCTATGAGATACTGTTACAAATATCGCAGAAGCTAACGAACATAAATTAATGTCGCAGTTCCTTGAAGCTCGCGTTACAAACGCAAGATTTATTTAAAATTATTATATTCTCTTGTGCGATATTCTCAAGAGAGAGTCTTGAAATTTACTTTTATGAATCCTATTTTAGTTCACGTAAACGTTGTAAAAGGATAATAATAATGTAACAAAGGCGCAGTGCTTAGATAAATAATAAATAAAGCTTTATACAGGAAAGATAAACACAATTTTTTTTATGCTTCACAAAACATTTACGTATTTTACTTCTGTCTATCAAACATTTGCTCGTATGAGTTCATTGCGTCTACGATGTCTTTCTTTCTGATATTATAAATGGGAAAATGTGTGTTTGATATTTTTTGACGCCATGAAATAAATTTTCACCATACTTGATTATTATATCATACTTTGTACCATCACCCTCAAACTGGTATTTATATGAAGGAAACATTTTAACAAAATCAATTCTTGCTTGATAACGGTTGTTGAAATTGGCCACAGTAATTTAAAATAATCGATTTTATTGAAAATTCTCCTAGTTTGATTTTGAACCAATATTTCTCGCATGTGAAACGTTTACGAACGTTTAACTTATAATATTTGGTTTCCTTACCACCACTTCACAGTTGAGTCGCAGTGTCAGTACCGCTATACAATAGGCTAGTACTAAAATAGTTAACTCAAAACATTTTTAGGATTATAAAAAAAATTTCATTACGAATTTTTTGCTTTATCTAATACTCGAAAAATTACAAAGATACAGTGCTGCAAAGACCTGAAATAGGGCGTTTTACGACACTTGGACAGTTTAATTTTACGCACCTAGTGACGTCACGCTGACAGTTAACGCGCTGTATCTTTATAATTTTGGTTTGCCGAACAAAAGAAAAAAAAGGAAGCTCGCCTTTTGTAATCTTAATAAGTAAGCTACCCTATTGGACACACAAATCAGCCGCACTAGCTTGATGAAGCCGTGAAACCTACGCAGGATTGCTGGCTGGCCCACCCGCTTTCACAAGCCGCTTACACAGCCAGCTATACCCGGTCTAAGCAAACCATTCACTAAGTACCAAGCACCCTGTTATGTACAGTAAAGTTAGTTTGATGCCGCTTTGTGAGGTCCTGCTCACTGAACACCAACCTCAAACATCAATGTGAGTTTTGAATCATGAATTCCCAGAATTAATTTAATGTCCAACATCCGTAAGTTAAACTTTGGAGGCTAATTCGATGTTAAAACATTATTCTGCCGGTGGCAATTTATTTGTTCTAGTTTGTGTTAATATGTACCTACTAATTAACTGTTTTCTATACGCAGATGTGAGTGTGCGTGTCCAATATTCTATTTCTTACCACTTACTAAAAGCCACTAACTAAATAAAAGTCATAAAAGACACTAATAAAAATTTATTTCGTAAAATAAAAAAAAAATAAAAGCAGAAAGAGATTTCTATTAACAAGCATGTTTGTTTCAAAAATGGAAGTACTCGTACTTTTGTGGAGATAGGTGTTGTGTGTTCGGTGGCCAAGGTCTGGTGAAAAAACTTCGTCAGCGCATTTTATTTAGATTGTACGGCGTGATATCTACAAGTCAATTAATCAGCTGTTATGTAATAAGAAAGTAGGTACATTCATATATGTTTGAGACGAAACCATTAATTCCTTCCCTTTTAGATTTGATTAGTCATTTTATATAAATGTTTATACTGGTCAGTATACCATCTCTAGGATGAAAAATATAAGTTTAAAGAATACTTTAAAAAACTCAAAATGAGCAATGCAGAACGTCTTGTGGGTGATTTAACAAACTCAAAATGTCCATAAATCAGTCCATCCCGCGGTTACGCAGTAGATCATCCATTCACAGCCAGCAATTTGATATTCGGCAAAGACGCCTTATTACAGCTGACCTTTTAATTATGCTAAGTCCCCGTTATCGCACCTGTAGGTAGATGAGGCCCTTGTCTCCCGGCGTCTGTTCCCGACGTAATCCAGTAGATCCAACGTGCTCCTTTCGGCTACCCGAAACTGTCTGTCATGTCACGTAAACCAAACGTGCTGTATTTACAACACACCGTATCTTCGGGTGTAAAGTAAACGTTCGTCGATTTTAGCGAAGTAGGTGAATTGGCTTACAAACATTTCCGAGCTATTTATTTTTAAACTGGCTATTTTGGAAACAGTAGAAGTAGAAGAAAAACATACATACATAACATCACACCCTCAATCACATTCAGCCAAAAATGAAGCCGGGTTGGGTTAGATGGAAAATTGTGAAAAAGCAGTAACAAGCGGCTAACTTGTCGCCTATACAATCACACACCTAAAACCCGATATACCATTAGTCGCCTTTTACGACATGCTAGGCAAGAACCACACTTGGCATATTCTTTTTAAGTCCCAGACCAACATGGGATAGTGGGCTGGGTTGGATGAAAGGCTGTGAAAAAGGAGTGACAAGTGGCTAGCTCGTCGCCTACTCAGTCACATACTTAAAAGCCCGTTAACCATTAGTCGTCTTTTACGACATGCTAGACAAGAACCACAGTGGGCACATTATTTTTTTTTGGCCCAGAACATAATTATGCCAAGTCCCAAACCAACATAGGACTAAAAAAATCAAATATTTAGCGTTGGATAAACTGATTAACCGTTTCCAGGTGATCAATTCAGAAAATTTAAATCTATATGTAAATAAAAATGATTTTCACTTTTCGGAAATCAAACATTTTATTTTTTACTGTGGAAACTGCATCGCGAACTACTAACTTTTCGGACCAAATATTAGATAACATTTAACTGCACCTCGTTTTTGTAATTATAACTAGACCATTTTAAACTATATAAGTGCTTTTTTATTTATTTATTTAAATAAATAAATAAATAAATAAGTGCTCAACTAGAGTGCAATAGAGAGACGCCTGTACCCAGCAAATAGGTTGGAACAAAGAGTTCGGCAGTGACGGGGAACAGATTTTACTGGTGCTGGAAACATTGAATGAACATTTTATTATTACGGAAACACGGTGTACCTACAGTGTTGCGTGTATATTTGCAACAACGTTTCGTTTTTCCCACGACAAATTAACATGTTGGTCTTGGACTCAAAAAGAACATACCAAAAGGTACAAGGTGATTAATAGTGTACGGGGTATGTTGGGTTTGTGATTATGTAGGCAAGGAACTAACCACTTGTCACTATAGTATAGTATTTCACAATTTTCCTAACCAGACTCAACTTGATTATTGGCAATGTGGTTAAATTACTGCTCATTGAACTCGGCCTCTCCCCTAAGGGGTACGACGCGACGGTATGCATATATGTTAGACAAAATTCGATTGATATTTCTGTCTACTCATGTCCCGATCTTGATCGGCGTCCGCGTTGCATTATTCTTGATTTAACGAATCTGGTTACTGCACTGAAGCGCCATTCGAGCTTCGTAACTCTTATAAATATGGTAACTATATAAATTGGATTAGTACGTATCCATAGTGCTGTGATTTGAATATGAAGACTTTCATAGGTTTACCCTTGCCACCGCGCTGATGCGCGCTGATGCGCTGACGAGCTTAAAATATTAAGACGTTGATTTGAAAATTTCAGAGATGAAAGACGCGCGTCTTAACCAATAAGTTAGTACGTCCCGTGTCGTTTAATCGACTGTGATAGTATAATATGCAATTTTTTTTTCTGTGTAACATGACGAACACCAAAAATTACAGGATAACATTTAGGGATGAATATTTGATCAAAAGTCCGTCATTTATATTATAAAAAAATACAAGACGCTTATTTTTTGCTTTAATAAGTTAAAAAAAAATACAATGATAATGAGCATCAAAGTTTTGGAGTGGGAGATTGTAACGTCACTTTCTAGTAAAAAAATTACCTAAGTGTGACGTCACGCGCAACTTTAATACACTGTCTTCGTTAGTGTTTCTTTGATAAATAAATGAAAAAAATACGTGTTTAATATTTTTTTTATAATCTAGCTGAACGACAAAACTAGATTGTTTAGTCGCCTCGCCTATAATACAAATGAACTGGAACTAAAAAGAACTTCAATTCAAGAAAGTTTATGTAAATAACATATTCGTATCTAATAGGAATATTATGTTCTGGTATATTTTCAAAGTTGGGAATAACCCTTCTCTTTCGCATTACCTTTAGATCTGAATCCAATGGGCCCGTGGTTGTATGGAAATAGGGTTCAAGTTCCCTTTAGGTACTCAGCGTCAGTTCACTGTGTCGGACGTGGTGCGAATAATTATCGAATTCTCAGATCTATCCTATTTTATTATGTATGAAACGTGAAATATTATCATCCACCGGTATGATTATAGCGTTGGTTGGTTATCAAAATGGGTATTTTACAGACATTGAGCTTTTTTCGGTGTTTTTTTAAATATTTGTGTTTTAGTACAATGTCCAAATAAAATTTATATATTATGGTCCCAATGAATAGAAAAATTAAAAAAATATCAATATGTCGGAATAATTTTCTGTATTATTATATTTGTCATCTCGATATATTTCTTTCATTAAGGGTTTCTAAGGGTTACTTTTTCTATTTAAATAGCTCGTTTACGTATTCTTGATATTGTAAGGACGTCTATCTATGGAATATAAAGGTCTTTAGAATTGGGCATCAAGATGGCTTGTTTTCAATTTCTTATAAAAAAAAATTGTTCATCAAATTAGTTACAAATTCTTATAGAGATCTAATCTACAAAACATACCAATATGTATTTGAAAATAATCCACTTACCTCACAAAGAGGTCCGGGTGATTCGTTTAAAGGAATTTTCAGCCAGAAAGAATCTCCTCGAGATACTAGGAAACTCGTGGATAATAGAAATATTCTGTGAGGAAACGGTTTTCTAGATGAAAAGCCATTTCATAAGCATTTTACCCTTGGATCTTTATTTATCATTTTGCTGAGGAATTTGTGAATGGTGTAGATTGACGTAGAAATACAAATTGACATTTTTTTTAAGCTAAATTATAGGCACTATTAATTTAGTAACTACTTGTTTTTTGACGTCAAAGTATCTGAGGTTATTTTGATTTCTGGAATAATATTATTTCAATTTTGGACACAAATCTATTTCTATTTCGACGTTGATTATAGCTACTGCGTCGCGAGATCTTTTGATTAATTTATCTATCCATTTTTCTTTGATTAGTTAGGTAAGTAAGTATCATCAAAATCTTGTGAAATATTTAAAAAAAAAATATGAGCTCAAAATTTTCTGTCTAATGTATGTAAACACTTGCGTCTGTTTGTATACAACTGTGCCCGCGTGGTATTCGATTTGTCACTGACTATGTCATCCCTTGCGATCCAAATTTTGTCCTGTATAAAAATTTGCTTAGTGTGCCAAAAGTTTCAATATAGGAAAGGGCATTTCGTAGATTAAAACTATTGCTATACCAAATTGTACACCAATCGATTAAGTGGTTTCGTCAATAAGAAGTCAACCGACAAAGTCATTTTCACATTTATAGCATTACTAGCTGACCCAGCGCACTTCGTAACGCCCTGTTCTCGGATTTTCATCAACTTTTTTTTTTCTTGCAACTTTTTTATGTTTTTTATTTTAGATAAACCTTCACCTGATAATAACAAACACAAATAAAAAATAATTAACGAAATCGGTTCAGCTGTTCTCGAGATTTGCGCTTAGCAACACATTCAGCGATTCATTTTTATATTATAGAAAGATTCATTTCAAGTTTAACTTGGCTTTTATTCTTTGTAGTTTTTATCTTTTACCGATGTCTATCAACTTAAAAGGAACATTGTGTCCAGTAAAGAAGTTATACTTCACCGCCAAGTCCAAGTTTGATTTACAAACTTCGCAAAACTAACGCTAAGTATTTCCGCAATCTCCCGACTCGACACACTGGAACTTGGTACCTGTCCTAACTGGTTATTTAAATTAGTAAACAAAGCTCTAAATTACCCAAAGTTCGCAGAGTTTGCGAACTGTCCCCGTTGTTACATCCGAAAATCTGTTGTGTTAACCCAACTATTACACTTTCCCTGGTTGATCAAACTTTATTGACTTTAAAACTTACCTATTCAACTTGTAAACCTGGATTAATTTTGACAGCTGTATACTAAAATTGTTTAGAAGTATAAATATTTGTTTGTAGAAATAATATTATTGTGTCCGTAATAAATGTTTTATCGTTTTACCAGTCAAAATTCGCTAATATTTCACATCACATCACATTATTGATAAAACAATTGCATTATGTTAAGGAATTCTTACCGAACACTTCCTACATAATATTCCATTACACGTATATTTATATTCACACATATAAGTAAATCAAAAATAATGTCACTCTTTAAAGTTGCAACATTGCTAATTACTTATTTTACAGTCTTTTCAATTTATCAATCAAGTTCCGGACATACAAAATTTGTCCAAGTTGCGAATATTTCAAGTTCAAGTTCGATAAGCAAACGGAACTCATCTATAACGCCCATATCTGGAAACAATACGAAATTGCGTTTATCTTTCAATTTATTGACTAAGTTGGTACATCAAATAAACACTAAACTTGCCCTGCTGACTTCCGTGCTTCAAAGATAAACCCTACTTCGGGTGAAATCTGCCCAATGGTATTTAGTTTTCCTTTACATCTGAACAGCTGGGGATAACTGGATTTGTTGCAACAATGGAATACAATGCCCGGTAGGCACGCTTCAATTGCAGGGTAAACGCGCACGGCCCAATTCTTTGGGCAAGCGAAGTTGTACACCAATCCGATGAAGTGAAACGGATTGTAGCATAATATATTTTTTAATTTACCTGACATCTCACAGCCAACATTTCAGTTCCCGCAAAAATAGTATAAAAAATGAAATACGTCGGGGTTTGCTTAGAAAATATATTTTAAATTAACCACATTAGGTACATAATATACGAAACCAAAAAAAAATTACATGTGTTTCGGTTTTCGTATGTACTAAAAGTTACGTTGATGAATTAAAATATATTTTAGCTGTCGGATTTCAAATCTATCACTCTTATGCTATTTAGAAACAGTGATAATCCTAAGTCACGAGAAAAAAATATTTATTATGGTCCGTGCGATATTTATCAATGTTAACTAAGTATATTGAATAATTACACATATATGCAGTTTAGTGAAGTAATAAATATAATAAACCGTTTTAAATCTTATTATCTTTTTCGAGTAAGTCATTGAGTTTTCACTTTTTCGAGTATTTATAAGTCTGCAAAAATTTTAAGTACCAAGTTGCTTGTAAATAGCAAACATTGCCCCAGTACCTGACATATTTATTAGTCTTGGAAGGTCACGACAAGATGTACGGCGTATTAGATCGCAATTTTGGCGTCTCGCGCCGCGCCGGACCGAATATCCCGCGCGCGTCAAGCCGTCCCGCATAATTAACGGTCTCGTGTTCACGCGGCGCGCAACTTGGTATGCTACCAGTATTCATTGTGAATTATGTGATTTGATTGGTCACTCCTGTTGGCTTAAATTGCATCGCTCTGTAATTGATTGGTTTTGTATGGTATCATATGGTCGGTATAAAGATGAACGCAATTGCAAAATAAAGTAGACGAACCTCGACTATTTCCTCGATTATTTATTATTCTATTAATACTCGTATTAATAGAATAATAAATAATTATTAACTATTATTATGAATATTCATAATAAGCTCTTACTTAAAATCAAAGCTTATTGCTTAAGATCTTAAGAGGATTATTTGTTATTCTAACCATTAAAACCTAGAAAAAAGTTTTCATAAGACTATTTGATTTTCCATTTATTTAGTCGTCCCGCATAATTAACGGGCTCGTGTTCACACGCCGCCGATGTCGGTGTTCATCACAAGATTTCAATATGAAATTAGTGTAGCGGGTTTTTAGGGCTTTCTTCTTCGCACTCATTGCATCATATTGCAGGAGAAGGACATGTGAATATCTGCTATTCTTCCTTTCCTCTTAAACTAATAATGCAAAGTTTAGCTAGGTTATTCGGATTTTTGTTCACCGTTAATCTGTTTAGTACCTAGTTCCTTTCAAAAAATAAATACCGGCCAAGTAGCTGACATATTTATTAGTCCGAGAAGGTCACGGCAAGATGTAGATCGCAATTCCGCCGTCTCGTGCGGCGCCGGACCGAATATCCCGCTAGCGCGCGTCAAGCCGTCCCGCATAATTAAGAGGGGAGGCGGGCACTGTATTTTCCATACAAACATTCTCGACGGATTCCTCCTTGATTTTGAACACTAAAGAAATTATTTTTATTCTTAATGCTCTTATGTGTTTCTTTTATCGATAACTTATTTTTCCAAGCAACTAGAAGTCATAAAAAACGCCAATAAAATACCAAATTTTTATCACTACTAAAAGTGTTTAGTGTGGAGATTTAATAAGTATTTACCAAAAAAAAACATAGGGGCCTAGTAATTATTCTATTGGTGAAATTTCTTTCACGTTGGTCTAATTTTGGAAGAGAAAATCGTCGAGAACCTAACCTCGTATTTTGAGCTCGAGCTTCAGTTGTCCCTGTCGCACAGCTCGGTGGAGCGAGGATCAAAGCGGAACAGCAATAGTTGTTTCAAATACCTTTTATTCAAATGTATTTCAGCTAGCGTCTGCTCTTAACAAGATCGTGTTCACGCGGTGCCGAATTGGTGTGCTTCTATGAGTATTTAATAAGAAATTAGCGGAGTCGATTTGATTAGTTCTGGTATTGGAAATAATTGGATCCCTAAGTTGATTGTTTTTTAATATAGTTCAGAATTGTATCTTATGGCTCTATGTTAAAATATCGGCTTTTATAGTAGGAAATACATTCTACCGCCCAATTCTCTAAAATAAACAGATATAAAACAAGATCTTAAGAGGATGAATGGCTATTTATTACTCTAACCCTTAATAAACCGTAAATGTATTTTTTTTTATACTTATTTACTTTGGTATAGAAAAGCGCCTAAACAACTGTCATAATTTTCAGTCCGGCAGGTTATACGGCGTATTATCCCGCGTGCGCGAAGCCGTCCCGCATAATTGACGGGCTCGCGTTCACGCGGCGCCGCAGTCAATGTGCTATTCAATAAGAAATTAGCGGAGTCGATTTGATTGGTTTTCGTCTTAGCACCAATTGCATCGTTTTGTAGACTGTTGGAAAATGTTTAAGGTTCCTTAAACATTCTCCAACAGTTTAATAATATCATTTTAGTGTTGAAATTTATATTATAGACGGAGCGTAACAAATTGTGTTTATTATGTGAATTGTATATATTGAATAGGCTTTAAACTTTTGGCGTAGGTACTAAGTATTATTATACAACAGTAAGTTTATTCGTTTACATAACAAACTGAGAAAACTACTTTTAAATTTACCTTTCTCTCTCAAAATTATTTTGATATTACACTTATTTTAATACGTTCGTTGGCAAAAGCACGATATGTTCGGAAAATAATTACCACCAAACATATTTACTCCGAATTCCAGCTGTCGCGATAATGTATCAAAAGTTTTGCCATAATTGGCACAGGAATTTTAATTCTGCAATCACGCAAATTTATCCATGAATTTGGAGGATTAACGTTTTAAACGAAACACCTGATTATTGACTCTATTTACAGAGGAACAAAGTTTCCGAGTATTTGCTCTTGATAACGATAATGGATTCAACATATTCTAGAAATGATCTGATCTGAAATCTATCTTTAATTCTTTTTTACTGAACGAAAGACGTTCTGGCAAAATTGTTAACAAGAACTTTGTAGTTTACAATTTCACAATTCAATGTAGGTACAATGAAGAAGCCAGATAATTGATTTCTATTGCCGACAAGCTTGTCACCCACTGAAATATTGGAAAAGTGTCAGAATCCTTAAGAATCCGGAATTCTATCAATGAAATAACAAAACATGCCTAAGCATTGTATTACGTTCTAAATTACACCAAAAGTTTTCTTAGAAATAAGTATTTACCTACAATACAAAAAAATCATTTTACAAATGATTTTTGTTCGAGTTGAAAAACTAGAAGAAACCAAAAATTGGTGGGAAAAACTATAATTAAAATGTCACTTTACTGAACTTGACAGAGCTAATTTGTCCGACAAATCCTTCCTTTTCGCAGCAAAAGGGATAACAGATAAAAGATCTATACAGATTCAAAAGAGAGCGTGAAAATCCGGTGTCCAGCGCACGGGGGCTTTGAAACTGTAATTGTGCAGTGGTCCTAATACAGACACGCGGCCACAAAGGGAAATCCGATAAACGTCACAACTGGCAAAGCGCGGCCAGTTTGCGGCCCGCATGCCGCGCTCAATCTGGATTCGATGTTAGGGTTGTTCGATCATTCATCGATTAGTAACTCGATTCGCGATCGATTGTCCGTCAAATTTTTTAATGCCATTTTTTTAGTACAAGTCAATATAAACGTGAAAATGTCCCATTGACTGTCTACATTAGCTGAGCAGCTTACCTATTAGATAGTCTTCTCAGTCACCAACTATCTATTTTCAACCAAATATCCATCAGACTAGTTTACTTTATTACTCGAAAAACATAACAACACACAAGTTACTTTCTACCTAATTGTCCGTATTTAATCAGGTTTACGCGCTGTCGGGCTTTAAGCATAATCGAATAGTTTTACATAGATGAAATAACTCGACTTGCGATCAATTGTCAACTAACACGTTAGTCGATTAACAGACTTCTTATTGTTTTAATGGAAGTAACACAAGGAATGACGGCTACCTATTAAGTATTAAATGTATTGTTGTACCTACGGCAATGTCCCCATACATTTTGGTTTTATTTGCATGACGTTCATTTATCTTTTTTTAACATCATTGTCTTTAATTTTTTTCTATACAATAACAGTATCAAGTACCTAAATAACCTTTTTAACTATATTACAAACATATTCATAGTAAATATAGCTTAATATATATAGGTTATTAATGGAAGTGTACATTTATAATACACAAGCAGCGCCCCGCGGTTTTACCCGCATAGTTCCCGTTCCTGTAGGAGTATGGGGATAAAATAGCCTATGTTACTTCCGGATAATGTAGCTTTCCAATGGTGAAAGACTCTTTGAAATTGGCATAGTAGTTTTTGAGTTTATTGATTACAAACATACACACACACAAAAATTCAATTTTTTCCTCTTTATAATATTAGTATAGTTCTTAGTACGTACATTTCATTTCATGGTTCATTCACAAATATCTGGACAGTGGATATAAAAATTCAATGACGCAAAACTCAATCGTCATTCCCGCCCAGTTGTACCTATCAAAGGACTTAGTCATTTCCAATTACTACGTTAACCAAATGTGCATGTACTGGATTTGGTACTATTGAGTCGAAATGTACCCGAATAGGAAATCCAGAATCACAAACCTTCGCTGCTTCGAACAAGGCAAGTATTCCTTTGGCTCAACAAGTTGTTAACGTGAAACTAATTTGAATCGAGGCCGTGCAATTAATGTCTAAATGCGATGTCTCGAGATTATGTTATTGTTTAATGCCTAATTAGGTAGGTACTACGAATAAATAATTGGCTATATTCATTCAGGTAATTTGGTAGCGACAAAGTTCGTAAATTTATTTTAAAAACGGCATTATTATACTTGCATATAAGAAGATATATACTCTTTCTTATACTTTTAGTAATTGTATGAAAATCCACAGAATTTTTAAATGAATTCTCCAGACTGACACACCAACTCTAAAGCTTATACTTGTGCTATGGATACTAGGTCAACGAATAGACATACTTAAATACCTTTATAAACATCCATGACTCGAGTGCAAATGTCCATGTTCATCACCCGAAACATTGCTCCTAGCGGGATTTGAACACGCGACCGTTTTGTGGTTGATAATATATTTTTTATGAAAATCTGTTGTTTGAGATTTAATGCTTTCCCATCCCTAAGGTAACAAGCAAAAGTACAACGAGAATGCCTCTTCCTCGATAAGCTGAAAAGGAAATTTTTAAAATTTTACTTAAGCTTCCACTCCACTTAATATTGAGCGCGTATGTTCTAGCTAGATATTGGTCTGGAAGTTTATGCCGATGTTCCTTTGTCTAGATTTCGGCTTAGCTAGTTTAGTTTTAGCTTCGATCGTGCGCTTTAATAATATAATACAACTAGCTTTTGTCTGTGGCCCTCATCGTTGATAAAAATGTTTCCATTATTTTATTGGGATGATTTTACAAAAGCATCACACGCGTGTTTAGCCATTTAATAATTGATGTAATTGATTTTCTCTACATTATGAGCGATGGTAGCTCAATGGTAAGGACACGCGCCTCTTAACCGAGGAGTGCGGGTTCAAACCCGGGCACGTACCTCTGGATTTTTCAAGTCTATGTACGTATTTATACCACTAGCTCGACAGTGAAGGAAAACATCGTGATGAAACCTGCAAATTCAAACAACTTTGGATTTGTAACCGTCATCCAAAAATTGTCTAGTTCCCCTATCTTAGGGTTAGAAGGTCAGATCGGCAGTCGCTTCAATTAATTTCCAGACTCGCTAAATCCTGGATCACGGTCCAAGCGGACCCCGTCTAAACACGTGACATAATGCTAGGAAGATGATGTAATTGATTTTCTCTACAAAGGTCGCACAGATATTCCATCCGGGGTGAATTTTCAAGAGCATTGTCCTTAGCGAAGGGCTCGTCACAATTAACAAAAAATAATTACACCCAATTTCGGTTTCATACAGTTTAGCGGTTTGAGCTGTGATGATAAATCAGCCAGTAAAGCCACAGTTTCCTATTATCATCATCATCATCTACAAACTAAAGATCATTGTTTTAACACGTAATATTATTTTAAATATACCACATATTTTGAGTTGCTTAAAAGTAAAGTACCCTACTTTAGTTTTAAACATACGATAAGTCTCCCCCAGAGTATTTCCTTTTATATAAACAGTTAATCTCAGCTTCATAAAACATCCAGTCTAATAAAGATCTGCCTAGTATTTAGTTTGTAGTAAAAAATTTGATTAGTATTACCTAATATTGTTTATATTTGAAGCTATTTTGGAGGGAAATAGGCTCTGCGTACAGATTATGGAGTACTTACCGTAATAACGTCTTGTACAAGTTTAATCGGCAACAGCCACTATACTTAGAGCTTCTCTTTAAGGAAAGCTCTGTATAAGCCAGGACCATGACTCGTCGGTGATTATCTCGTTCCATACAGAATTATAAATTAATTATTTTCTAACATTGCCATTATTTAAGATAAGTCAGAGTTTAATTTCTTTAAGGTTTAAAATATGTTTGTTTTATATCCATTAAGGAATAGAAAACAAATTTATGGAATTTATGGATTACAAAGCGCTCAAAATTGCATAATACAAAACCTAAAACTGGGATAATCCGACAAAAAATATTAAAGTATTGCTCTCAAATATTTTTAGGCCAGGGTAGGCAACGTCGAAGGGGCAGCAAGCCCCTTTAACCACATTTAAAAACTAACTAACTAAACTTCACGCCACTTCCCTAGCGGGGTAGGCAGGGAGAAACCAAAAATAAAACTGGGCTGGGTTAGATGGAAAATTGTGAAAAGTAGTGACAAGTCGCCTAGACATACCATTAGTCGCCATTTACGATATGCTAGGCAAGAACCACAGTGGGCACATTCTTTTTAAGTTCCAGACCAACACTATTACACTCCTCATTTTAAAGAGAAGCCGTTATATAAACACATTGGCAAACAAACACCCGTCCTCTTAAGCGTCTCCATACCCGGGTAATATAAAAGGTATTTCCAATCCATTAAACAGGTAGCTAGGTATAAAGCAAATCTATCCTGAAATGTATATTCAGCGAAAACGGATGCCTCCTACGTGAGGGATTTCACCGGGAATGCCGGGAACGGCGTGAGCATTTGTTATACCAATAAAAGTCCATATTAAAACGAGCTGGGGACATTACCATGGCTATGGGGGACTTACTGTAAATTACAATTGCATTGGAATATTGCGGGGCGGTGTGTACCTACTCACAATATTGGATACGGGTTAAACGAGAAATGTTTTAATGGGACTTATGGCTGCGTCTTTTGCAGAAAACAAGCAGTATAATGTACGTACATTGTGTAAAAATATAATTTGTTATATATTTTTACAAAGTTCATTAGAGTATCAGAGTAGTGGTAGCTCAGTGGTCAGGATACGAGTGTCATATCTGAGGGGTGCGGGTTCAATTGTGTCTATGGATTTTTGAAATCTATGTATGTACGTATTATTACTATCACATGCTCTGCCTTTCGGCAATGACATCGTAATGAAACCTGCACAATAACTACGATATGTAACCATGCTCTAAATAGTCTTGTTAATCTAGGGTTACGAAGGTCAGATTGTCAGTCGCTTCAATGTAATTACTATATTCGTTTAATCCTGGATCATGGTCTTAGCGGACCTCAACTAAGTATCGCGAAGATAATTTTGATTTGGATTTAAAAGTCAACAATTCAACTATACACTTTAGATTGATCTTTAAGAATGCAGTCATCAATAAATAAAACCTCATGAAGTTTCTTGTTGAACTAACATTTAAAGTAGATGTTTCACGTAGAATATTATTACACTTATATCTTTTTACTTCTACAACCCTGCATTATACATCATTTATTCATATAACAACTTCTAGCCAGACCATGTTAAAGCATAAGCTTATATAAGCGTTCACCTTTGTTCTTTAAATAAACGATAAAGTTTAATCTATCCAGGTGTATCCCTTCACTCTTATTATCCGCCTACTCACTTAAGGAAGATTCAAAGATAATTTATAAGTTTAAAACAAAACCCTGACTACAAATAAAAAACAGATTCTAAAACGTTTTAATTATTAAAAGTTCTCATCTGATTCAGCAACATTGGACAAAGACATGGTATAAGCTATATGGTAGTCACGTAAATAAAAACATAATTTAAACTATCGCGTTGTATTTATATAGAAGATAGAAAAAGACTATATAACTTCAATGATAAATAAATATTACATTAGTTTCTAATATTTATTAATACTAGTAAGTAATATTATATTTATTTATAAGGTCAAAAAAGCAATGGTTGATTTGTTTGTTGGTTTGTTTGTCAACCAACCAACCAATCCTTTTTTAACCTTGTCATAGACAGTTAAATATAAGCATCTGGTAAGAATCAATTTGATCCTGAGCAACATTATATACTATCTCTTTAAAGCTACACCTCGATGTGAAAATTCAGGTTTTCTCATCGCGTCTCTCAACCGTGGGCCAGGCCTCACTTAGGCAACTTTCCGCGTGGTGAATACAAAGTTATGCGAGCCGAAGAAATGAGTTATTACGAGTACCTACACAATAACACCAACGCAGCTAAATGCGCCACTAATGGTATACAATTTGCCGAGCGATTAGTCAACTTCTAGAAAAACCTAATGTTCCTTGGAAACAGCTCTTTCTCGCGAATCGGCTGATTCTTAAGTTGTTTTGCACTGGCGATACTAATGGTTTCGTGGCTTGGTGTGGACTATAAATTATTTGCATTTCATTGTTTTCAAATCTTTTTTCTGCCTTTAGATGATGTTTAATTTTTAAGAAGTGGGACTTAAAATGTTTCTTGCCTAACAGGTCATAACTAGAGACTGATGGTACATCGATTACCTATTTGATTTGCTATTGTTTAAAATTGCCACTAGTCACTATCCTTTTCAGTTTTCCTTCTGACCCAGCTCAGATTTATTTTTGGCTTTAACTGGTCAGTGAACCTTGTTACAGCCTCAGGGCTAATGACGTGATCATATTGATGTTCATATGTATAGACGCCTTAAATGGCATTTAGGCAGAAAACTCTTAATTAGCAATCTCATTAGGTACTATGTTCCTGAACGTCTCGAAACAAACAGCACGACTTTTTGTCAGATCTCTAACTTTTATTTCTCCTATGCGTTTTTTCCTATTTCTACGCAGAATAAGTTCAGACTGTGTGTGATCCTACAACTATTTAGCCATTACGTTGAAGCTATCGTCTTCACATACACCTTTCAAAACCTTTTAACGGGCACATTTTAATAAATACATATGTAAATATATTATGTAAAAGTAAAGGTAATCAAAAATCAACGAACACGGCTATATCACATTAGCAAAGATATTTCGCATTTTGCCTGCTTTTCGGCGGATATCGCGCAATGTGGAATCTATTTAAACAATGGAGTCATTAGAAGCGGTGCATATTACACATTAAATCCCAACTCGACATAATTACCCCGCTCACGCTGGTAACAAGGTTTCAATGAATCTCTCTGAACAGCGCATTAGTATGTACCACAATTCATGACAATTCACAATCTAGAACGGGAAGAGATTAGACTGATGCACCCTAAGCTATTGCGATAAAGGTGACATTCGAATGTGTGAGATCCGTGGCCTAATGTGTTACTTGAACAAAGGCTAGCACTCACGTGAGGTGGCTTTTGTGATATTATTTTAATTGGTCTCTTCTGCAAAGTCGGGAAAGTACGATGTTATAAATGAAGGAGATTTTAATGGAGTACTGTAGGCATATGGTTGTTATACCTATGATTTGTAGCTCTGTAAGTAAGTGTATCATTCAATTACCTATATGGTCAATTGATGGATGAACATAAAGATGACAATTATTTTGTGTTGTAGTAATAAGCCCTACTTACTGTATGTGTAATCCAATAAATGTATTAGATGTATGTCTAACACTCATTTTAATTCCACAATTGAATATTAATATTGATAATTGAATCATTAGACCAGCCCGACTAAATATTCTGATGTACTTTTGTTATATTGTAACTGGATAATTTAAACAATTTATATCATTATTTAATCCATTCATTACGATGTAGTTTAGCGAAAATTAGAAAAAAAAATGTAAAATACTTCACTTTTAAGTCGACAAAATATTGAGAAAAAAATTACATAGATACACGGCTAATCTTAAATTTACCTAATACTGAAACAAACTATGTACATAGTTTAGGACTTGAGTGCCCCAGAAGAAATTGCGGATACCGATTTACCAAAAATAACTTACAATTTACCAGTCAAATACAACTTTATTCGCAACTTAGTCCCCGTGGAATTTAATAAAAAGTTCCCTTTTCTGCTTAAAACCCTAACTTTTAAAATTTCTAAAATTAAAAAAACCTACAGTGTTTAGTATCGATCATATTCATATTCTGGTATTTCAGTAAATTAGAACTGGTAATTTAGAAAGAATTGTTACAAGAATAAATAACCTTTTTCGGGGTCACTTTTTATAAAATCAAATATTTACAAATCTTTAAGGATTTCTCTTTTGTACTTGTTTAACGCGTGTAAGCTAAAAATGAAATCTTTCTCTTTATGTATTTAAATTCAAGTTTTGTGAGAATTTTGGCCAGGTCGCCGAAGTGAAAACAAGAAACAATAATATTGACATCCTTTATTTATGAGTATTTTCATAAATCTTTACCGAATCTTGTAAACAAAAGTCAGTGCGGGTATTTTCCGGATTTTCGTACGGCATACTTACGTAAGGAAAACAAAGGAATTTATGCGAAGTATTGCATTATCTTCTGGAATCAATCTTGGTGGTGTGTTGGGAGACACAAATGGAATGGAAACTGTCGCGACGAGAACTCGCGTCTGAGACAATGTTTGTCAGATGAAGTTGTGTCTAAGTTAAGTCAGTAAATTATGTTTGCATTTATACAGTTTTAATATGTACTTACCTAAAATAAAAAAAATAAGCTTTTTATAACTAAGGTGATGCAGCTTTTAATGCAATTTTACATTTTGCGAAAGTGGAAGGATGTAGGAGCCGCGGAAAGCCCAGGCCCACCTACCACGACCAGGTTGGTCGTGTATTAACAGAAGGTGATGTTAGGAGTAATAAAAACCGTAGAGCTTGTATGAAAAGGATCATAAATGTTGAAGAGGCGAGTGAGGTGTGTAAGGATCGTGCCATATGGCGTTCGGTTGTCTCTGCCTACCCCGCTAGGGAAGTTTAGTTAGTTACATTTAATTAATCTCAATATTTTTTAGGCTGAAATTGGTTAATGGCTCTTGGTGTTTTTTAGACTTTGACTACCCCTTCGGTAATTGCGAGAGTAATAGTATGTAGGTACGTAAAACATGAAGCATTTACGTAATATTGCATGGCTTTTTATGTAGGATGACTCATATCCATTTTAAGGGTTTAACCTGATGATATGTCATATACATCACACTGGTTTAGTCATTAACCTTGTAACTTCCTTTAGCTTCATCCGTGGTTCGTTTTTTAAATAAAATTGCCTAATTTGACAGAGCAATGTATCTGCCATGAATGATTACCTAGAACAAATAGACAAACAGACAGACTATAACTGTAATAATTGTTTTTTCCTCGTATTGCATATACTATAACATACTCATTTATATAACTATAGCTAACTTTAAATAAGTATACTGCATCATAGCAAATACTTCTCCCGCTTCATCCAGTCACAAGACAGTGCAGCGGCCCCACAAGGGCCAGTATTTTCCAGCTGTCACGCGCACGCGTTTATTGGATTCAAGCTCCAGTGGACCGCTCGAGCCACAGGCTATTGAGAGAAATATTACAACGGTCAAACAACATCGTCGTTATAAACGTACCTTTGTTTACTTCTAAAATAGTTTGTATATGGTGAGATGGTGCGGCAATGGGGTATCATATAATAATATTTTTTGGGGCTTTTAAATTCCAAATACGTATTTTATTTTAATAATAAATAGATAGCCCTAACTTGATGGTGTGGAAACTTCCACATTGAAATAGAATCAGGTATGTTCAGTAAAAGCTATATCAGCCAATTTTTGTCTGGGTAATGAGTGTCAGGTGGCAGATGATTAAAAATTATGATCGACAAGGGACAGTTGTCCAAGCGCACTTCTGGCTCTGCTTATAATATGTTGACGGTAGGTGCGTGGGGTACGTATCATCATCATCTTCCTAGCGTTATATCTAGTCTGGCTAGAAACAGAACGAAATGCCAGAAAAGTTGATACACACAGAAAACAATTGAAAATCGTAAAAGGCTGTATCTAACTAAGTAATATAAATTAAAGATTTTCTAGATAACATTCGACATAAGAAAATATTCTTACATTGACCTTATACCTATAAGGATTTTTTAATTACGTTCTTTTAACAAAATCTTTAAGAGTTCATGCCAACAACAATTACATATTAATTACCAATTTATCCGTTTTTATCTTGACTTGGTTTTGTTCTATTTTGACCTAGTGTAATTCGTAATTCACGCGATTTAAGTTCATATACCAAGGTGCTTATATATTTTTCAGATAATTAATGAAAGAAAAACTAGCTCGTTACGCGTTGTGGCTTATTTCAAACAACCACATCGTGAAATTCGCGCCGTAACATGCTGGGGTAAGTACAAAAAGGCCACATCGTGAAATTCTTGTCGTTTGTGATATTTGACCGCAACGTGTTGTGACAATGACGAAAAGTCATGACGCACACTGAGCCTTATCTGATGCCATCACATTGCTACAGACAGTTTGTAATTTGTCACTACAGGTCTCACACTATCCAGTACCTACGTATAAAGTGCAAACT
The DNA here is from genome assembly GCA_951394215.1 of Glyphodes perspectalis. Lineage (NCBI taxonomy): Eukaryota > Metazoa > Arthropoda > Insecta > Lepidoptera > Crambidae > Glyphodes > Glyphodes perspectalis. The sequence goes on from OX596215.1 coordinate 6,870,784, forward strand.
TTTATACTAAATTTTGAAGTACATAGAAAATCAGCATAATTATATAGTACTAGCAGCGTCCCGCGGTTTCACCCGCGTCGTTCGCGTTCCCGTGGGAATGTGGGGATAAAATATAGCCTATGTTACTCCCTAATAAAGTAGCTTTCTGGTGGTAAAATATTTTTTCAAATCGGTCCAGTAGTTTCGGAGGCTATTCAATACAAACAAACAATCAAATCTTTCCTCTTTATAATATTAGTATGATATCACGCCGACAGTCTCTGAGAAGAGGCAGAATTCAAAAATTAATGAAATAATTTAAGAATGCACCATTCATCCAAAAAATATTTTTTTTCTATTAATCTTACTTCAGACTAAAACAAAGCTACATTGACTTTGCTACATTATTTCTTATATTATGATCGTCTGCCACCGCGAAGCGCTGCCGTGGGGAATTCTGTTTGTTTTTCTTTTCATTACTTACCGAAGCAGTGTAACTATGCAGGTCAAAACAAACTTTGAGATAATGGATTACCAGAAGCCACGTATACTTAGTTTATCTTTATCCAGTTGATTATGTGATTCCCTAGAGGCGCACTAAAGTTTCTTCCTCCTTTTTAGCTAAATTAAATTTGTTTCAAGACGCCTACGGTAAATGGTAGTAGCAGTTTCTTGAAAACGACATGTTTACAAACTTATTAAGGTTATTGTATGTTAATGGACACGTTCTGGGGAGTTTTAAGATCCCTTTTCCTTTTTCTTAATGATCTGGAAAAATTATATTGTACCACGTTGTAAGGATATCTGTTAAATATTTCATGCTATGCGCCTATGAATTAAACTTAAATAGATTACCTCGCGCGTGTGATCCAAAATTCTTATTTACAGCAATGGAATACTCACTTCGTTATTATTTATCCAACCTACCGTCCTTTGTACTCGGACCTTTGTAAATCTTAGAAAAGACAACCAGGAAAATTTATTTATGGATAGTAATGTATAGTTATGATAATGTGCCGGTACCCGCCGAACTCTTATCCATTTATGAATGTTCTAGTAATCATATAAATAAAAAATAAAATTACCACCTATAATTTAGTCCAAAAACAGAACTTTTCTTTGTCATAATAAAATTAACTTACTATTAGTGTCCTGTAGAGTATCCAGATCCGAGACAAATTGTAAAAATATTAGATACCTACGCAAAACATAACCTACTTGTACTTCAAAGAGAACTCTTTATGCTCCTAAAAAGTTATTCTTTTTGTCATATTCGCAACAGTATATTTTGTAGTGTCATTTAAGTCTTCTTAAAAGAAGTTCAAGAGCATTTTGATCCCCATTTTAGTTCCGCCAAACGCGCTGAAGAAACTCATTGAATAGGTAGTAACAAGACTGATCCTTGCCTCCTTGCTCGATTTAATTTGATTTGTTTCGATAAATTGACGGCATTAAGGGGTGGAGCGCAGGCTTAATTAATGAGATCACACTTTCAGTGTAATACCTGCCTGTGCTAAAGGAAGATTTATACGAGAAAACGAACAGTAACTTGCTAATACCCTGCGATTATTACTAAGGAAAATGAATTTAAAAATGGGTTTATTATTGCCTAAATATAAAAAAATAATCACAGATTATCATGAGCTAGATGATAATGAGCTGGAAATTAAATTTCATTCATCATTTTATTTAAAGGTCGTACGTGTTTAATGCATTAGTATGAAATCTTTTACATAGTTGTTTTGAGGCTTCTCAATTCTCCATTATTACGTGTGAACCGTATTCAAACAAAAAAAATGTACACAATCATCACGCCTGTAAACCACTTAGGGGTAGTCAGAGTTTAAGGAGAAATAAGCAGATCAACGTAGGCCGCATTTCCTTTTTTTTTAAATAAAGTTGAGATGAGAACACAATTTTATATTTTGCCTAAACGATGGAAAACTGCGGTAAAATAAAACTCACCCAATTTCCAAATGTCTGTTCTTACTAATCTTATATATAAAAATAACTCCAGAATGGCTGAACCAATTTATGAATTTTAAAATAAGTATATGTAATCCTTCAGGGAAGGTTTATACGGTAAGAAAATATTAAAACATTGTGAGGAAAATAATAAATGAAAATCCGAGAACGGGGCGCAAAGAAGTGCGCCGGAACAGCTAGTAAATGATATTTGTCAGATGAGATTTAATTAACGAACATGTTAATACAGAATATGTTTTTGAACCAATGTGACCTTTGTTCCTTACTCAACTCGGGGATGAAACATATCCCCCAAATCCCAAAATTATCTTTTCATACACGGATGAACATCATAAACATTCTAGTCCAGCTTGTTCTACGCACTACGAAATTAACAATGTGTGATGACGAAATCTAAATTTATGGAAATCCCATTACTCCTACATATATAATACGGCCTGTGTACTACCCTAAAATTCATATTATTATGATACAATTTGCTTTGTAAACTACAAGCTTGATCTCTGCTCGCTCTATTGTTTTAACTTACGAATAATAACAGTACTGAAAGGGCTCACATCAAAGAGACGCACATCGATGAAGATATTACTAAAATAAATCTTTGTCAAAGGTCATGTAAACAGATGAAATTGAACTATCCTTTTCTTTGAAACCCTTGTACGTTGGATGGGAAAACGGAAAACTATGTTGATTCGAACAGACCTGTATATACAAATTAATAATGATTATCATATTTCATCAGCAAAGCTATCTGGGCCCCCAATATTAAGAGTGCAAACATTCGGCAAGTATAAAAACGAAAAGTACAATCAATCTAATCCAACTTTTTTTATAAGTCTATAGATGAACATACACAGATTCTTACTCAATGTACAATGTACCTACATTATTTTATTTTTTTACTATAAATGAATTTTCTGATATGAAGTTTTCAATTTTTTTTCGGAATTGTTTTTTTTGTTTGGATGTATATCTACATTTAAAATACTTTAAAACATTGACAGAATTAAATAACTGACTAAAATAAAGAATATTTACAGAATTACATTTAATATTATTGAACATTACAACATAACTTCTTTCAAAGTCACTACTTCTACTACACAGCTACACATTAAACTTCACTTAAACTGTGTCAGTCAAAGGCTTCACTTTAATTACGAAATGAAACGCACTAAAATCCCTGCCACTAACGCATCAGATGCGATCAATGCAACACAGATATCCACAGCCAATTCATCGGCCGTAGGTATTGCCATCGGAACTAATAAGTCAACGTTGATGACAGTATGTCGACTCCCAGGCCCAACTCAAACAGGACTTTGTGTTTGACTCGTCGTACGTGCCATTTAGACCTCCTTGAAACTTCCCGATACCAAGTTAGTTGATCGTCCCTACCCCTCCCTAAGACGTTTTTGTAGGGAACATTTAATATTTTTTTCGGAGACTGCTTTTGTCGGCTAAGTATGGCCGAAAGTAGGGTAGAGAAAATTAAGGTTGATTTTTTCTCTTTAAAACTTTTTGGGTAGGGAAGATTATATTTATCTAGTCTAAAGAATTGGCAGTTTGTACCCTAATCTGTTTCAGTAGCCTGGCCTCCTTTCTGTTATTAAATTAAATTAGTTAATCATCTTTGAGGTCACTTTGACGTCAGATATCGGTTTGTTTATCGGGGTATGGGACATATTTACTACCTTTAATTAATTAATTAAACGATTATACGATAATCGTTTAATTAATTAATTAAAAGTTGCTATTAACAAAGCTAAATTAAGGTTTAAATAAACTATTATGATTACATCATGTAGTTTTAGCTAAAGTTGTTCATGTTTCATTAATTTAACAAAATTATTTCCAAAAACATTTATTCTATCATATTTATATCCAAGTTTTCAGGGAAAATTAAATAAGTATTTGTACAATACAATCCCTAATTTAAACATTATATAATATAAAATTTCCAGAAAATTCACAAGCATTCCTATAAGATTATCTATATAATATAATATCTAAAATAGATATAGATATTTTAGATATTATATATATATATATATATATATATATATATATATATATATATATATACAGAATTTGTTAAGAAATCCAGTTTCTATATATATATATTCATTATAAAACTGGATTTCTTAAAAAAATCATTTAGGATATACATTCTAATGATAAACTAACGATATATCACTTATAATTACACTCTCTTCACAAGTACACAAGTATTCACCACAATCTACATTTCCGCCTAACGCAAAAGAAAATTCATTCCTATTCTAAAAGGCAAATTCAATAGGCAAGTTTTATTTTGGTAGATTGATCTGTCACACCATGCGTCACCGCTTTGTGTGAATATAATATTGGCATAGAGCGTGAAAGCAAAGGGGTAAAAATGGGCTCTTTCAATGGCTGTCAAGTGCACGTAGCTAATAGTTTTAGAAGCGTCGGCCATTACTACACAATGGCCATTGGGAAATTGTTATGTTCTTTTAAGCAAAAGTTGAGAAGTGGAAAATAACTTTAAAATATTTCAAGTACCCATATGATTTCATTGTAGCTATTAATTTGAACATTTAGGATATCATATTAAGTTGTGGGTGTTTTAAACATTATAACTGGTTCCAAAACAACTGACTGACTATATATTTATAGTGATGAATTTATCGTAGTAATAAAGAAACTGTACTTGTATTACATCTCAGAAATTTTGGCATAGAAAATCCATAGCAAGTAAAATTAAGCTAATAGGCAGACTGAAAATTTGTATCCATTATTCAATAAATATATCCAATTATATACATATATCAATAGGACAATAAATGATAGGTAGATTTTGACTAGCTCGATGGGGCATTCGGTAGTGACCCTGCCCTATACGCCTAGAATTGTAAGTTCGAACCCCACCCAGGACAAACAATACTGTGATGAAAGCTTGTGTTTGTTCCGTGTCGGTTATTAATATCTAATATTTAAGTATATATTTGTCTTACCACTTTTCTGACATCCGTAACACCAAGTGCATAAGCTACTTACTTTGGAATCAGATCAATGTATGTGATATAGTCTATTTATTTATTATTTCCAATCTAAGTAGCTTTAGCTTAAACACTTGTATTACGAAAATGACAATCGACAAAGGTACCGCAAATGTACCACAATCGACACTAATACCTAATTAGGTTCTTTTTCTTGAACAACTACAAATAAGTATTTATCCGGAAAGAATCGAACCTGTGCCCACCAACGGACCTATCTTCCCTCTTTACTCCGATGATTTATACTGATAACGTTTTGTCTAAAACAATGTAAGTACCTATTTATTTAGCAATGTATCTATAGGTATCAAATGCTGTGGATGCCACCCAAGCTACATAAGTTTGCAAAGTATTTATATTTAGTCTGCATAGTTTCCAATATCAGATTAATAACTATTCTTGTTTGTAATTAATCTCCAATGTGTTTTGATTAATTGCAAATACAATTAATTAGAAAGATAGTGTTGTTCATGTTTCATATGATCATCGTTCGACAATCCGTTAGTATAGGATTTTTTTTTTTTTTTATATTAAAACATAAGAAAATTATGACAATAGTGCTGCGCCGAAAGTTTTATGTATTTAAAATAGGAGCCATCTATTTCAGTCCCAAAATTTTAATTAAATGGCTCTCTTCTAAAATGGCAAAAACTGCAATGGGATTGTGTTTCCAAGGTGCAAATTATTTGTTTTCTTGATTTACGTCATGTCAGTGTTTTTATACATCACATACATTGATCTGACTCAGGAAGTAGCTTAAGCACTTGTGTTACAGATATCAGAATCAACAGTGGTATTGCAAATATATACTTAAATATTAACACCCAGACACAGAACAACCACACGTATTCATCATACGAATGTTTATCCTGGTAGGGGATCAAACCCACAACTCTTTGGCGCATGGGGCAGGGTCACTAGTGTCACTACCGAATGAGCCATCGAGCCAGTCAAGTTTTGGTAACAAGAAACTATTTTTAAACTGATCGTAATCAAAGAAACAAGGTAAGAAACTGTTAGAGTCAATCGCACACCAATTTTAAATTGATGAGCAAGAGATTACATACAAAATACGCGGAATGCCGTCATATATTTCGGTCTCAAAATTGCAATCTAACTGATACCCCACTCACTAAATGAAGTTTCCATTTATTTCACAGTCCTTGCGCGTAGGCTTTTCTATATTCGCCGTGTAAATTGGATTGGATACACATTAACGTTTGCGTTAAACCCATTAACTGTATCCGGTGTTGCCTGCTTAATAGGTTTAGCACTATATTTAGTAGAATTTATACCCCAATAAGGATTAAAAACTCGCCTTTTTAAAGCACTTTAGGTAGTTGAAGCCATTTCTTTTATTATAGAAGCTCGCTTTGATTTTATTATCTTTCCATTATACTAGTTCTTTTTTATTTTTAACGAAAGCCAATTTTAATATTAATATTTTTTATTAAATTACGATAATTACTAATATATTCTATCCATCCATTTTGAACTCAATTATAAATATTTTGAGCTACCCGGGGATTAAGGGCGTGGTGTTATGTATGTATGTATGTATAAAGTGGAATATTATATTTCTAGCTTAATTATTTCTTAATTAACCTGTGTAGCGCGGGAAAAGTATGCCGCCAATTTCCCGCGCGCCTTCGCGCGCTGCCCTTGCAGAAGCTAGCATTTTTTCAGCCCGCCAGTCCCACTCGCGCCTCGTGGTAAGTGGACGTGTCGCTCCGTATTTGTTATATTGTAAATTTCTTTCTCGGCCTCTGTTCTATTGTAAAGTTGTGTTGTATATAATAAACGCATCGAAAACACTTTACACCTGTTTTTAACGAAAGGAAATTGTATTATTTATTGTCTATTATTTTTTCCTTAAAATGTTCAATCTACATTATCTTGATTTGTGGCTGTGAAATCTAATATGTTATGTATATTTTATCTTTTGCTTAATCGAATGCGGCTTTTAATTATTATAAAGCCAGATGGTTTTTAAAATAAACTTTTTTTTTAATATATAAACATGGAGATGTAAAAACAATGTGTGACTACCGAAGGCAAGTTTAATGAGAAATTAATTCCATCCCAATAAAATATTTTGGTAAAACGTACACCGAATAAGAATTTTTCTAATTTGTATTAAATCAAAAGATCTACTATAGTTGCATGGCAACACTGAACGTATCCGTAGCTCATGTGTTTCGCTTTCATCCATTTGTGTAGTGTCGATAAAATCCCTATTAATTTAGGGTATGTTTGTTTGAAACAAATTGCTTTCCCTGGTGTTGATTGCGCGTGATTGGAAACGTAGGCTTTGAGTAAGTTAGTATTGTAATGAGTAATAGTACCTATATAAGTAGGATAGATGACGCCACTATGCATTTGACCTACTTTTTAGGAACTGTGAAAAATAAATACTGTTGAGATTTGTATTGAAATATGCAGACTATGACCTCACAGCTTACTATAACTACTTGTTGATTATTTTGGTAAAATACACACTAAGTTTTTGTCTGAATGTGGTTAAAGGGGCCAGCTGCCCCTTTGACTCTGCCTACCCTTTCGGGGATTGTGGGCATAAATAAAATAATAAATAATATAATAATGAATATTAGACAGTGGTATTACAATATACTTAAATATTGGATACTAGCTGTGCCAGCGGTGTCACCCGCGTTTATGGTTAATATTATAAAGACTATTTCCGTCATACATGATTTCTATGTAACTTTAACAATTAAGGCTGCACACGCGACGGAAGCTTAAAAAATTGAGTAACTTCTCCCGTCTTCCCAACATTTCCCTTTACTACTCTGCTCCTATTGATTGTAGCGTGATGAAAAGTATACTATAACCTGCCCAGGAGTATGAAAAATAATTGTACCAAGTTTCGTTAAAATCCGTCGAGTAGTTTTTGTTTCTATAAGGAACATACAGACAGACAAAAATTTTACTGATTGCATTTTTGGCATCAGTGTCGATCACTAATCACCCCCTGATAGTTATTTTGAAAATATACTTCATGTACAGAATTGACCTCTCTACAGATTTATTATAAGTATAGATTAACACCCAGACACAGAACAAAAACAAGTATTCATCACACGAATGTTTGTCCTGGGTGGCGATCGAACCCACAACTCTAAGCGCATAGGGTAGGGTCACTACCAAATGCGCCATCGAGCCCGTCAAATGATGATGGCATGATGTTATGTTATGTTACACACTAAGACTGATGGTTGGGGCGTGCAGATCACTTCACGAAGCGAATAACATAATAAAGGGGACTTATAGATAGAGCGATGAAGATAGGTAAAAGAAAATCACGGTTAAACAACGCGCAATAAATTCCAAAAAACATCAAGCTACTTACGTCGGATAAACCAGCCAAGTCCGCTTTTGCCGAAGCTCTGCATCGTAGAATGCTCACGCCAATATCACATTGCCGTTTCCTATCTTCACATACAATATGTCGATTTTCGAAAAACTCATGGGCGGGTGCAACGATTTCTCGACAGGTTTCAAGCAATAGCTTGTCTCTCTATGATGTTTTAATATTTCATTTATTCAAGAGCATTTTCTATGAACGCGTTTTTGAAGTGCGTATGAAAATATGTTTATTTATATGTAGGTACCGATAACAATTTTTTTTCGCAAAGTGTGACCGGTATGGGCGCGCAAGGAGGCGCGTAGGGTCTATGACAACCTGTACACTATAGTACTTGGTGAGATAAGTTTGTAAGAAGAAAATAAGAAAAAAATAAGATCGAGGTAAGACAATATGTTAGAGTAAAATTATGTATAATTAATGAGGGTTTTCAAAAATACAAAAACCGCCAGATGGCACGAGGGAGTCTCGTGGTCTTATCACTGTCACTATTGGCTTGGTCTGACAACTAACCAATGAGGAGGGTGACAAGACCGCAAGTCACAGTTACGCCATCTTTTGGATGTTTTGTTTCAAAAAACCCTCATAATGTAAACTCACAAAACCTCTATTGTTCATAATATATACCTACTCACAAAAACTTTTTCCAAAAGTTGGCTAAAACAGTGCAAAACAGTTTTGATGTGCAAAATTATTCAACCCTTTATGACCGTTATAGCGTTGGAGGATTTTATTTGTTTTCATATTAATTTATGGGTATTTTGCCATTAAAACTTTCCCGGACCTGAGAAATACGGTCGTCGATGGAAATTGGAAACGCCGTAAATAACAAGTCCATCTAGAAAGTTCACTCATAGTTTATTATGTGGTATAGAAAATTGAAGCGTTTTTTCGTATTATGTATTTATTGTAGTAACTTGAAGTAGTATGGCGTAATGATATGGTTATAAATATTTTGGCACTCCAAATGTAATGGAGAACTAATGAAAGAGAGAACTAGCATATATTCATTAGTTTAAATAAATAAATCAATCATTTTCTAGCAACTGATGATGACAACCACATTTGCAATAAAAAAAATTATATACTGTTTTGTCCCGTCTTTTATAAACAAAGATCTTAGCTAAAATATCATTAAATTGAAGCAAATGAATACGTATCCCAATTAACATTTCAAATATTTTGAATATGCTGTTTTCCTCATAATTGAATTGTTTATTATCTCGTACTTACGTAATTTTTATGGGATTAGTAGCTGTGCCCGCGGTTTCACCCGAGTTTATGGTTAATGTTATATAACATATAGCCTTCCTCGATAAATTAACTATACAATACAAAAATAATTTTTCAATTCGGAACATTCGTTCCTGATATTAGCGCATTCAAGTAAACAAACAAACAAACTCTTCAGCGATATATGTATATTAGTAAAGTAATAGATAGTATTGTAGATTACCAAGTCCCATCTTATAATAGCTTGTCGCCTATACAATCACAAACCCAATACCCCATATATAATTAGTCGCCTTTTTCGACATGCTAGGCAAGAACCACAGTTGGCACATTATTTTTAAGTCCCAGACCGACATGGGACAATGGGCTGGGTTAGACGGAAAATTGTGAAAAAGTAGATACAAGTAGCTAGCTCGTCGCCTAACCCATTAAAGCATCTCGCCGGCCAGTTATGCTAACTGAAGGTCAACTATTTCAGGCGCGATGGGAAGTATATATGTATGTAGTTATAAACAATATTATAATGAATTGGCATGAAGGTCACACAACGACAGGCGCTAAGATACGGTAACTTAAATCCAACTACCTGCAGAATATATTTCACCTACTTTGAATCCCGCGTCTCATCTATATCTTTCCTTTTATTGAAACTTTGTACACCACACCATTGTCAGTCGGGAGGCATTCATGTTATCCAGTTCACACTTCATTGGACCGGCTCAATGGGAAATATTCTTATTGTGGGGATACTGCCGAGAGCCGGTTAATTCCTCCGTAACATTATGTAGAAAGCGTTAAATGTGAAATCGGCGTTTTCCGCTAAACCATTTGTTTGTGAAACGACGCGAATTATTTGCTAATACTGTTACAACCTTTGGTGAATTAGAAAAGTGATCCTTTTTAATTCTTACTTTTATTGTGAATGCCAATGTCTATCTGTTACACTTTCACGCTTAAACCATTTAAGAAATAGGCAAGGTGCCAAAAAAATTCTGTTAGGCCGTCAGTTAGATTTTAAGAAAATATTGAACACGTTCTTTTCTATTTATTTGTCAAAACATTGACGAAGATACAATGCATCCAAGTTGCCCGTGATGTCACACTTTCGTACAATTTTTAATGACGTCGCAAGCCTCCACTCCAAAACTTTGACGCTCTTTATTTTTGTGTTTTTTTTTTGTTAATTTGATAAAGCGAAAAATATGTATCTAGTTTTTTTGTAGAATCTAACAGACGGACTAATTAGAATTATAGTTGTTTAATTCAGTCATCATCCCTATTGTGATGCATTTCATTGGGATAAAAGTTTAAGCCCTAAATTTTATCCTAAAAAAAATAATCGTCCCGCGGAACTTATAGTAACGAACGGAAAGTATCTGTTGCAGATTATTCCACATGTGTGGAGCCGCTAGCAAAAGCTAATGTTGTATTCACAAAATGAAGTTTATTTTGAGACGTTTTCACATTTTATTTTTAAGATAATAGCTTAATTGCGGGCTTTTTATCGAGTTTCTATAATAGTCAGTAGGTAAATAGAGGGTTCTGTTTTTTTCAAAAAATCATAATGTATTCATTGCATTGTGATGCTTCCGTAAAACTATTTAAAACTCTGCAAAAGCGAAGACAAAGTAAATGGAGACATTTGCGAATTGGCAGAAACTACCTGGGCTATCCCATGCATGACAAACATTTCGGTGAGTTGTTTAAAAACTTTTCCCTCTGCACCTACCTCCGAAACTAAGACAGTTTGTAAGTAAACCGTTTGTTCCTACTATAGAAGTTTGTTAGCAAATAGTGAAGCTGAAACGTCGATGTAATGTTGAACTAAAATGTACACTTAATTATTTTTTTTATTGGAATTTGCTTAGATTATAATATAAAATATCATATCATCACGCCCGTAATCCCCGAAGGGATAGGCAGAGTCAAAGAGGCAGCAGTCCCCTTTAACCACATTCAGCCAAAAATAAATAAAACTTCATTTAAAACATTTTCCATCTAACCCAGCCCGGGTTAGATGGAAAATGTGAAAAAGTAGTGACAAGTGGCTAGCTTGTCGCCCACACAATCACATACTTACCCAAAACCCGATATACCATTAGTAGCCTTTTACGACATGTTAGGCAAGAAACACAGTTGGCACATTCTGTTTAAGTCCCAGACCAACACGGGACAATGGGCTGGGTTAGATGGTAAATTGTAAATAAGTAGTGACAAGTGGCTAGCTTGTCGCCCACACAATCACATACTCAAAACCCCATATACCATTAGTTGTCTTTTACGACATGCTAGGCAAGAAACACAGTTGGCAAATTCTTTTATAGTTCCAGGTCAACACAGGACAAAGATAAAAAATAATATAAAATATCTTACTACGAATTTAACAAAAAACATACTTTTTGCTTCTATAATGTGCTAATATCCCCATGATGTTTTCCTTTAACGCCGAATTGAAGGTCAAAATATCTACTTAGATTTTTCACGTTGTTTGTTTATGAGTATTTACATGCGAAATATATAATATATAATTTTGTGTCAATGCTCGTTCATATAAATTGTAATGTCATCATACTCTTTTCTGCTACACAACACTGTTTCTGAAAACTAACGTTAGAATAAATGAGCAAAATGTCTGGGCGAGAGGAAAGGCTCGTTTTGTTGATCTCACCCCATCAGTTGATTTGATCCACTTACATTATTGGATGGTTTGAATGTCAACACGGTCGCGGTCTTATATCTTTTGGAAATGATAAGACACCTGTATTTTATCTATTCATATATTATGTATGTATTTTTTTTTAATAATAATAATTATCTCCGTATTCCTACGGGTACGGGAATTACGCGGGTGAAACGGCGGGCACTGCTATTTCTTATAAATATAAACTAACTAACTAACTAAACTTCTCGCCACTTCTCTAGCGGGGTAGGCAGAGAGAACCGAACGCCATATGGCACGATTTATTATAAATATACAGACAGGATTTAAGCAAAGCTATTTATAGGATGGTTGGTCAGCACTTTTTAGGAAACTATTGCCGTGGTCCCATAAGGACCCTATATTTTTACTAAGTACCTAAAAAATACTACAATATTTGCAATAGTATTTTCTAGTTAATTCGTATTTTTTTCAGTATGTTGTTACTATACAACATTTATTTTCAAGCAAAGCACGCGTGTCTACTTGTTTACTCGTACTTTTGAATCGCATCCACTGCAAATGCGTTTTTTTTTCAAATTTTGTCCGTTTTAAAATTTGTGGCTTTTTTAATCAGTGGGCACCCATGCATAACAACAAAGAATTACAAAAAACCTTTTATTCGCCAATACTGTTCAATTGAAATACCCAGCTGTAGCTATATTGCCAATTACAAAACATTGTTAAAGCTCTCGAGTAAGGGTGACGTATTTGGACATGACTTTGCGCTACATATCAACAAACTTCGCGGGTGGTTGAAGCAAATAATTACTGGGACAATCACGTAATAAAACGGGCCCTTTAGAAAATCAAGGAAATCAAAATGAGGCATTCAGACGGCCGGCGTTGTATTTATAATGTTTCTTATTGTTAGCAAGTTTTATGGCTCCGTGAAGTAAAGGCCTGTTATTGTCTCTGCTCGACTTGTTTGTTTCTAGTTACTAGCTCATTAATTTTATAGATAGTCTTCATAAGCGAAAGTTGTTCGTTTTGGAACGTCCATTGAAATTGATGAACACTTAGTAAAGTTCTTTGAATAACATCATCTTGTTTTATCCATAATGTTATGTTACTTTAAAGCCTTTCGTGAAGTTGGGAAAATGTTTGAGAATGATGAATCTGATTGGTTTCATGATTGTTTGATTTTCAACTTTACTAATTTTGTTAGCTCTTGATGATGAATTGAAGTTATTAACTTTCAATGTAAAGCATCCAACTCAACGTAATAGAAGTAATAACAAGCCTCGGGAAACCAGACTGATTCTAATAGTTATCTTCGTAATTACAGGGAGTCGTAAGTGGTTAGGTGAGTAACGTAGAAATAAAGGATTTCCCGAAAGTGTTCAGGAAGTATAAGCAAATAACTATCACTAGTTAAAAATAAAATATCGGGTCGCACACATAAGAAGAGGTTTGTCTAAAAGGCCTGAACCTGGAACAGATTACTGGATTCTCAGAGCTATAGGAAGATTGAAAGCTGTGCTAAAAATGTTGGATCGGAACGAATGAAATGGCTCCTTAAAATCTTTTTCAATCTTATGACCAAATAATATCTTTAAATATTTGAGTTTGTAAGATTTATATCGTCTTAATAGATTTTAATTTGTTTGAGTGTAGTTTAGGCACATTATTTAATTAAGATTTGAATCATTAAATCATATTTATACAAATATACATTGCATAACTTAAATTGTCTATACTAATATTATAAAGAGATTTGATTGTTTGTTTGTTTGTATCAAATAGGCTCCGAAATTACTGGACCGATTTAAATAATTTTTTCACCAATAGAAAGCTACTTTATCAGCGAATAACATAGGCTATATTTTATTCCCGTTTTTCCACGGAAACGGGAACTACGTGGGTAAAACCGCACGGCGCTGCTATCTATTATAAGTATTGATTTAACAGTATCCTATAGTTATGGTTTGACTTCTTTCTCTAATCCGATTCCATCAAAAAAATACGTCAGCAATACGGTACAAGAATAATAGCTTCCTTCAACAGATAAATATCAAAGAAGTATATCGTTCGCTTTGTGCAGGTCCCTTTTAATTTCGATTCAAAGCGTGTCCCCGTTAAAATGTTTATAGGAAAATTCTCCAGATATAATAGACGAATAAAGATCTGAGGGAGTGGGCGGTGCTGTTAAACCGACATGTGCAGAGTTTCTGAGGCGCGTTTTAATGTCATTTTTTTTTCCTTTCAGGAAGGAAGGACGATTCAGTGATCCTTATCCGACGATCTGTGGTTTTCTAGTGCCTTACAAAGATGCGAGCTACTTTGGTAGCGTTGACAGAAGATTTTATTATTTCTTTTTTTTTTTAAATAAACTTGTAATAACAAATAATCTGGTTTCTGAGTATGTATTAACTATAACAATTTTTGCCGTGGCATAGCGGGCTGTGAATTTACAATTGAGTACCTAATGAAGAATAGCCAGTTGACTAGAATTATACGAAACAACACGTATTTTTAACCGACTTCAAAAAAAAGGAGGAGGTTCTCAATTCGACTAAATTTTTTTTTTTTTGTTAAACTTACTCCGGGTACGTAAGGTTTATTTTATTTTAAACACACTTTATAATAACTTGATGATAATTTTCTAAAGCCACAACAGTTTATTTAGCAAAAGTAATGCAAAACTATATCAAGGAATACTTTACGTGTATTATTGATCAGCTTACCCGTTCCGGTATCCCGCCAAATATTTTAGCTGAACTCCAAAACATTTTTCCACTACAGAAAAGTGCAACAAAACATTAAAAAAACCGACCTTAATTGGAACCAAAAAATATTTATCCGTTCCAATTACCAGAGCCGTTGGACCGTCGAACGTTATCTCTGCTCCGCTGCTAACCGAATTTAAAAGTAGACGTTGTTTGAAAATTTCGCAAGTTCAAATGGAGTGCTCGCGAGTCGCCTCTGCGGGGGACAAAGTGGGCATAGTGCTCGGCGAACCAGGGACGAGAGTGCCCGGGAAGAAACTTCAGATGCGTTTTTGTTGTACAAAAAAAGTCGACCTAAACTAAAACCTGTTATTTTATGAAACAATTGGGATAGTATTGTATATTTTACTTCTTAAGTTCTTAATATTTGGCCCAACGTTTGATTAGCTAAGATTGGGTACTAGTGACAAGGTAGGTATGTTGCTTGGTGAAACATGAATGTGCAGGTTCTATCACAATATACTGTTGAGCTATTAAAGTAAATAGGTAAGTACACAGGTTTGAAAAATCCAGAGGTACGTAATTATTTTATTGTTTATCTACTTTATGTTCGATGAATAAAACACGTTAAATTACGTAGATAAATACCTTACTTTAAGACACCCAGATGGGGTATTAAAGTTGACTAAGTGGTGCTCGCGAATCACCACTGCGGGAGACAAAAGTGGACATTGTGCTCAGTGCACCAGCGCTTGAGAGTGCCAAGCGGAAAAGTTGAGATGCATTTTTTATTCCAATCACAAACGGAATATCCAAATTATCGATACAAGAAAAAAATAATAAAAAAGAAGGGTATTTTCGGTGTGTTTGTAAATTAGTAGATATTATCTGTAGCAATTTGGAAGTTTTTAGGTACAAATAGCAGTTTACTAAAACTCGTACAAATCATATTTTTTTTAAAACGTTTTGTAAGTTTATGTAATTTTTATATGTTATTTCAGCATTAATCTCTTCGAACAAGAATATCAAAACAAATCAACTATAAACACCCGTAATAAATAAAGCGTTTACGATATTTTAAACCGATCGCCATACAAAGTAGTTTTGCTGGAGTTTCTAAGCTATTTCTGTATTATGCAAATAATATTATGAAAGGGGTAGTGCAGAAGCTCAGCTCTCATGAATATTCATGATCCGTCATTATAGAAGTTCCATTTTTTATTACGACACGGTAACGGTACGACAATAATTAGCGTTGGTTTTAATTCCTGCGTAATGAGGCTGTTGCCAAAGGTATTTTATTTTTTATATAAAATTTATAAAAACATCCGCCTAAGACCGAGTCGGGTTCTGTACGTCATGGGAATGAAATCACCAAATATTAAGTTCAGTCTTTTTTTGGACTAAGATTATATTCAAACAAAGAAGACTGTCTTGGTGTAATTACACAAATAAATATAACTTTTACGATTATCTAGATATTTACAGTTTCCAGATTTTTCGAAAACTCTTACTAGACGTGAATCAACAAAGATTGAGGTAAACAGTAAAACAGAGGTTGATGTCATAGCTACTGGTTTTTACTTTTGGAACAAATTAAGCCTTTGTTTATCTGAATTCTGTCTATGTACGTGAGTCTCTGTATATACAACGTGTTACAAAATACCCCGTAAAAGATATAATTAATTATCAAAGCCAAAAATTTTTTTAACCCTAGTAAGCTGTCATATCAGGGAACCAGATTATTTAACAGAAAGGCCTACGTACCTATTTGACCTAATAATTGTCTACTTTAATAGTTTTTCTATTTTTCATTAATAAATGTTTGCTACCTCAATACAAGGATGTCATTATACCCAAGTAAGTACCCTTACTAGCTTCAAAAAAGGTCAAGATGGAAAAAAAATGTGTTGTCAATTTCAAATCTTTAACATTCTTGTCGTTCCACGAATTAGGTAGAAATGTAGGTATATTCTGCGTAGTTAACTTCTTTAATTTTACTGAAATAGGGTTTACACATCAGTAAAAATAATAATATTTTTTTATTTTTTTAGGGTATGTTATACAACGTTACTACGGTTCTTAAATATTGTGAATGGACTCGTTATAACATCCTGTATTATAATAATAATAATGTCCTCCTAACCGATATCGGTCACGGCGGCCAATCTCAACGAGGAGTAGCCAACTGCGCAGGAGATATTATAGTGCACAAGTGTGTGCGCAAACACAGGAGCACTCTCTATAGTCCGGTGAGACGGCAATTCGACATGACCGGAGAGAGGTCAGGCGCAGAACCAACGGCTTAACGTGCTTTCCGAGGCACGGGGGTGATTAAACCGTCAACTTCCTGATTCCGGTCTGTTACTGAGTAATTTCGATATTGAAATACCCAGCCACAAATTTTTGGCCCGACCCGGGATTTGAACCCGGGACCTCTTGGTCGTTAGGCGGCGCATGGTACCACTAGACCAACGAGGCAGTCAAAACACTGTATAGTACGCTATATAAAGTTGTATGCACACTGAAAACATAGACAGAAATTATCAGCCCCGTTGATGTAATGACTCAAGACTTAGTATCGACAGTTAGGGACGCCCCCTGCGTCTATCTCGCCTACGCTGGCGAGATCCCTGCACCAAGACAAAAAAAGTTAGAAGACAGGTCAGGACAGGTAACGCCTTAGGTAAATCAACACCTGATATTACCTTCGTTGATTCTGATATTCTTCTATTAAACAAGATAATTTTCATTGTGTATCTGTATTTTTTTACATCTCTAATTACCTCATCTTTAGTCCCATGTTGGTCTGGGACTTGGCCCATGTTGACCTGGGACAAAAAAAAAAGAATGTGCCAACTGTGGTTCTTGCCTAGCATGTCGTAAGAGGCGACTAATGGTTTACGGGCTTTTGGGTATGTGACTGAGTAGGCGACGAGCTAGCCACTTGTCACTTCTTTTTCACAGCTTTCCATCCAACCCAGCCCACTGTCCCATGTTGGTCTGGGACTTAAAAAGAATATGCCAACTGTGGTTCTTGCCTAGCATGTCGTAAAAGGCGACTAATGGTATATCGGGTTTTGGGTGTGTGATTGTGTAGGCGACAGGTTAGCCGCTTGTCACTGCTTTTTCACAATTGTCCATCTGACCCAGCCCGGCTTTATTTTTGGCTGAATGTGGTTGAAGGGGCTTGCTGCCCCTTCGACTCTGCCTACTTCTTCGGGGATCGTGATGTTATGTATGTATGTAATTACCTCAAATGTGAAACGTAACGTAATATCTTTGAAGATATTTTAATAGGGATAAATATTCT
Source organism: Glyphodes perspectalis (assembly GCA_951394215.1). Taxonomy (NCBI): domain Eukaryota; kingdom Metazoa; phylum Arthropoda; class Insecta; order Lepidoptera; family Crambidae; genus Glyphodes; species Glyphodes perspectalis. Next base: position 6,889,088 of record OX596215.1, read on the forward strand.
CATTAAAATATCTTCAAAGAAATACAACACAGGTCGTGGTTTAATGTTCATAAAAAGTTTCTTAACATGAAATAATACGTGCGCTTGATCGCGGACACGTGTTGTGTTGAGGGAAGCCATTCAAGTGTTCGCATGTAAACATTATTTTCCTACGCCATATTATTATTCAAGGTAGCTTTCATGTTTATCCCGCAGATATGTACATATGTCTAAGGTGAAATATCTTTTAAAAATCTTACTAGAAACATAAGATTACATACTCTTGTTAACTAGCTTAATTCTATCTAGTTTCACTGAAACTGGAGACTTGACGAATTTTTGTATAATTATGGCAACTAGTACACAACAGGTTATTTTACTAGTAATCTTGTGAATGTATTCGTATATCAATGATTTGGTAGGTAACGTATATGTTTATGAAACCCTTGTTTTAATGCCGCCCGCAATTTCCGAAAGGGAAGGCAAAGTCAAAATAGTGACAAGTGAAAACAAAACAATAATATCACTTGTTGATCTGATAAATGAAATTGAAAAATCAATACGCAAAAAAAATACCGACAAGTTAACCGAACAGGAAATTAATGTTTCACCACCAAATAAGTTCTGCGAAGACCACATCTGACAACAGTGTTGTAAACTGGAAACTTGCTAGAAACTTGGCGAGAGATCAAAGTACACAAAAATATTCTAATCACGCTCTACGATCGCAACTTTTATAAACTTTTAATATTTACGTTTCTTGCACTCCACAAAAGGAGTAAAAGTTACGATCAACTGCAAAATTCAATGGGCAAAGTTTGCTGTAACAATGGATTGCAACGAAGAAATAAAATGATATCTTACTTTAGGCGAAGGTAGTGAATGGATGGGGTGGAATTCTGGGCTATTCGAAAGCTGCATGCGAGATGAAATTAGATCCTCATAATAAAGAGCCTTGTGCCTGGGCAATAAAACTGAAGAAGTAAAATAAAATCATGGGATTTTGAAAGTAAAATAAGATGTAAAACACTTATAATTTCATAACATATTGAAGAATATATCACTGGAAATAATAAAAATGGGAATATCCCCAAAAGAAAAAAACCTTTTGATATGTATGTAAGTATATAATTGAAATAAAATGTATAATTTCCTTTCTATAGGTATAATATATTTTTCATTTTTAATTGAATTTTATAATTTTTGATAATGTATAATTCATTATCAAAAATTATAAATCAAAAGAACTGTAATATGTATAACTAGAAATACATTTACAGTGGCTGAACATAATATAACCCAGTCCAGTTTTATTTTTGGCCGAATTTGGTTAATTGGCTTTATTAAATGACAATAAACATCGCATCTTTAAGATTACATAGGTATGGATTATTTTAAGACAGTGAAGAATACCAGGATTGGGAATCTCTCGCCTTCAATAGAAGGAACGCTCTCTCGTTTTATTGGGGAGCTGCGCTTAAAAATAGAAAGAAACCTTGTTACTTGAACAAATGTCTAAGGAATTTTCATTACACATTGTAGTTCGCGAATCACGACACGAGACCTGCTTCAATTTGCGGATGTGCTTGTACGTAATTTCGTATGGGATTGGAGAAACTATTTCTAGAATTTACCTGTGTACTTTTAAATAGGTATGTAGTAGTAATAGGCATTAGTAAATTAGGTTACATGTGGCGTCCTGCAAGTGCATTGCATATAATATCCTAATTACTAAATTGTAAATATTTGAACCTATGCATACAAAATTTTTAAATACAAATAGATGGATTATATGTTTCTATCATATCTACCAATATACAGGGGGTAACGGAGAATATGTTTAGTGAAATTGAAATATATTTTGGGTGAAATCTTCCAGAGAATAGACCGAAATGTGCATACAGCAGGCTCCTTTAACCACATTGAGCCAAAAATAACACTGGGCTGGGTTAATGATACAAATTGTGAAACTGTAGTGACAAGTAGCTAGCTCGTCGCCTACACAATCACATAGCCAAAACCCGATATACCATTAGTCGCCTTTTACGACATGTTAGGCAAGAAACACAGTTGGCACATTCTTTAAAAGTCCCAGACCAACACGGGACAAACCTACTACCGAAATATAGGTCAAGATAAAATATTAATATAAGAAACCCAACGATAGTATGTCAACATATAAGTATAACATAATTAGAAAACAAATCTTCAGCCAGTCTGTGCGCGTAATTTAGTGTGTAACATAATTTCCACGCATAATTTATCCTAATGTTCCCAAAAGAAATAGTATAAACATTAAGCCAGCTTCATTCATATTAAACAGGCTCATTACATCATAATTGGCGTTCCTACATTATACTGCATACATAATATTAAATCATTTGAATAAATTCCTGGAAAATTTACCTCGATTGTTTAGACAAGACGTGTTTTGATGGAGGTACTAAAGAGGTAAATAATTTCATACAAATTCAAGGACATGAGATCATTAGACCGTACACTTACCCTTTCTTAGAAAGAAGACTATTGACTAGAGTCTAGTACCTAAATTTTCTCGGAAAATGACCTAAAGTTAACTGTAAGTTGGAGATGACCTACATATGCCCCTGCTGTTAATATTGTTAATTGTTAATTTTAAAAAAGGCCATCTGTTGAGTTTCTTGCGGCACCTCTTCTCAGCAGGCCATTCACGTCGAGGTGCTGGTAGGGCAAAAAAAAATGTTTGACGTGCAAAAGAATTTGTTATGAATCCACTTGCAGAATAAATTATTTCATTTCATTTTATTTCATTTTATTTAGTTCATAGAGGCTAAGACAATATCTCTGTAAATTAAATAAAGTCCTTTTAATTGAGTATAAATCTTAAGTTATTGCAGCCTATTTTATTTCACCTGAAAATAAAGCCATCAGATGAAATTTATTTACTTCTTCTTTAAGAGGATATTGTATTATTTTACAATTTGCATGTATGAAAATTTGATGTACCTTAGTTCGCAATAGTCAAGTCATATCTATGACTCCTTGATTCTTATTTACTGTTTTATACTGATTGCTATATAAATTCAAAGTTCTCTTCTTTGCCTTGCCAAAGAAAAGGTCTTGCCGTCCATCAATAAATTGCCACGGGTATCATCAAGCAGAACAAGTAAAGCTACTTACCAAATATTCCTATGTAAAAAGAATAAATATTACTTACAAGGGCTTATGCAGTTAACTACAGAAGTTGCTAAACATATTTTGTTCTTATGTGCCTAGGAATAAAGGTGAAGTGCTAAACTTTTGTTTTGACCGTGCGAACATCGAACCGTGTTTACGCAATGGTCGGCGGAGAGCGGCCAGCTGCCAGATTCAAAAGCTCCCACAGCGTAAATTATTGACGCCAATCAGGTCGGTGTGAAGTGTTATTCATTTACGCGGCTTATGCTTTTGGTTTCACATTTACGGGAAATCGGAATATTATTTTTTAAAATGCTGGTGCTTATTGGACAAGTGGGAGAACGAATAAACAGCGTCTAAAAAACATTGATCTGATTCTAAAGTAGGCTCAGGAGCATAAGCACTCACTCGTACTGTTTATAGACATCTGAATAAAACTTGTATATTGTTGAGGAACATTTTAAAATGTCTATGAAACTACTGAAGCAGGATCCTCAACAGAAATAAATAAAATCATAAACCGAGTCTTCTTGCATGAAGAGTAATTATTATTAAAAGGTATTAGTCTATATCTGCTATTGCATTCAAGGTTGTACTCTAGGTCTCACTCTTACTCTGTGTGTGAGGAAAGCTCGAAGAACACTATAAAAATAGCAAGACATATGGAGGTTTATAAATCCTAATACATAATAATGTACAATAGACACTACGACGGGAAGAATCGAGTTAGCTTTGCAACTACGAACCATCTGTAAGTAATAAACATTCTGAGTCACAGCCGAATCCGGGGCGCCGTCCTTATTAAACAAACAGTACCTAACAAAGATAACAATCCGTTGGCAAATATAAATTAGCGACACAAGCTGAACCGGGAAATCTTCCAAATAAATATTTATAGTCTCCCGCTTCGGGATCAGAGATACGGATGTGGGGTCATCTCTTTGATTTTCCGTGTTATTTTTGTACTCACATCTCCTGCTTTTAATATCACATCTGAACCATTTCACTAACAAGGTAATCTGGACCTTTGGCAGTAAATAATACAAAAGAAAATGCGTTTCCTCTACACAATTTTGAGCAAAAATGGACATTACAGATAGTCCAAATATTGAGTTATGCATTGTTGTAATTTTTAAGAATTACAAAAATTTTATTATGCTTTAGGAATTAAAGACATTTCTTCAGTATATTTTGTTTTTTACTGATAAGATGAACTGGGAGAAGGGCAAGAGGATGATGATGATATATCATATTAGATATAATCTTCTTAAAAATTATATTCCAATGTGCATAAGTTCTCTCCACAAAAAGTACTTGAATGTTTTTTCAAAGTCGTGTATTTCTGATATCCTGTATAAAAAAAACGTTTATAGATAATGTGCAATTCATGATTTCAATAATTATTATCATTTGCAATATAAATTTTAACCAATACCGTGAAAGTAGTGTTAAAACAACAGTATCACTATCCAGTGTACCTACCCTCGTACAGTCGTAGCGAGAGCATCTTACGCTACAAATTCGTAGTTCGTAGTTGTAGATGTCTACACCTGTGCTACAATTTCAACTTACAAGATAAACAATTCGGAAGAAAAAGTACAACTTACTTCTGTAATAACCGCACTGTACTTTAAAAACCGTTAGGTTTTAGTTTTTTATAAATCAATAATTTCAGTGATGAGAAAGCGTCTACATATTTCGATTAGGAAATCATATTGCATTTATAAAAGTAGGTAGGCAAATAGTTATATCTTTCATATTATAATAAATAAATTCTTGAGACTGACAAACCAATTCCCTAGTTCCAAACTAAGCTTAAATACGTTTATAAACATCCATGACTCGAGTGCAAATGTCCATGTTCATCTCACGAAACATTTGCCCCAAGCGGGATTCGAACCCGTGACCCTTGGTTTCGTGGCCAGGGTCTCTGACCACTCGACCAACGGGCCAGTCAGTATAATTACTTTTATACTTATATTCTCAGTACCCACAATGGTCAAAGCGGAATAAATATCAGACTACATCACATACACTGATCTGACTCCAAGGTAAGTACTTAAGCACTTGTGTTACGGATATCAGAAACAAGAGTGGTTTTACAAATATATACTTATATATTGGATATTAACACAGTAAAGAAGCAAGTATTCATAATACGAATGTTTGTCCTGAGTGGGGATCGAACCCACAACTCGAGGCGCATGGGGCAGCTTCACTACCGAATGCGTCATTAAGTCAGTCAGATTATGAATGTCATATTTTTTTTTTATTATCTTCCTAACTTATGGTTTGGTGCGATTTATCTAAATCAGGAGGATTGTTAAACAAGGAGTGTTTAAGACAATCAAACAAGGATCCGGCTGAGGACGATACGAATCTATGAAAACCAGATAAGCTATGTTAATATAAAATCTCCAAACAGGATATTGACATTCGTCAACAGAATTGATCGCGCTATACAATTACGCAGCTATGTCATATTGGAAAACTTTTCCCTAATTTACGAAGTTCCCTTAAACTCTCCCTGGAGAAATTGAACATTTACGAATCGCAACGAATAATTTTATATGAACGAAGAACGGTTGCTTTTAATAGGCTGTCAATCACTCCGTCTAATTTCCGCTGAGAATTCGATACACCGGTGATTTATTCGAGAACACCTGAAGAGAAACGAATGGAACTACGTCTACAGCTTAACCGTATTGAATTCGTTTTGAAAATGCAAACAAATATTAAAGCTGACTTTGAAATCTGATGATTAATATGGGAGATATATATATCATCGCTGTTAAGATTGAGATAAGAGCTATACCTACATATAACACAATTGCTAAAGCAAGTATCAATGTGCGCAATAACTAAGGTCAAATTACGGTCTGATATATTTTATCAAAATAAATAATAAATTAAATTTATTTGTTTATTAGTATGTAGCGAAAGTAAAGACTAAGGCTTACAATTACTATTTCACTAGGATCGCAGACCTGTATTGTAGCTGGAGAGTGTTCACGATATATATTCTTACAGTCAAGTCACTTTAGCTCCAGTTGTGTAACAAATACTTGAAAAAATTTTATACCTGTAAGATTGTGTCTAACTTCAGTAAATTCTTTGATAAAAAGCCTAATAGGCTAGTTGACTATATTTTTTTCCTAAGTCCATAAGTTAGATTAACAAAAATCATTAAATACGTATTCTTTGCTTTATCTAATACTTTAAAAATTACAAAGATACAGCGCTTCAAATATCTGAAGTGGGGTGCTTTTTCGTCACTTGTTCCTAAAATTTTACCGAACATGGGACGTCACGCGGAACTTAAACGCGCTGTTTCTTCGTAATTTTTGGTTTGCATACGTAAGCTATATTTTTTTGTAATCTCAATAATAGACTTAATGAAAATTGAGCCAACTAGCCTATTGTGTTATTCTCATTCTTACTTCTACCAATATCATAACATACAATAAAAAAGGAAGAGCAACTCTGCCTATTGCGTTTTCACGCCATTCACTTAACACTTACCTAAAGAAATTCGATACGTCAAAGTTTTGAAGTCTAAAAGAGGACAAAAGACGTCCCTAAAAAATTATACATCCCGCAAGATTCATGAGAGTTCCCGCAACAGACTGAAAAACTGATAAAAAAATTAAATAACAAATAAATTTTATCAATAAAACGGTTTTCCCTTCACAATTCCGTGAAAATCTGATTCCGTGAAATTGATTTCATATCATATTTAAAATTTATGTTTATAATTTAATGAAAGAGTCGGTCTGAAAGACAGCGTCGAAGTCAAGGTAAGAAGAGGCATGCTCCGGTGGTTCGGACATGTGGAAAGAATGGATGATGTAAGATTGACTAAACAGATATACAATGCGAAAGTGGATGGATGTAGGAGCCGCGAAAGGCCCAGGCTCACCTACCACGACCAGACTGGTCGTGTATTAACAGAAGGTGATGTTAGGAGTCTTAAAAACCGTAGAGCTTGTATGAAAAGGATCATGAATGTTGAAGAGGCGAGTCAGGTGTGTAAGGATCGTGCCATATGGCGTTCGGTTTTCTCTGCCTACCCCGCTAGGGAAGTGGCATAAAGTTTAGTTAGTTAATTAGTATTTAATGAATATTCGTTTAACATTTTTGCAGCTTTGTCACCTATATTTTTTGATTTATATATGTTACTATAAACAAAAATAGCATCACGCCCATAATCCCCGAAGGGGTAGGAAGAGTCAAAGGAGCAACAGGCCCCTTTAACCACAATCATTTATGTCACTGTAAAAGCCCCTATATAATATTGATCAATCTTAGGTTTTATCAGTAAATCTTAGGATTTACCGACTTGAGTTGGTAAATGTAAGGATTTTTCATCAGCAGAGGGCACAGCGCGAGATTGGGCCCACATCACCGGTCGCGACGAACGGCGCAGAACGAACCCATCCGACTGGAAGGATGACTTTATGCATCCGATCGTCTCTACCCTTGGCACGGAAATCCGAAAGCGGGCTGACGCTGAAGCCTAGCGAAGGATTCCTTGGGGGCACCTACGAAACCTCAGTCGTGTCCTCATCGTCGGCGTGCATGATGCATCCTGGAGTTTTAGTGGGTATACCCCGGCCGCTACCATCTTGGCCGGAGAGGGGATCTTCTGATGTAGAGGCTCCTGAGAGTCCCACATAACTTTTTTGCCCTCCCAAGGCGAGGTGGTATGCGTAACACATTTTTCCGGGATAAAAAAAGATTAGATTTATCCAGTGAAATATCCTAAGATTTACCAATTGAATAAAGGTAAAAGTTCGAATCACAAAGCTGTTCGGACTTTTACCATTAAAAGTTGGTAAATGTTTTACTGGAAAATCTTAGGATTTACCGTTGTTCGAGCTTTTACGGTAACATATACATTAAATTATAATTTACTTTGCTCACTTATATTTGGTAAACAAAAACATAAGCAAGCTAAACAAATTCCGGCATTGAAAAATAATGTACAAATTCTCCTAGTAGTCTCATTCGGTGAAAATAATATGAAATGAAATGAAATGAAATTGTCTTTATTTTCGTAGACTTAAAAAAAAGCACTTATAAATCGTCAGAATAAGATGAATATCTACCGGTTCAAAAAGTAGATTCTACCGAGAAGAAACCGGCAAGAAACTCGATAGGTACTCTTTTAAAATGCCAAGTCTTAATAACTATTAGTTACAATTTATACGTGAATGTAAATTTTGCAGTGCAGGCGGACAGCCTATTCTGGGTCTAACCATATATTCTTATCATTTCCATAGTCTTCTATCTTGTAGTAGCCTTTTTTAATTAAAAAAGTTTTAACATATAATTTAAACTTATGTACAGAGATTTTGAGGTAACATATTGAATATTTTTATACTTAACCCAATGAAGGAATTACCATTCTTATTAAGTCTGTGATTTGGAACAGCAAGTCTGTGTCTATTTCTATTATTAAAAGAATGAGTATCTGATTTTTTTGGGAATATCTGAATGTTCTTGTAAACATACATGATACAATCTAAAATGCATTGTGACGCTAGCGTCAATATATTGATTTCTTTAAACAGTTCTCTGAGTGAATCACACGGTCTGAGGCCGTATAGGACTGTGACGGCCGTCTTCTGCAAAATGAAAATAGTCTTAATATTGGCCGCAGAACCCCACGGCAGCAGACCATATGACATCACACTATGAAAATAACTGAAATATAGCAATCTTGCTGTTTCAACATCAGTTAAGTATTTTATTTTCCTGACTGCATATGCCGCAGAGCTCTCCCTGCCAGGGCCGCAATATGAGGAGCCCATTGCAATTTTGTATCCAAGGTGATCCCGAGAAATACAGTAGAATTGATAACTTCAATTGCTTCATTATTTACTATAATGCTTGGGCTCACCTGCCTTAGGGTGCTTACATAAAGAAACAGGTTTCCGGTACAGACAAATCTGTGCGGGTACTTATGCGCTCTCTTAGAAAGAAACAGGCTTAAACTAAACCAGTTTCTTTATAAGTGAGCGCATAAGTAAACATATAAATATTATACCTGCAACGGTCGGTACCCACCCGCACAGGTTTGTCTGTACCGGAAACCTGTTTCTTTATGTAAGCACCCTTACGTTGGGTAATGAAAATTTCAAACATTTGTTTTTTTTAGCATTAAGCAATAGATTATTGACTGTAAACCATTTTAGAACTTTTTAGAGAGCATTATTCACGTCGTCAAAATTTTCTTTGGTTATACCAAAGAAATAAGGTAATTCGTTCGGTTTGTTCAATTTGGTTTAAACCAAAATTTCATGTGTTAAAAAGCTGAGCAAACCCGATGGAAAACCTCTATCACAGTTCAATAACTTTCTAAACACGCGTTATGATACATTTCACTCTACAATTATGAGGTGAATAGCTTCCACGAAACGCTATGAATCGCCAATTTGTATTAAACTGTGTCATAAACCGTTGACGTACGCAAGCAGAAGCGCCTACGGAACTAAACAAATAAACGAATGCACGCAAATACCGGTTCATCCAGTAATTTGGCCGCGTTTACATCGCCTAACGATTAGCTCACATGGTGATGTGAGCTAATCATTAGATTTTCAATCGGTAGATTATTGTAGTACGTATTTTGGGGTTGCTTACTGAACCGATAAAGTTACGACAGTTGTCTTATTTATTCATATTCATAAAGTATGCATGCAAAAAAACTATCAAAACTGGATCAAAAATCTTCAAAACAACTAGTTACAAATACACATTTCTTTTGAATGTCATCTTTACAAATTTTTGTTCTAGAAAAATGAGAGTTGAATAGGCTCGAAAGTTCCACGAAACGTTAAAAATCGCCAATTTGTATCGAACTACGTCATAAAATCGTTGTCGGACGCAAACAGAAGCGCCCGCGGAACTAAACGGATTTACAGCAAATAAACGAATGCGCACAAACATGTAGCGGCGCGTATGGGAGCGTTCGACCGGTAATTTGGGCTCGTCGCTATCGCCTAACGGTTTAGGTCATTTTACCGAATATTCTAGCATTTGTAGCTTGAATTTTAAATGGAGGGCCGGCGTAAGAGTAACAAAATTTTGCATCAAATTTAAAACGAATTTATCACTAAATTCTAGAGATAGTTTTTTATAGTATAAAAAAACACTCCAAATAAAAGGTAAAGTTTATTATTGAAAAATGTTTAACAATAATATGAATGAAGTGAATAATAACATTAAAATTTATAATTCTAATTACAATTTGGAAACTAATGCAAAACTTCATCCTACTTAAAATATCTACATGGCAAAAAAACCTTCGTAATTTTCAAGTACCTACTAGTGTGAATCTATTATGTACGTATGACAAAATTGTTTTCATGCCGCATACACTTCAAAAGTCACTATACATCTATACGGCATACACAAAACCACCATCTAACTGCGTCACAATACCGACGCCTAACAAACAGAATTTCCTGCGGAACTAAGCGGATTTACAGCAAATAAACAAAGTACGCGCAGACATTCCGCGTCCGATAGGTAATTTTAGGTTCAGCTCCTATTATCTCATAGTTCAGGTCACAATGCCACATACGCCAGTGTTTGCGAGCTGCATACTGAATGGAAGACAAACAAACAATCATACATCATTCCGGTCGTGCATATCGTACGCCCTCCGGGGTCGACATCATAAAAATGGATTGCATACTTCCACCGATAGTTGCGCAAGCCTTACCGCTATTGTGATAGAGTCTGAATTGGAACGGTACACTCCCAAAGCATAAGTGACCGTACGTGCCTGAACTGTGCAATGTTGTAGCATTAAATAATTGAAATGCGGAATGTTTGCGTAGATATCGTAGACCCGTAAACTATTTCTCCATATCATAAACGGTGTACAAGTTTCCTTTTGAATTTACTATGTGAAACGTTGAAATTTATATAAATATTCTTTTAAAATTCCCTAGCCTATAAAGGCTTGTAAAATATGGTAGAGTCACGTTGAATCTACATTACATTAGGTAAGCCTAAACCGGCTCAAACAGGCTACGATCACCCTCTAAAGAGAATAATGGCAAAACTTCACGCCACTTCCCTAGCGGGTCGGCAGAGAGAACCGAACGCCATATGGCACGATCCTTACTCACCTCACTTGCTTCTTTAACATCCATGATCCTTTTCTACAAGCTCTACGGTTTTTATGACTCCTAAGATCACCTTCACACGACTAATCTGGTCGTGATAGGTGAGCTTGGGCCTCCCGCGGATCCTACATCCTTCCACTTTCGCATTGTATATCTGTTAAGTTAATCTTTCGTCATCCTTTCTTTCCACATGCCCGAATCACCGGACCTTGACTTCGACGCTGTCTTTCAGTGCGAGTCTCTTTCTTACATCATCATTCTGAACGCATTCTGTAAGCGATACAACGCAGATCCCAGTTTCCCAATTTGGAAATCTCTGGAAATTCGAATTCTGCGAAACATTATTTCTTTCTGTGTTCACATTTATTTTTTACGTGCATTTGCAGTTTATCATACAAACTTTTCACATAGGTCACATAAAATATGTTTTTGACAAATAAGGGTGTATTAAAAAAGTGCAAATATCAATCGGAAAAGAAAATGTGAATATTATAATGTTATGCATAAATAAGTAAAATGTAATTTTAATGTGTGTTAAAAATATGAATGCTTGTTATTTTTTACACAAAAGCTTATAAACGGAATAGCTTCATATATACTAACTTATATCCCATATCGTTATTATCGTGAGATGATTTCGGGTTTGATATTCTTCTTTGGCTTAATTTTGACGTCACCACACACCAATTCACGGGCAGAAGGTACTGAATAATAAGATATAGTTACATAATGAATATTAAAATTAGCGAGGCATTAAAGAGTTGACACCGGCATTTCTATCGAATTAACGCAACCCCAATTCTGTCGAAATTAACGATGAACGCGATTTACATTCATCCAGTGGCGAATCCAACTCTTCCTTGTTATATTTGCATATTTATCGCGTAACTTTATTCCCGCCTTGGTTGTCGGAATACGCAATCCCCAGTGTCGCATTACTGCCCTTCGTTATACCACGCACAGAGCGACGAACGCTTGAAAGATTCTAACTTGAGAAAGATTCGAATTCCTAACATGTGACAAAGGGGCCGTTGTCTCGTTTCTGTGCTTTTCATGTTTATGCGAGTACATGTATATCCGGTTTTGCTATCTCTAGATATATGTAGTCTTCCTAACTATGCCCAGCCTAGTAGAAACTGTCTAGCCTTACAACTCGAGTTACGACTAGTAGTTAGAACAGCAAAATATGTGAACAGGCATGAATCCTTGGTATGATAGTAGTGCTACCAAAGTAAGCAAAGCCTATACCTACTCATCAATTATTCCTCGTTAATAATTATATTTAATAAGGAGGTATGTCGAGTATTAAAACCTCCTTTGCCCTCATTTCAGATTTCTTCTTTTTCACCGTACGTTCGAATTACGTTCGAAGTACGTTCGAATTCTTTTGTTATTATTTAGAATAATAAATTTTGCTATTATTCTGATTTGTACCAGTGCCATACCATGAGTATTTCTATTTTTATTAATTGTACACTGTTACCTACGAATTCCCTAGTTTTAAAGTAAGAAAAACACAAAAAATAAAGATGTAATTTGGTGCAATCGTTCAGATTTTTGGATTTCGGCGATTCATTTTTATTTATAAAGAAGATTAGTGGGTATTACAATTGTATTAAACACATAACGCTATTTATAATCTAAAACACAACTACGGCTTAATGTATGAACATATCATTTAATTTAGAGTCAAAGCTAATTACAAATTAGTCCGCATAATAATTAGCGATGCTGCTATGCGTGTACAGTCCGGCGCATAATATTAATAAATAATGTATTTAATCCATAAATAAACGTTACCGAGTCATTACTTACCCATGTACTTACCATATTATAGAGCGGTGGTCGCACCATGGTAAGGACACACACCTCTTTAACGAGGGGTGCGGGTTCAAATCCACTAGCTCAGCGGTAAAGGAAATCATCATGATGAACATATATCGATGTGTAATGTCAAATCGGCAGTAGTTTCAATGTAATTACCAGACTCGCTAAATCCTGGATAATGAACGAATCCCCACTAAGCACATGACATGCAAAGGAGATGATAACTTACCCATAAACCATAACCTGGGAACGGGAGATTGGATTGGAACCGCAACACATTCAAAGGACCATTTGATACGCAGAGCACTGGCAATTAGCTCAAACCTTGTGTAAAATTCAACATACGTTAGTTAGATACATGTTACTACTGGACTAAACTAAATTTCCTGGCTTCATTATTATGCATGTCATCATTAAACACACATCACAATCTTAAAAGTTCGCCTTTAGTAGAACAAAATATATTATGTTACTTAAACTATATCTCTACTAATATCGATGCATTAGAAGATATGACATATTTTTGTCCCATGTTGGTCTGGGACTTGGCCCATGTTGATCTGGGACAAAAAAAAAGAATGTGCCAACTGTGGTTCTTGTCTAGCATGTCGTAAAAGGCGACTAATGGTTTACGGGCTTTTGGGTATGTGACTGAGTAGGCGACGAGCTAGCCACTTGACACTCCTTTTTCACAGCTTTCCATCCCACCCAGCCCACTGTCCCATGTTGGTTTGGGACTTAAAAAGAATATGCCAACTGTGGTTCTTGCCTAGCATGTCGTAAAAGGCGACTAATGATATATCGGATTTTGGGTGTGTGATTGTGTAGGCGACAGGTTAGCCGCTTGTCACTGCTTTTTCACAATTTTCCATCTAACCCAGCCCGACTTTATTTTTGGCTGAATGTGGTTGAAGGGGCATGTCGCCCCTTTGACTCTGCCTACCCCTTCGGGGATTATGGGCGTGATGTTATGTATGTATGTACATATTTAAGCTTAAGCTATTGTTAAAGTTTCTAACATGTAATTTAAATTTAATTTTAGGTTACGGCTTTTACTCGTTTACTGAATTTTTGATGTTTCAGAAGGACGTTGATCTGAGAATAATCTTTCTCTCCATTCTTATATGATGGTTGTCCCAGTGATACGGAAATGAAGAAGACAAATTATACCAATTTTTTATGGCGATAAAATAATTTGACTTTTAGCACCAGTCTCTCGTGTTAATAATATTATATCTAAATTCCCATCCCATTGTACTTTGGACTCGTAGCCTACCGCGACACAGAGTACTTATACGATTTCATAATCTGTGTGACACAGTTCGAAATGCGAGGCCGCACGTTAATTTATGTCCTCATGCATGTTTAAGCCAGTCCTTCATATGTGGACTCCTAATGCCGCACTGCGGATTATATACCTATTGTGTCGCCCGGCTTATGTCAATACGTTCAATAATTCATCACGCGGAACAAAATGGTGTGAACGGCCCGTTGTTTGCGGCTATATAATTTTCATCGATACACTTTACAGTGTGAGTATAATCATTTGTAATTTATGTGCGACGGGTGACTTGCGTAATCCGTGATATTCCAAAGAGCCCAGGCGGTTTACGGCCATCAGCCTAAATCACCTAGTGTTTGCTACATAAGGCTACCTAACGCAAAACCGCTTACTCAGGGAGACTCATGCCCGTGGTATTTACATTTTGAGTCATTAGCCGCTTTTATTATTTTACAACTCATAAATATATGTATTTGTACGTCCATCGGCTGTCGTTCAACTGAATGACTGAATTTTACGACGGATTTTTGTCAGGTGCAAAGTTTTAGTACTACGATAGAATGTATAGTATAGTATAGACAGCTATCCACTTTTATTAGCTAAAAATTAAAAAAAAAAACCATTGTACTTCAATAATACAGACTATAGCCAAAGCAACGAAAACATGTTAAGGTAGGTATAATAAATAAAATAATATTTAAAAAGATGTATATTTTAAAACTTTGTGTCTCCTGCAAATGCTTTAGTTAACATTGACCTTAAGTCCTATCACGTTAAGGGCAAGTTAAATAAGACGCTAGGTGAGATACGTGCTTGCAATGAGGTTACTGAAAAAGTGAATCAGTATTGTACAAATTCAATCTAATTCATCGTGAATACTAACACAAGAATCGCACACTTTAGATACTAAAGAACAATAACTATATAGCCTGGCTGAGGTGCAATATGTCACGGAGAACCATGGCATCTCTCAGGAGAGCCCATATCCTTTTCAGGGCTCAATTTTAAGTTCACCAAATTTTATTTCAGTTGAGTAGTTTAGACGTCAAAGCGGAACAAACATAGAGTTTCTTCTTAGGGAATTAAAAATCATATAAAATCAAAAACGATATTATCGGAAACCGATTAAACATAACTTAGCAATGGTAAAAGTTTAATGTGAGGTTGGGCAAGCGGTTGGTTCAGCAGGGCCGGATTCGTCAATTGGCTGAATGACTAATCGGCCAAATGTAAGTAGATAAGGATACATTTCAAGAAAGTTCGCTGCTTTGATAGTTTACTTTTTTTTAACTTCAAGCCAAATTCCCTAGTTGGGTTGGCAGAGAGAACATAGCGTCACATGACGCAAACTTTACACACCTCACATGCTTCTTTGACATTTTGATAACTTAATTCACCGATGTTTTGTCGAAAACCAATTCGATTCCCTCAATGATTTATAAGATTCTGTAGGAATCTAATTCAATCCAGGGCCATAGATTACCGTTCACCCCTAGCGGTAGGCTCTACTTATGTTGAAATTGAGTCCCTTTTATGGTTTGGGTGTCAAAATATCTAGAATGTTGTAAAAGGCGAAAAATTTACTGAATAGTAGTAACTATCTGTATGTCTGTGTGGAATTCGGAAGTAAGTAATAAGTTGCGGAATAGTCTTTCTGAAATAGACTAGTAGAACACCTGCGGGTAAAAGTTAGTACACATAGTATTCACTATAATATGGTGCAGTATGTTTACCTGGGCTAGGCGCCATGGCATCCGCAAAATACCAGTGGATGGGACGCGCACCCTGCTCACCCGCGTCATGACCAAATACTGAGCGGAGACCATTTTGGTACCTACCCTTTTTGAGTTTGTAAAGTTCCTATTTTCTGTAAATTGTATAGTTAGTTTTTATATTTCGTGTTAACATTATATTATAGTACCAAATAACCATTTTTTCGTTCTTTCTTACATATTGAAATATGTTTACGCTTTATATTTAACTTATTCACCCGATGCTAGGCAAATCAGCTGGTCATTTTAAAGTGCGACTGACGTAACATTTGGACTACGACACATGCATCAGTAATGCCCTGTCTGATTGAACGGTCAATGGTAATATTGTAGTTTCTGTGTGACACTTGTAGATCGATTCTATTATAAATATAATCAGTCGATTATTGTTTGAGCATAAATTAATGAAGAAGTATTGTATCGCCAATAATTAAGCGGTAAAAACCAATTAGAGTGTAATTAGAGTGTAGTCCAATTACCCATATATTCGTACGTAACATCACGCCCATAATCCCCGAAGGGGTAGGCAGAGTCAAAGGGGCAGCAGTCCCCTTTAACCACATTCTGCCAAAAACAAAACTGGGCCGGGTTAGATGGAAAATTGTGAAAAAGTAGAGACAAGTGGCTAGCTCGTCGATTACACAATCACATATCAAAAGCCCCATATACCATTCGTCGCCCTTTACGACTTGCTAGGCAAGAAACACAGTTGGCACATTATTTTTAAGTCCCAGACCAACGTCCCATGTTGGTCTGGGACTCCATTACTCAAATTACCCATTAACTTAAAATGTTACAATATAACAGTCGTTTCGTTCAAACTTAGTTTTTATTTTTAAACTAATGTTGACCTGATAACTTTTACTGTAGTAAGTCATTTCCTTAAGATTATACTTTCTATTTTTTACGTGCATGGCCCTAGTGTAGTTCCTCTACCTAAAACTAATAAAAGTCACCAGATGGAAGTCACCGAATCTAGGGCCATAATGCAAGTGAACTCTCACTATAAATACCGAATGTCTCTATTATAGTGTGTGAAAGTAAAATGAAAACCTTCGTCCTGTCTATCAAGCATGTCCATCTTAGTTTAATAAAAACTATATTTTTAAATTATTCAAACCATTTGGTACTCTTTGACAAGCTCCCTTGGGAACCGTCTTCAAAATATGAAAGTGCTGTTGACAGCGAAAAATAAATTATTCACTGCGACAAGTTATATGCCTAATACCTAGTGTGACGTTTGAATACAGTATACTCATGATAACGGTATAGTAAATTATATTATAGATAACGTAACAAGGTTTGATCTTACTATTTACTTAAAGTGAAGTTGCGTTATATTATATGGTATAGGCCTTGTGTATTCTGTTCATCATACGCATGATGCATTTTAATTAAGTTCTAGTTAATGCTACCTTTCCTCGAAGGACATTTAATAAAAAATGGCTATTTGAAAAATGATAAATAAACAATAACAATTTGTAACCGTAATACAAATAACGAAGTCTGTGTTAACAAAACAATTTAAAACTGTTGATCCAGGTTCAAAAGATCAAATTTTCAAACTGAACTGGAGATTGCATACGGTCATTTATTTTAAAGTAATTTTATTATACTCATAAATATTTATGTAGAGTTGTATATATATTTTATGTACCTACTCGGAGAAATTCTAACTGTAAGTAATAATAGGGTACATGTTTTTGAAGCTTTGTCAGTCCAATAATCAACTATTACAAATGTAAACTTTATATGTGGTAAATTGTGACAAGAGGTTACGAATACAACCTTATTTTTCGTAAATATGTATATAGCAATTTCTTTTTTCTCGAAAAATCGTTACATAACGAAATAAATTAATCTTATATTTGAGAGCTTCGGGTGGATGACTGGCAGGAGATAGCACAGGACAGGTCGAGGTGGAAGCTCTTACTATCGAAGGCCAAGACTCACTTTGGATCGCTGCGCCATTTTAGTTAGTTATCTGTGAGAACCGATTCACCTTATTTTTTGTATATACGAAACCTGAATATATAATCGTTAGTAGAATCAATTGCAATAGCTTTTATATCATGTTATATTTTGACCAAATATTGTTTTGCAAAACCTCACACAAAGTTACACCCTAATAACAACTGTATGGCGCGTGCGCATAGATTGCCACAAGATCATAAGCGCAAACGCTGTAATAAGCCCAAAACAAAAGGAAAACGAGTTAACACATAAATTGTAACTTCGTGAGTTTTGTGATACCATGTCTTTTTTTATATTTAAAAAAAATATGTTTGACCAGTGTTATAGTATTCGTACAAGGCTGAACGAGGCTGCCCGCTTTTTGAGAGAGCAACGGTTTACAATTCTGATGGCACCGGTCACTGTTAAAATCTGCACCACTACTAAGGTAACTTTAGCAAATCCTACATTTTAATAGTATACTAAAATTTACTTTGTATAATGTATTGGTATTATATCGCATATGTCTGAAACTAATATTAAGTTTATGTTTAAAAAGAAAGAAACTGAAAACTGTTTTTCATACATACATATATCGTCACGCTTATAAACCCCGAAGGGATAGTTAGAGTCTAAGCTCAAGCTATTTTAACGGCTTTTAGCCAAAATCTAAAGTGACCTGGGTTAGATGAAAATTGTGAAAAAGTAGCGTTAACTCGCGAGCTCGTTGTCCACACAAATTTTCATAATTGGCGAAGTGAAGTAAAATATATCTTATTAAAAAACATATCTTGTTAGAATCAGGAAGCAATGCCACTGTGTAGACTCCTACTCTGATAATTTACAAAGTAGAAAATCTATTAGGTATCTCATGTTCAGACTACATTGCGTAAAAGAGTACGAAAACTTATCTATTTGTCGCAGGCAATTTGTATGATTTCGCCGTTTACATACGGCGTCGTCAGTTTAAAAACGCTCGCAGTTATATATTAGATTTCATGTATAAGCTAAAAAACAAAAGCAAAAGTAAATTATTTTCCTTATTCGGGAGGTGATATTATGAAATTAATACATTATATAAAATATACAAATATCAATTTAGTCCAGAGCTACAACAGAAAAAAAAATACTTTTACCGAGAGATTATATAAATCCTAACTCATATAACTCTACCTGTTTTTTTGTTAAAAGTTCATGCCTTAACCACTAATTGATTATGACGATCAACATTAATTGCTACCCTAAGAAATGATATTGGCAATTTTCTACCCAAAAAATTACAGATCCCATCGTACATAGTATTGAGTTTGTAAGCAAAAAAATAGAGCAAAATAATCAACTATTTTAGATTTAATATATTTTAAATGAAGGAAAAATAATACAGAACTAAGTTTCAACCTAGGCCTAACTTTGTTGTTTGTTAAGTTACTGTCGCAAATATTGATATCAATGATAGAAGATAACTATAAGAAGCTTGCCAAAGTATTTTTCCTCAGATATCAAGGAAAGTTTGACCTCTGACATACACATCCGTAATTCCTTGTCCGACCCAAGCCCTCTTCACGTCCTGTTCAAACAAATTCGTAATTGGCCACCTACTCAGCCAACTTCAAACTTCGCATAATAACTTTTATACTAAGTTTTCCAAGAAACACACTTCATTATAATATTTTATTCCATCAAATATTGTCCCTTGTGAAGTATGTACTTGACGAATCTTCCCTCTTCATTTCCGTTCCAGTTTTATTTCAAAAAAGATCACCCCTGACTAATTAATTTGTTCATTAATTTCAAGTATTAGCTCCGCAATATCTACGACAGTCGATGGTATTATTTGTAAGTTTCTAGCAGTTATTGTGACTTCGTAATGATTCTGTATACTAGACACCATAGATGTAATTCAATCATTTTGAAGATAGATCTTCATTCCTTTGTCCAAAAACTACTAGAACGCTTACCTATTTAAAACTGCAAAGTATTAAAGAAGAAAAAGTAACTCCTCATTAAACTTCTCCCTCTCTTTCTGTCTCTTCATCTCCGGCATCTCCCTAGTGATATATTCTTTAATTTCGAGGACCGTTTATGGAGAATGGAAAGTGTAATGACAAAGATCGAGTGGCTATTACCTTTTTCATTTACCATACTAATTGCAATTAAGTAGTGTCGACATTTCCTTACATTATTTTCCTTCATAATACAGCACTACCATTTTATAATAATGCACTTAAGGTATAAATAAAATGCAAAGGGCAAAGTATAGTATAAACAACATGTTTGAATAATATTTTAAAGTTTAAGAAAATATCGCCATAATATCCTAATAGCCATAAAATCCTACCAAAAAACATGGAATGACTAACGAGTGTAGAAGAAGCGAAAAATTTAAGCCATAATTGAAGCAAATTTGTTTCTGTCTCTCACCCTCATAGTGTAAAGGCGAGACGTAATATAGACGTAGTATAGTATGTTATATATACTAGAATATATAAATATATAGAAGTATTCATCAAGTCCAAGTCCACCGTATTTTATGAAAGACGATTGTATCCAGGATAATATTAATATGATAAATGCAATTTGTATTACCAATGAAGTCATTTTATATTATATGTGATTTCTACGTAATGTGTATATAGGTCAACTATGGAACTATTCTGTTATTGCCTGTTAATTACCAGGACGTTTTAGACAAATTTATAGACCGTCAGGACAATTGAGGCTAATGTACTAGGGTACCCAAGATGGGGTAGACTCAAAAGGGTGACTAACGGGTACTGAATGGACAAATATGAAATAGGAGGAGAGCCCTTTGTTCGACGATGTCTTATTGCTTGAATAAATTTGAAGTAATTTTTGGCGTAGAAGCTTCTGAATATATATTAAATAAAATAGCTTTTAAGAGAGATTGGAATACATAACTAACTAAACATCACGCCACTTCCCTAGCGGGTAAGCAGAGAGAACCATAGAATACATTTAAAATTTAAAAGTATTTATAATTTATATAGGGTCAAAATTGTTATAGGAAAGATTTGATATTTAATGATAATACAATTAAAGATACAGTTTCTTATGTTGACCACAAGGAAATTGACGTAGTAGCTATTTAATAAACTAACGATTAAAAGAGTTTGTCATTAATATGCATCAAGCAGAGTATAACGTAAATTTAATGAGCCATTTAGTTGCCACAGTCCCACAGTAACTAGCTCAAGTCGTGAGCGACCTGACGGTCAGGCAGATCACGATGTTGGTTCATCCCACGGTATCAAACGAGCAAGAAGAAATACCCGTCTATATCTCACCTGACCCGACAGGTTTACTTATTGATGTGCATTCAGGAGCTTCCTAACGTCTTACACCAGCTTCCCATTACCACGCACAGTCGTGCGTGTGAACGTTACGACCTACCGGGCTAGACCGGCCGAGCAAACGGTCCCGGAATTAAATTTAATGATTTACAGCGGGCTCCGCCGCTCCGAACTCGATTACTGGGGTTGTCAAAGCAAACACAGACGGGCGACCTTCTAAATTAATTGCACGATTCGACGTGGATGTGACGTGGGAAACTTCTGCTGATTGAGTGGCTGGCACGCGGCTCGTCCGGTCCTTTTGTGTTTTTACTCGACTCTGCAACGTTTTTGTTGTATAACAGAAAGGGAATGGAATTGTGCATGTTTTACAAGACATTGCGGTATATTGCACATCTCGACGTTTTGAAAAAAGTGATGGTGGTTGAAAATATCAATATTCTTTTATCTCATAAATATTCTGAAACAATTCTATATAAAAGTTAAAGTATACCAGTGCGAACATTGTTTTCGTTTGAGGTAGAGATATTACTTTTCTAGTTTTACAAGTAAAATTTTATATTTTAATATAAATTCACTACAGATATGATTGCAAAATTACATACCTTAATTATATTCAAAATAAGTACCTAGCTTAAAAAATTCTTTATATAATTAAAAACTAATAGAAACCAGAATTAACTAACGTATCAAACATCCATATGCATGATATATTTATACCTGTTGCATTCATAAATTACTTACCTTCGTGCGGGAACCAAAACCGCGCCCTTTGTGTTCGAAGTCTGAACCATAGCACTATCGAGGTCGTTCAACCCAGAAATACTGTTTTTTACTTTCCTCTGTATGCCTTAATGTATTGTTAGAGTACACATACCGATATCAGACTACATGACATAAATTGATCTGACTCTGAGGTAAGTAGCTTCAGCTTGTGTTACAAATATCAGAATCAATGGTGGTATTAAAAAATATAAGTATACTTCAATATTGGATATTAACACCCAGACACAAAACAAACACAAGTATTTATCACACGAATGTTTGTCCTGGCGCATGGGGCATGGCGCATGGGGCAGCGTGACTACCAAATGCGCCATTGAGCCAGTCAAATACATACATAAGTATATAAAGTACCGATATACTCGCTCATTGAATCATTTACTATAACTATTAGTAGTATTCCCCGCGCACTTCCCCAGGCACTGGAAAACATTTGTGCGGTTGTAAAAAGAAGATTCCTTGAAACCCGTTTGCGTTTTCCGTCGATTCAGCAACGTTTTATTGAATCACAGATCGGGAATTACGGTTTGCGGAGAAGCCTATAAATGCATTTTAAAAAGTGCCTTCAGGCTTTTATTTTCCTGGTGTTCAGAGGAGGCATTTCAACACTTTGTAAATTGCAGTTACGATACAATTACAATGTATTTTGACGTTGGTCGAGCGGTCAGAGACCCTGGCCACAAAACCAAGGGTCGCGGATTCGAATCCCGTTAGGTGCAAATGTTTTGTGTGATAAACATGGACATTTTATACTCGAGTCATGGATATTTATAAACATATTTAAGTATGGCTATCCGTTCACCTAGTATCCATAGTACAAGCATAAGCTTAGTTTGGAACTGGGTTACCAAGACAATCTAGCCACATGTCTCTCTACTTTTTCACAATTTATCATCTGACCCATCCCAGTTTTGTTTTTGGCTGAACCAACATACTTACTGCGTGTAGTATGGTCACTCTGTATATTTCTAGATAGGTATTAGAAAGAAAAATAGATTCAGAGCATACATGATACAATTTAATGTCTTAAGATGGTCACCACTCAGCTTATGCCGTGACATCAAGGATACTGACACTGTTAATCTGTCGCACCAGTAAGAGAGACGTAAACTTAAACTTATTAACTAAATATCCATAAAACATATGTGACAATATTCTTAGAATTTACGTGACAGCTACACGACAAAAATATTTTTACAAGACTAGGGTTAGCTATTGAATATGTATTTGTACTACGTACGCTTAGATACCTTATATTGCTTCTTCGTATAAAATATGCACTGCATAAAAACTACGCTTCAAATGCATATCGTATATACTTCAAGTAGATACTTTATCCGACGAGAGTTGAGACACGTGTAAACGGCGGAAAAATCTGCTGTCTGAAAATCTCGACTGCCTTCGCCATTTTACTTTGACACCTACTTACATACTTGTAGTGGAAGGCACGTGCATACTGTACAATGGTCTTTTTCTTAGAGTTTTCCTTTGCGCTAGAACATGTGGCTATTCAAACTTTTAGCAGCTATGTGCAGCTTCGTGGAGGTCCACAGTTCCAGACGATGATTGTCTTTGTTATTAGATTTGAAATACTTTTTTTCCTTCCTATTTTCTGTGATTAGCATAGAGTTAAGACTAAAAATCCTTAGAGAATCCTTGCTAGCAATACATATTCTTAAAGAGCTAATGCATAGCTGGGAATTGCACGCATTTAAAAATTCTAAATTCTCAATTGAGATTGAACATTTGCGTTCAACCAGTTTTTAGGTATTTTTGTATACCTAAAAACTGGTTGTACCAAATATTTTAGCGATATTTGGAGTGACAGATTCAGAAAAAGGGTTTTCTTAAATGCAAAATGTATGTACTCTTTAGTATTGCTATAGACACAAAGCGTAACATAATTACACATAATTTGCTAATACCTGCGAGTCTAGTAAACTACTTCGTGTAGTTCGGAACTAGCACATTTTGCTAGTTTCGCTTCTGCTGAAATAGATTTCTGATCTCTACTTTTGCAAGTAAACAAACTCCTCGGTAGAGAAATCCCAGGAGGAAAATATCCCGGTTGATAACTCAAGTCGCGCTTATTACCGGTGTGGTGTACAAAAACCCGTGAAGATCTCACACGTGCCGGACGCTGCGGGAGACGCAGCAGGCGGTCACGTACTCGACATCGTAGCGCCGGGGGCGATACAGCGCCTGCTGGCTGCGGCACAAGGCAGAAGCTTGCAGCGTCAGACCAGGTTGTTATTCGTACCTAATGTTGTCAAAAATGCTTTTGACAATCTCACACGTGCCGGACGCTACGGAAGACGCAGCAGGTGCTCAGATATTTGACATTGTAGCGCCTGCTATCGGACCAGCAATGGAATTGCTTTTTCTCTTCCTTAATAAAAAAACTGTGGATGATGCAATAAGCGGTCACATATTAGATATCGTAGCGATTCAGCGCCTGCTGGCTGTGGCGCAAGACAACTTGCAGCGTTAGCCAGCAGTGTAATTGCTTCTTGTCCGTCTTACCTATGCTGCGAATGCTGTCTTAGCGAATGCTGTCGAATGTTGAATATCTGAGAAATGCTGGATGCTGCTGGAAACGCAGCAGCCGGTCACGTACTCGATTACATAGGACCGCAAGCAATACAGTGCCTGTTGGCTACAAAGCAGCACCTTGTAGTAGACCAAAAAAAGAACCGCTTCTTCTCTTCCATAATATTATGTGTTGCCCCTAATCAGAGTCCCTTTACCTTTTGATGATCTTACTCATGCCGTGGACGATGCAACAAACGACATATATGGAATATGTCCGTAGCGCCAAGGGTAATTAATACAAACTGTTGGCCGTAGCGTAAGCCAGGAACTTACTGCGTGAGCCAGCAATGTAGGTATTGACACTTCTTCTCCTTCTTAACTAATGCCGTCAAAGCGTTACATTTCATTTCTTCCAAATACGCTTTTGCTGATCTGACCAATTTTTTTTTCTTCTTATCTTTACCATGCGGTTAGGTGGAGTCTTTTTTTGACGATCTGACACAGGCAGTGAGGGACTTAACATTATTTTGTGTGCATTACATTTTCAAGACCATAATGCCGACAGAATAAAAAAGAAACGATATTACGAACACCTAATTAGTAATCCAAACCGTTTGTTTTTATTATGTCACCACAATGATAATAATATAATTTGCGCAATATTATTCGTAAACGAGTCTCACCGCAAAACAACAACACCGGTATACGAGTTATGTTACATAAATAGTATTAAAGCCGTTGCCTACTTTTCCATTCCGTGAGTTTCCAAACGCTTACCTTTAGACCACAACATTGAGGTCTTCGTGTAGGTCAGCGATATTGACTTACCCACCTCACAGCCTTGATTGAGTCAGGGGTTGTTAATTAAACCCTGCTTTTTCCTTCACACATACAATACATGTTCTTTAAATCATGAGCTTACTTCGAAAGATTGGGTCGAAGTCGGTGAACTTTCTCGACCTACGTTTTTAAGACACTGAATATTTCATGTAAATCTTTATAAGTTGTTAAGAGATGGGCCTTTTACTAATAGGTCCATTTAACGTTTGTCTTATGTCGAAAGTAATTATTTATTTTATTATAAATATTATGTTGCGCTACTTCTTAAGGAAAACTGTGTTATCGATACTAAATGTTATTTTCTCTTAGGATTTCCGACATTACGCTTTTTAAATTATTGAGAGTAAAATTTAAAAACTACAAAAATATTCAGACTTCACTTTATTTAATTCCTGGTAAATTATTGCATCACATGGTTCTTTTTTGCAATAAAACAATAAAAAGTTAAACATAAAATCTACAAAATAAACATAAAACAAGTGAAACGTATATCTAATAACCATCACAAACTTGTATGACAAAAAAAAAGTCTGTAAGCCATTTTTTCGCACATGTTTTCAGCGAATAAAAATCAATGGCATTTAAAAAAAGTTAAATTTAAAACTCAACGTACAAAATTTGCCGATATCTACTTTGGCCATTTAACTTTATTTCCATTTTACTGTTACAAACTTTTTTTTATATCTGGTCGCAGTTCACGAACTCCCAAAAATAAAATAACATTTTGCTTCCAACAACAAATTTCAAATTGCGGCTTAACCAATGTACATTAGATAAACTAATAAAGCCTTTTGAAATTAATTAAGACGAAGGGCCCGTTTCACATTTCTAAAGTTAACTTTGTCAAAGAGACGGTTAATTAAACTAAGTTAAACACAATTAGTTTATTTCAATTAAAATCCTGGCGAACTTCGCTTCTCGCCGTATCAGCTTTACGGATAATTTTCAGGATACTGGTTTGACGTAGCAATGTTTCGGTTTCGTTGCTAATCTGCCCTTCTTACTGTGCATAAGATGTCTATTTTTACAACAGTCTGAGAAAAAAATCTTAAAAATAATACAATAAATCAACAAAATGGACGTCTGCAAAGTGATTAAATTGCATGTGCGATGATGAGAGAAGAACATACAAAATTAATACTCCGTCCTTATTAAAAATCATAGAAGGTTTCATTATTTTATTGTATTTATTTCAGACTCCTAAAGTTTATAAACTGCTTCGTTACCAAATAAAAATAATATTAATATAAAGATCAGATAAATAAAAAGTACAACCTACGACTGATGAACTGTTATATACTTAGTTAATAATAACCCAAATACTTATCTACAAATAATCATACAAATCTAATTTCGGAAACGCACGAATGACGCCAAATGATAAAATTTATTTCACTAATTCATCGGCGTTTATTCTGATAACCTAGTTTTAGTATTTCTGTTTTGTTTTCCAAAGAGCCATAAATTGTGAGTTATTACTGACGTTAATTAATTCCCCAGTGAAAACAACAGTTTTCCGTTCCTTGCCACCGCTTATCTAGTTCAAAATCTAAAATTTAAGGAACAAGTTACATTTCAAGATAATGTTTTCTTATAAAAACAAGACATCACTTTGTATTCATCTAGCATTCGTGTTGAGACTCAATTAGTTTATTCTACGACAACATTATTGTTTCCTGCTGAATACCAGCCCCATGTATAAAGCCAGCTTGTATTGCCTGTGTAGCAATCATTAATTTAAGTTTGTTGAGCATATATCACAAGATCTTTATAATACAGTTTTAGTCTCTGAAGTACAGTTGGTAACGAGAAGTTTCTCCCTAATTCTTAAACTACATGTTATTTCTACTTAACTAGCTTCTGCTCGTGGCTTCGCTCGCGTGGTACATCGATGAAACATAACCTATATGTTATTCGGGTGTATGAGCTATATTATTATAAAGTTTCATTAAAATCCATTCAGTAGTTTTTTTGTGAAAGAGTAACAAACATCCATCCATACATTTCGCATTTATAATATTAGTAGGATTCTTGATTTGTTTGTAATACTACCTATAATACCATCAACATCCTTTAACTTCGTAGGTATATTATCTTTATAATATGATCGGAGAACAAGAACGAACAAGCCACGTGGCTTGTTCTCGGGTCATCTGGGCCCAGTATTCCCCTATTATGCTATATTATGCAATGCACCCATAGACTTTACTAGTCTATTAATAAAACGTAAACAGCTCACGAGCTGGACAAACCCATTCCAGCATTCTCACTCAATTCCACTCATCCCAATTGTCCTAAGGCTGCCAACAGACGAACATCTCAGAACATCTTGCTCGTTGTCCTCGACGCAGGCACGACATTAGAGAAGCGCATCCAGGCATGAAATTAAACAGCTTGCACCAACTTGTTAATCGCTTGGACTTTTGCCAGGGCCCAATTTGAAGAAATTGCTGACGATTCCGCGAACTCCGCCGACTTCGCTAATTGAATACAGTGCCTTGGAAACGCCACTGTCGACCTTTGCTAGAATGGGCAATTTCGCACTTACTTTTTTTACAGTTTTTGCGTCAATTACATCGTTACCCCCTATTGTTTTAGATTGTATTGTATTCCGTTCCGCGGATTGCCGTTTCA
The DNA here is from genome assembly GCA_951394215.1 of Glyphodes perspectalis. NCBI lineage: Eukaryota > Metazoa > Arthropoda > Insecta > Lepidoptera > Crambidae > Glyphodes > Glyphodes perspectalis. The sequence continues at coordinate 6,917,295 of OX596215.1, forward strand.
CTGCATTCCGTTTTAAGACCGGCTAAGGAATGGATTCATTTACTCGTAAACTTTTTAATAAACGATGTAATCTTTTACTTTTCTTTTATTCGTTAAAACTGGTACTGAATTAGTGAAATGTTTTTATTGAGCTTTTAGATAAATGCTTGTGAATCCATTGCGTAATATTCATGACAGAATGCAAGCTTGTCGAGTTGATTGAGATTCCTAAGCCCCTCTTTTATTAGCAGATTCTGCTTATAACTTCAATAATAATAACCGCATTGTAAGTAACATCACTAACCTTTTTTCTTAATAAATTAGGAACAAAACGTGCAGGTTTGGGTTAAATTTAATGTCATTTACATTTTTTTACAAATATGAGTAACATACATAGTAACTAAAATTATCAAATGTAAGTCGTATTTAAAAAAACAAATATACAAGCGGTTATCGTTCGATACTCTCTGCCTACCCCGCTAGGAAGTGGCGTGAAGTTTAGTTAGTTAGTTAAATAGACAAACATGGGTTCCTTGTATTTATCGATCTTTAAAGAACGAATTATATCGCTCTCCAGGTGGGAATTGTTGTTTCAAATTATAAACAAAACTCGGGGCACCGTAAAAGCAAATTAATCCATGAACGAACCATTATCTTTTTGATTGACACGTTCAAACGCGGTTCTGTTGTCAGACAATGAACGATATCCCCCAAAAATACCAGACTGCCAGAATGACGACGATGGACATTTTTGACTGTACTTTAACGGTTCTTAGTTATTATTTACCGAAATTTACGAAACGTCGCCTTTTTATAATCAAATGTAGTGCGAAATGTCAGGTCATTGGTATAATTTTCTATTTCGATTCTATTAAATGAAATATTTCACGTTTGTACGAATACCTATATTGGTTTTCAGAGAATATTTTTCAAATTTAATTTTGTTACCAGTAATAAGTACACTCGTATTGATAATATTTATTGTAGTAAATACACAAATGTTTACCGCAAATAATGCACCACAATATATTTTTTTTTCTTAATACGCTTACGTTTGGCTTAATTTTAATTAGATAACTAGAATCCTTTCCTATTTCTCATAGAATAGTGCGATGATTAAAATCAAACAAACAAACAAACATAGCATCACACCCATAATCTCCCATAATTCGCCTTATTATTTATTTTTGAGAAATCAATTAGATGCAAATGGTCCGCAAAATTGAAAATGAAAACCGGGAAAGTAAATGAAACTGCAATTATATAAAATGATGTTGCAGATCTACTAGTAGTAAGTAGGTAGATACGTACTATTAGCAGACAATGTACACCGATGTACTTCTTGGATTAAGTGCATAAAAACTTTAACCTATCTGCATACATTATAATCATACTTACATTGTAACCTTTAATATATGTTTTATAAGCTCCGTATCCCGGATCGAAGGGATTGAACTTTATATGAGTGATTGAATAGAAACCTCACAAGATCGTGAAAGGTGAGTAAATCACATTTAAGGAGGCAACACACATCTAGGGTTCCTTTCAAAGAACCTATCTCTGATATAGTTTATATATATATATATATATATATATATATATATATATATATATATATATATATATATAACTGACAGGCCCGTTGGTCGAATGGTCAGAGACCCTAGCCATAAAACCAAGGGTCGCGGGTTCGAATCCCGCTAGGGGCAAATGTTTCGTGTGATAAACATGGACATTTGTACTCGAGTCATGGATGTTCATAAACGTATTTAAGTATTTCTATCCGTTCGCCTAGTTACCATAGCACAAGCTTACGCTTAGTTTGGAACTAGAGAATTGGTGTGTCAGTCTGGAAATTTATTCATTTATATATTTTATTTTGTCAGGATTAAATAAAGGTATTATAAGCACATAATTAAAAGACCATTAATATACCGCTCTAAGTAATATGTGTATCTAATACAGCACTGTACCCCAACTACATATGTAACGTGTCTCCAGAAACCTTTACTTATATAACTTTTTTTCCTGAATAATTTCCTTGTCTTTTTTGGTTATTAATTGTGGGTCCATTAAATTTCTGATAATTATACATACATAGATATATATGTACATAGCATTACCCCCGGAGTAGGCAGAATCAAAGGGACTTGTTGTACCTTTGACCACATTCAGCAAAAAATAAAATTGGGCTAGGTTAGATGGGAAATTGTGAAAAAGTCGTAAGTGGCTAGCTGGCCGCCTACACAATTTATATACCGAAACCCTTTATTAAAAATTAGTCGCCTTTTACGATATGCTAGGCAAGGAACATAGTCGGTAAATTATTTTTAAGACCAACATGGAACGATAATTATGTTAAGTTTATACATGGTTAAAATTTTGTTTGAATGTATTTATTTATATTTTATGTGCTATGCAGTGAAGGAAGGTAAGTCTGCGCTATTTCCAGTATTTAAACTGAACAAACGAATTGTGAAGCGACTCACGTCTCGCTGAAACAATTGCAGATACTCGCCTTAACTTTTGGATCCGCTTGTAACGAAGTACCCGACTCTCTCAGTTCCTCAACTTACGCTATAAGACAAGTCTTCTGCGAAGTTTAGCTAGTAAATTACAGTAACAAATATATATATTTTATAATTAATCACACTTTATTTATGGTGTAATGGTTCTACTTATCTATAATACAAACATTAATCGCTGAATGTATTCCTTAGCGCAAATCTTGAGAACAGTTTAACTGATTTCGCTTATTCTTTTTTAGTTGTGTTTGTTATCGTCAGGTGAAGGTTCTTATAACGGAAAAAAATAAAAGTTGCGCGGAAAATTATAAGAAATGGGTATTGAAATCCGAAAACGAGGCGTCACGAAGTGCGCCGGTCAGCTAATACGTTAACAAATATCCATGACTCTAGTACGACTAGCCATTTGTTAGAACATCATCATCTTCCTAGCGTTATGTCCCGTGCTTGGACGGGGTCCGCTCAGACCATGATCTAGGATTTAGCGAGTCTGGTAATTACATTGAAGCGACTGCCGATCTGACCTTTGTAACCCTAAGATAAGAAACCAGACAATTTTTGGATCATAGTTACAAATCTAAAGTTGTTTGAATTTGCAGGTTTCATCACGATGTTTTCCTTCACCGTCGAGTTAATGGTATAAATACGTACATAGACTTGAAAAATCCAGAGGTACGTGCCCGGGTATGAACCCGCACTCCTCAATTAAGAGGCGCGTGTCCTAACCATTGAGCTACCACTACCACCATCATAGCTATTTGTTAAAACATGGGAATAAAATCCGCGGCTTTTAATTTCGTAAATAAGTGCGGTGACGACTAAACTAATATGCCTATACAGATATCCACTAAAGTAAATAAATATTCCTTGAAGAATAATATAAGAATCATTATTTCATGAATTATTTTTCTTTATAATTCCTCTTCAATACCTTCTAGAATAATGAGTATTTTAGTTTCGAACTGTATAAGTGGATAAGTCTCAAGTCCTAAAAGTTTGATAGCAATAATGATAAATACAATATTAACAAAGTTTTAATAGAGCTTCAGAAATCCATCAATGTCCAAAACGTTATTATTACTAAATAAAATTGAAGTAATTTGTTCCGTACAAACATTGATTTGTTCATCTGTTCATTATGCTTTCGAAAATGTCTCATAGATTTAATTTTAAACAATAAATATATTACCTAAATAACTACTGTGTTTGCGTTGCGCCATAACTCAGTTCACTGCACCGAATGTGTTAATGCACTTTTTGAGTGTGTTACCGTTAGGGTTGCCAACCGTACTTCATTATAAAGTATTATACGTTATTTTGGGCAATTGTACTCTACACTATATGAAGAAAATAAAGTACGCGAAAGTACTTTATTTCGCATGATTTGATTTCTCTGGTATACAGTTTGAGTATACTCATTATACAAAAAAAGTTGTTGGTTTTGATTGTTAGAATATTTGTGAATAATTGAACGACAGTTACTGGGGTTGATTAGCAATGATAATTACCTGTTAAAAGTTTCTAAAAGTAATGCAAAAAAAAATTTAAGCAAGGCGACAAAGTAAAATATATCGTGCTTTATTTAGACAGTATGTACTTTTTTTTCCTGCCTTAAATAGTCAATATACTTTATTTGCCCAAAAAAAAGTTGGCAACCCTAGTTAGCGTATACACGCAGAGCAGGGACAATAGGTGAACAGCTTACTCGGGCTTAGCAGCTCACAGCTCACTCGGCGTGGTCCATTTTACTGCGCCATGAAGAAATTGCAATTTTGTAATAATAATGGCGCAGTTCAATATATCTGACGTAATGATTGGACTCAAAGGTCTGGCCTACATCTATTCAAACTAAACTAAGCTTAAAAGAGAGCTAAATATATATTTATAACTAACTACAATGACTATTGTGCGGTGTATGCATGTCTACCTACATGTCAATCAAATACGTTCAAACAGTGTAAAAAAACATACGATAATGAAACAACATAATAAACATGTGTGAATCCTGAAATAAAAAATTCGGAATGTCTGAATTACTGACTATCAAACAAGGCCTATAAAAATATTTAAAGATGTACCTACTTTCAACTTTGTTTGATAGAATAGAGCAAATTTTATATCTTTTTTTTTTATGTAGCCTGTTTAACACATTGAATTTTATAACACCTAAAAATATTCTTAAAGTAGAAAATGTTCTTGGAGCTTTGAACTAAAAAACGATTTGATATTGTTCTAGCAACGAAATATAAGAACGCCGAGTAACTAGTCTTGGGAAATCTTTGTGTAGTTTATTTTGTAACGAGGTAATATTCCTATCAATAAGCAGTCTTACCTCGCAGGCCACTATAGCAACCAACTTTAATGAAATTTTATTCTTGCTCGCTGATTTTCTACCATTACTGAATGACAGCTGTGGTTCACAATATTAGGTAACGTTTGTTCAAACCGGCTGAAAATAAAATAAGTCGGAAAAACCAATTAACATCGAAGAACAAGCGAATTTGCCATGGAATCTTGGGACAACAAATAAATTACGAAAAAGCAGAAATACTTAAAAAAAATTAACATAGTGAACAAAAACAATATAATACAGTCGTAATAAAATCCATCGTTTGGGATACCATGATTTTAAGATCCTGGTGCTATTATAATAACGTAGGTACTTATTACCTTCCCATGTTTTTCCGAAATCAGAATAAAGCCTTTAATTACCTATTTAAAATTAGACATCTCAAGGGTTTTTCCCTTGTAAGTCCTCCACCTACGCTTTACAAAGTGCTGTCCTTCATAAACTATTCTCATAGTATTCAAAGGTGATAACAAATAACAATTAAGCCTATTATCCACAACACCGCGCCATATCGTAAACCCAAGTAAATAATAATGTATGCAGGTGTTGTATCCGTATCATAAATACGTACTTTCGCGGCTATAAATCAATTTATGTTAAAACCAGGTCCGGAAAACTCAATTCGCTTATTTCCACTCGAGGGCCGAGTGGATATCACATCAAAACCCTAAAGAAATTTACATAACGGCAAAACCTTTGCATACCGACCCAACCCCTTTCATAGGGCCCAGGCCTCTAGTGCGAAGTGGTGTAATTTTTATGATAAATACTCGTAAATACGCAATATACTTACGTGTGGGGCCGTCAAATTATTTTATTTCACCTTACAAAAAGTGTTCTTACTCGCTGATGCTGTTCCATAATTTTTATATTCTTTGAAAATAAAGAAATAAAAATTTATCGGCCTGTCAACAGTTTTAGCTTCTGGTCCCATGACATAGAGTCTAATACCTCAATTGTCTATTCCCGCGTTAGAATATGCAGAAATACACAAATATCTTTGTCATATTTATAGAGTACAAATTTAATATTATGCGCCCTTTTTTAAATACAAAAATTTTGACTTGTATTAAAAAGCAGTCCCAGGGGTAATTGAATTGACTCATTATAAACAGATAAATGATTATGATAAGTATTAACATTACGCTATACCTTATTCATTAAGTTAGTGTTTAGTTTAATAACTTGTCGAGCTAATATCAAAAATGTTTAATATTTCAACATAACCCATCCTCCAGTAAGAAAAATTGTGAGCTTACATTTCAAAAACTAAGCCATCTAAGCTTTAATTTTATCTATATAATTATATATATATAATAATAATATATTAACATCACGCTCATAATCCCCGAAGGGGTAGGCAGAGTCAAAGGGGCAGCATGCCCCTTCAACCACATTCAGCCAAACAGCCACATAAAGCCAGGCTGGGTTAGATGGAAAATTGTGAAAAAGCAGTGACAAGCTGCTAACCTGTCGCCTACACAATCACACACCCAAAACCCGATATATCAGTCGCCTTTTACGACATGCTAGGCAAGAACCACAGTTGGCATATTCTTTTTAAGTCCCAGACCAACATGGGCCAAGTCTCAGACCAATATAATTTTATCTGATATGCATTTTTTTAGAAATAATTTACTAACAATCACTCTTTAGTACTTATTGTTAAATAGACTTGTTATTTTTTGTTCAATACATTTCATCACAACAGCGAACAATTACTCGTATATCGAACACTATACATACATAGCATCACGCCCATAATCCCCGAAGGCGTAGGCAGAGTCGAAGGGGCAGCAAGCCCCTTTAACCACATTCAGCCAAAAACAAAACTGGGCTGGGTAAGATGGAAAATTGTGAAAAAGTAGTGCCAATTGGCTAGCTTGTCGCCTACACAATCACATACCCATAACCCCATATACCATTAGTCGCCTTTTACGACATGCTAGGCAAGAAACGCAGTTGGCACATTATTTTTAAGTCCCAGACCAACATGGGACAAAGGGCCGGGTTAGGTGGAAAATTGTGAAAAAGTAGTGACAAGTGGCTAGCTCGTCGCCTACACAATCACATCACACATCATCATCACACCCAAAACCCCATATACCATTAGTCGCCTTTTACGACATGCTAGGCAATAAACACAGTTGGCACATTCTTTTTTAAGTCCCAGACCAACATCGGACTTTTTAAGTCCCAGACCAACATCGAACACTATAGATTTAAAGATACGCCAGACAACCATTTACTTCCGATTCCGTACAATGTTTTCGTCCGCTGTTGAATAAGCGATATCGAAAAAAGAATTACAGATTCACAGCAAGAGGATCTAACGGTCAACTCCTTGTAAGTCCTGTATTTTCCCTCGGGCTGTTTTTCTTGTATAAAGAATACTATTCGTCGATGCGTTCCGAATAAGTTTCGAGAACTACGTAAATAATGGATGAACAATAATATTGACCTGGATCATGTTGTATTACAAGGATAGTCCAAGTGCAAACTAACTAAACTTCACGCTACTTCCCTAGCGGGGTAGGCAGAGAGAACTGCACGCCATATGGCACGATCCTTACACACCACCTTGCCCACATCCTAACAAATTCTGTGGTTTTTATTATATATCTTTACATAGTTTAAAATAAAATCGCTGCTTCTATCTCCAATGGATAGAATGATTCGAAAGAAAAGTTTATATATATATACCTAGTTTCATATTGTTTTGTAGCTACTCGTATAAAGCCGGGGCCAGGTCGCTAGTTGTGCTATAAACCTAAAAAGGCATAAGTAATACAAAGCAACGTTATTGTTAAGTCTGTGTATGTGTTGAGTGTATAGTTTTCTATAACTACATGTTACAAGAAATTTTACCAAACAAGTTGGTAGAAATATATTTACTTACATACAAATGCCTACCACTCACTTTTTTTTAATAATGTCGGACCAGGCAATTCCGTGGACAGCAGTAACTAATAAATAAAAGGAAGTGAGTACATATAAATAGGACACGTTTGTTATCTTAATGGTACCTAAGTACTTAATATAATCCAAAACATTTAAAAAAAAAAACTTTTTACTACTTTTTTGTGTTTACTATAATGTATGTAATTTCCATTGAATGTATATAAAATAGTCAAGATTGTAAATCTCGTTTTGAAAACTAATAAAAAAATAAAAAAAAACTAGCTGCCGCAACTGGCTTTATATAAAACGTCAAGAATGTCTTCTAGAAAGACTGCCTTATATAGATGCAAACTTTACGCAAATTCTACCTCTAATAATATTTTAGTCGCTTTATATGTCCGATCTTGATGACACATGAGGCTAATCAAGTTCGATCAGACCATCGATGATAAATCGATCTATTCATACCTAATATCCTCACTCCACAAATTTCTCTCATTAATATTCATCCACCGCTACTTCAATGCACTTCAGTTCCCAACTGATAAAACTTGCATACATAATTAGATCTATTCGTGAAGCGCGGTTGAACACAAAGAGGGAAATCACAATAGACGATCCGAGCCATTTATTCAATTCAGCATAGTGGTTGGGGCTTTTAAAGAAACACTTGGTGTAGAATTAGACACGCCTTCGCTCTAGTGCCGTATGGCAGCGATGAGAGTATCGACATCTTAAAAACTCACGCTATTCTTAGGCTATATGAAATTTCAACTACACATGTATAAAAAAAGCTATAATAAATTTATATATGGGCAATCAGTAAGTCATTATCGTCAGTTGTTTATCTTCATGACCTGGATCGACTAGATTTTTCCTGATATTTAAAAGTGTAATTATTTGAAATAGAATTAAATTCAGTGAGATTATTGAATATTCTCATTTCACGAAATGTAAGGCAACTAACCCAAACTAAACTTCACGCCACATCCATAGCGGGGTAGGCAGGGAGAACCGAACGCCATATGGCGCGATCCTTACACATCTTACTTGCTTCTTCAACATTCATGATCAATGTTAGGAAACGCTGATATTATAACAATTCTAGAAAAAAAAATCTAACTCTATATACAATGTCTATACGCATTATTTATGAAAATAGAATATACATAAATTCCTCTGATTATGAGTTCTTATCATAATGAAAGCATAGGCCTACAACGATACGATTACGATACTGAGTAGGTATGTATGTACTTACCTACGTAATAAAAGTGATATTTGTTCTTCTATATTATATTTCTTCTATTATTACTTCAACAAATATCTTTTTCTTTTTGTCCTTACGTCTGCCCATTACTTTGCTACGCTTATTATTTTTAAGATACATCGACACGAAAATTATCGCTGAACTTACAACACCACTTCTGCATTAAGCTGCTATCAGGGCTTGCCGGGTTATTGTGGCTATACTCACCACACAAAAAGAACTATAGCCGAGCTAATTGCGCCTCAGACGTGCTAAGAATAATGTATTCTTCTGAAGAAATTGCTTCCGTTGCTCCTTCTACTTCATTCGCTCACGATATTTGTTTGGTCGTCGCTATTTGGATGATGCTTGGTATGCAAGGGTGGGTAGTCGATTCTGAGTAGGCATTACCGGTTTCGTCGGTCGATGCGCAATTTATTGATGTTAATTTTTATCTAAATGTAAAGGGTCCGGTTCAATGATTTGGGAAATGACCAATTTACTTAATGTTCAGTTGTCTCTGTTCGGATGTCCAGAATTCGCATTCGGGCATTTTGTCTAATATTTGTACCTAAAACTAGATCAAAGTGAATTGGACGTCTTGTATACTACAGTTGTCTAGGTATCGGTAATAAAAATAGAGTTTGGTCTCCAGGTAAGAAGTAAGACTAAATTGACTATTTATAAGTGCTTTTTTAACCCTTTATAAATAAAGAGATGTTGAATTTGAATTTGAATTTGAAAATTTTTATTTGAGGTGTCTCGGGCTAATGCATTTTTAACATGCGCTGTTTCATTTCATTCCTCAAATCTAATTTTTAATCGAGTTGTTAAGTTTGTTGGTTCGCTCTTCTTCCCCTCAATAGCGGATACTTTGCAAAGTTTTATTGATTGGAAACTGTCTTTAGCTTCTCTTTATCTTAAAGGAATTAAGCGTACGTTTTGAACCTAATATAAATCTTAAGACGTCACTGTGGAGTAAGATCTACATACACATTATAGATATGACGAAACATATATGCTAAAAATTTAAACACGTAGCTACTGTAATATGTTACTCCATTAACAAATTACCGTAGTATTTACGAATTTACAAAACGCCATAAAACCATTTTGAAATTAAATGTTGCGGAATTTATAAAGCTGTTACAAAGTATTCAGTTATGCATGCGATGGTTCCAATTAAGCCCATTTAATTATCAAAAGCGGAAAATAAGTACGAGCCATGAGCGTTATTTACCAAGTGTGACGTGCGGTTACATACCGACGGCATACTGCAGAGGGGTCACCCGTGACGTAGGGCAGTAGTCCTTAACTTCCTAGCGTTTTGATTTTTTTATAATCAGAGTCTACATAGGCTATGATCCGAGACAATTGCCGAATAGGGTCATAGGAATAGGATAGCAACAATATGTGAGAGTCACGCTTCGAGCGCGGTGGTGAGCAGGAATTGTGAGGACACGCAATATCCTCGCGCATCTCTCAAGAGAGACAAGATCGTCGAGGTTGCCAGGGGAAGTAGTGGGCTTGTAGACCATGATCCTTTTTAGCGGGTCTAGTTATTATATTAAGTGATGGCATCTGAGCTTGGACTTTGTTAATCAGACAAATTAAGTTGGGGTTACACATCCATAATTATTCTAATAATAATTACCATATTATGCTTCTAAAGAATAAGCTAGTACTATGTATAACATAATGAGCTTAGCGAGCGTATCTATACATATTTACAGCAAACCGTTGTCTTGGATAGTTGCTGATATGTCGTTGCTCATCTGTAAGCTAATACTTTTTGTAATAGAAAGCACATAGCCACAGTCGGTACCTATAATGATCCAAAAGTATATTATTTTTGTATTATTGTCTTAGCGTTATTTAGCGTGGAGTCTGCTTAGACCATGATCCAGGATTTACCGAGTCTGGTGTATTCTAACATTGAAGCGACTGCCAATTTGATCATACATCGTAGTATGTATGTATATGTAGTAGTTCTTAGATAGAGGAACCTGATAATTCAAGTCTGGTGTATGATAAAACCTACACGTTTTCCCGATGTTTTCGAAAGTTTTACAAAACAAACAAACCTACTTAACAAAATATATTTGGGTGATATTGCAGATTTCTCACTGTACTTTCATCATTGTACAAGAGGTCAGAATTTTAAGGGAATAGGAAACAAAAGTTATTACTTTACCCTCATTAAATGAGAATTTCCAGATTGTGCGACCCACCGCTAAGCTGGAAGGTACTAAGTTAAAGTAAATTTAGAAAAAAATATATATTAAAGCCGTAAGGGCTTGTGTTATAATAAAAAGTCTTTGTCTCGTCGTAAACATTTTAAATTTTTTAGAAGGAATAACTAACGTAACTATTAACTAATTTGCGAAATATTGTCAAAATTAAAGCAGTTGTCTTATTAGAGAGCTATAGGTAGCCCTCTAATATCACAAAACTTTTTTGAGCACCTTTGATTGACCATATAGATTTATAGATTTTTTTAGGTTTTTGCTACTCGCAAAATACAGAGGCTTAATGCTAACGATCTGGTCTGCCAACGAACACAAAATGTTCGTATCAATATTTTTATTTATTTAATTACAATATATATTAATTGAATTACAAACTGGCACTATTTTCATCTTAATCCTTCTAATCCTTCTTCCTCTAACTCTCGTTTTCAACGTATAAAAACAACACGCGTCGTTAAAAAATGGTGCTTAACTTTACTTTAGACACTCTACATTGACTCTATATCAAAGGCACGGAGAAAATGAGGCAAAGATTATAAACCTAGGGAGTCATGTGAAATTTATACCGCCCCCGCTCAAAAACTACCTAGCGCAACTAAGTTAAAAGGGGCTAGCTAACTTCAACTTTAAGCATCCAACATTAATGACGCCAGATGAATATTCATGGCGGCAAGAAAAGAGTTGGGCACAACTTTGTAAGTTGGCATAATGATGCTTCTAGCAACTCGCTTTGTCTCTGCATTATTGCTGGCCTTAAAGCTGCGAATGTAAAATTATATAATGGCATATTTCACTATCTCATTTTTCTGTGAATGCACTGACGGTGGAAAGAATGTTGAAACTTTTAATTGGGTGACTGCCAGTGAAAAAGTTAAATAGCTTTATACTTATTCACTGCTATCGCTTGTTATTAGTAAGTATTTAATATCAATTGACAAAAAACGCAGACAGTCAAGAAAAGAAAAGAGTATTTTCGATTGTTTAAAAAACTTTTTCCACTGTTAAAGGCAAGATCGCGCACAAAATTTAACACAATACTTACTTAGATCAAGATATAATAGAAAATAAATGACTGAAACTATTTACATAACTTGTTACACCCTACTAGGTACTACGAGTGTACTGGACGCCAAAAATTCAAAACAAGAAAACTTTAACTGCTCGGTAAAAGTTGTTTACGTGACATGATGCAACGCAGAGACAACTCATAAATAATTATGAACATCGAAATACTCAATGAATAAAACTTGACAACATATTTATTTAGCCAGAGCGAGGTGCGGTGCAAACTTGTTCTCAAACGAAATGTTGAGAAAATGAAATTCATGCACTATGCAGTTTTGACAGCGCACTTGCAAATACGTAAGAAAGCAAAGTTTCCGAACAAAAATGAACAAAACAATCCGCTCCCAGTAACTAAGTAGTTGCGGGCAAAGTGAGAAATATTTTGAGAGTTTGCTGGTCGGAGAAGTTGGCAAATAGTGTTGGCTAACGGGAAATTTTCATAAAAAAATTATATCCGCACCCATGTTCATAAGCCAACAAAGTCAGATAAATGTTGGTGTATCCCGGCGCCCTTTACTAGGAGGTAAGTGAAGGGGCTATTAGGGATATAAGGGGCAGCTTTGTAAGTTTGTCTCATCCTTTTATTCTCTACGAAGGAGAAAGCAATGTACAGCGAAGCTGAAGTGGCGACAATAACTTCCCAGTCGCTACCGGTGGCAACTGGGAATTTTTATGCCCAGTTGCCTCCGGTGGCGTAAAGAAAGTAAGATAATATGTTGTATTTACCTTACATTATTTAAAACTTTAGCTACATAGTAACAATGGATAAATTAACAATAAACAATAGATAAAAAATATAGATCTACGATAGGTCAATAGGTCACTCAAGGGCACCAAAAACGTAACATTCGATCTGTACCTACAGATTTTACTTAATTAACTTAATAAAATTATCTATCTTAATCACTGTAAGCATACATTGATTAATAGACTATTTTAAACTAAATAATTGTCTACTTTTAGCATCAGCAGATTAGCAGAGTCGGCATCAGATCTGCAACAACTACCAACATTGAAAGATGATTGTAAGGAGAGAGGCTTACATGAAGGCATGAAGCATACTTGAATGCGAAGAAAACAAAGACTAAGGTGTCTGAAAGAGAAGAAACCAGAACAGAAATAAGAAAAACGGTTGATGGTGTAGTGCTGGAATAGGTGAATGAAATTGTATATCGAGGTTGTACATTTAGCAGAGATAGAATGTACTCCGCTGATATAGATAGAAAAGTAAATGCAGGAAATATGGTGAATAGTAACTTACTAGAAAAAAAATAGCTATAAAGGGTGCGCAGTGCCAGACTGTAAAAGTAGGGATTATAGTGGTTTAACGAAAATTCCGATCGAAAGTTTCCGCTGTCTGCTTTTACAAAATCATTCACCATGATTATACAAGTGAAGTGATACAAATAATGTACAATGATAGACTTGAAAATCGTAAGAAAACAAGGAACTCGAGCGTAAAGCAATGGCAGAACTGGTTATTCACAGACGTGCGACGTCACAATCCATTCAGCCAATCACAACCGTTTAAACTGTGGCTTGTACCTACTTAAAATAAATTAATTTTATTTTGGGTTTTTTGGTGAAAATATTCAAAATTTTTTATATTTATTAATGGAAATCACTGTTTAAATTCGTAAGGAACGCGGATGACAAAAAATAATTCATTATTTTTCATACTGTTAAATAGCCTATTGTTTAAGTAAAATCCACATTTGACAAATTAATCAAACTGTCGCTATTGTTTAATTTTCTACGCCATGTATGACCCTTCTAACTTAGAGCTATAGCAGGTTCATTTAGTGTAGAAAGGAATATCTAATATCCCACATTTACTTAGGAATAAATTAGGTCATGAAAGGGCCTTTGCCTCTGCTCCTACTGCATGAAATTGTGCCTTCAACGGTCGCTTGCGTAAATAATTCAAGGCTTATTTGAGAAAGTGGGTACCTACATAGCTGTGAGGTTTTAAAAATGATATTGCTTGTTTGACGGTGCAAGAACATGCAGAGAAACGAAGGTTTGTAACAGAATAGTGGGCATAGGAAATTAAAAAAGAAAAGGGCTTTAAGTCGTATTCTTCTTTTAAGATAACTAGGCATAAAAATGTATAACCAATAGGTATTTAAGCCAACCAGTTACCAAATTGAAGTTTGAACGGAGTTTCCATGCATAACTGCATCGAAAGTACAAATCAACTGCTCAATCTGGCGGACTGGCGGTAGTTCTAATGACTGTACAATGAGTACTGCACTGCGCCTAAATTGGTCCTTAATACCTAACAGTAACTCATTATGTTCATCGACAAACTGCTTGGTCGACAGTCCAAGGATTAGTCAGGTCATTAAACCACATTGACCCAAAAAATAAAAATGGTTTGAGTTAAATGGAAAATTGTAGTGAGCAAGTGACAAATTCGTCGCTACATTATTACAACCCCAACACCCAATATCTACGCCATTAGTCTCCTTTACGACACGCTAGGCAAGTAAAAAAATACTTACTTTAAAAGAATCTCGACAACAGTCAAACAATTTGTTGAATGTTAATTTTATTTGCTATGCTAAATTCAATACCTACGCACATTTCGCCGGTTCTGGGAACTAAATTACCTACCTGTAAACACAATCTTCGTACTGACTAGATCAAAAGTGCCTTAAAATAAACACGGGTCAAAAGAATGTGACTTTTCTTAATTGGCTCTAGTCGAGCCTGTTTTGTGTAGAAGTAAGTAGGGTAAGTACATATCTGCTTACTTTTGATCTCGATGTAATGAAATTTGGCGTAGGCAGTGAATAGGTGTATGAAAATTGATATACCTATAATATTTCGCGTTTACGGTAATTTAAAATGTAATAAGCGAGTCAAATCATTTTTTTTTTACCGAACCGTAAGAATAACAGCTATTTAAATATTAGATATCTTATTCACATTATCTTCAGTCGCATTGAAAGATGGACTTTCGCCTTAATAAAAATCTATGGTTTCCTATAGCTATACTTTGCAAGCAAAGTCAGTATTTAAGTAAATACCTACTATCAGTTAACCATCGTCTGGATAACGTACTAAAATACGTTTTCGGTATCTTAGCAAGTATTTATGTATTCTACAGCGTAGTGTATTCCCAGCACTATTCTCGTCTGCCCCAACGCTACGGGTAAAAGGTTTTAAATTAACAGTTCGCTGTGATACAATTTATCTATCGCGTCTATAGTACTAATCGATTGATAGTGCTCCAGAGAGCTCCATCAGGGCAAAGCGATTAGATTGTGGGGAATCTAAACCTGTCCACAGGCTAGTAGGTACTTGGTGTTTATTCAATTTTAGAACGGGTCCCTACCTACCGGAGTAAGTAAGAAAATACCTAGTTGTTCTTGTATATAAGGGAAGGACGTCACCGGTGATAGTAAAAGGCTGATCGAAAAGGCAAAGGCACCTCACTCGCAGTGGCGGATTTACCCTAAGGCCCAGTAGGCCCGGGCCTAGGGCGGCCAGATATTAGAGGCGGCCAATTGTGATAAAAATTAAATGATGACTCGTTAGTTCTGAGAATTATGACTTGGGGGCGGGGGGGGGGGGGGGGGGGAGGGCCTAGGGTGGCCAAGATTGTAAATCCGCCACTGCTCACTCAATAGTGAGTATCCTACGCCAGTGAGTTCCACAAAGTTTCTTCCACCCAATCTATAGGTACTTACAGCGAGACTTATCTTTTTATTACATTAAAAGTATTTCTTTTTGGAAATCTACCATTTATGCAAACCAGACACATGCTCGTCGTAGGTGACATGCACCGGAGATATGTCCACACCGACAAAACATATTACGATTTTTTTTGTCATAACTATCTAAATAAACACATTTATTGTTTTTGTTTAAATAATAACTGTGACATTATTGTCCTATGCTGGTTTTTCCTCCTTTCTTTTTCCTTATGCATTTTAAACAAAGAAACGGGCGTCTTTGTGAATTGAAGGAACCATAAACAAGAAGTCAGCGGATTTAAATCATTATGAAAGGCACTTGGGGATAAGGAAGTAACTGCAGCGGGCTGGTGCAACTGCAGTAATGGGCCCTATCTGTCTTCTTAAGCGGCACGTTTAAGCCTCGCGTCTGTCGCTATGTTAGCATTAAACTGGAACGGTTCATTTTATACCCGATTCGAATACGAATTATTCTATTTGGCCAGTTATAAAACTGGTGGAGTAAATCAATTTTGGTTTCCATGCCTTTGTATTCGATAAATGTCAACTCATGGGCACAGTACATACATACCTACCTATATTTAATTGTCTATTTTAAGTAGAATAATATTAATTTAGCATTGTGGAAGAGCTTTGTAAAATTACGAGCAAAGTATTCAAGATTGTACCTAAGATATATTTTTATTTCATTACCTTATTAAATTAATATGTACCTACTACCTACTTATTTAATAATTCGGTATAATATAAAAAATAATATTTGCTCTACCGTGAAGTCCCGCATCAGTCTTTGAGCTTTATAAATTAATTACCTACATATGGATGTGTGAGGGAAAGGAGGAGTAAAGACTACCAAATGCTTAGGTACCTACTTACTTACTTGTTTTGGGACCAGACTAGATTTTTTTTTATTTATTTAGGTTTACCTATAGCTATTTACATTATTTCTATAAAATAATCACTCCTTAAAATTATCATGTTAAATGTAATAACTTCTTACAGGTAAACACTGCATGCAACTAAAGACATAAAGAATATATTATACTTATGAACCACGGACGAGAAAAAAAGAAAAAAAAGAGGAAGGACTCCACCCCTCTAACTAGACTTTGTCCCTTCCGGTGCTCCACATGACATTTCACTTACAGCACACATAGACGACGATGACATTAGTGCTCCACATGACAATTCCTGTCAGTTTTGCTTTATCTAAGTCGCAACGTAGATTCGACCATAACATTTATAGTTAATGCAAAAATGTGAGTGTTTTTGTTAAACTCCTTAAAGTCCCACGTGCCTTCAAGCTTTCTTTTAAACGAAAATCATAAAAATTCTCAAACATTTTGTCAAGAGTAGATACTAATAATTTCTGATACAAAAGTTTATAACAATAAAGGAAAGATAAAAAAAAAATTAGACAAACACCAATTCCTTAAAGACAATAATAAAATGATGTTGTCAATACATAGTCAATGTTATTAAAGCGTCTGCAGGATACACAAAACTAATGGGTTCTGGAGAATAATTACCTATTATGATTTACAATTAATAAAACTTATTCCCGAATCTCCGTAGGTACTAAATTGATGAACGAAACAGTACTTCTTATGTATGTTTGTTTATTAGCAACAGTTTCTTTGAGTAATGGTAATCCATTTATCCTTAACTATGATAGCAAGTGTCATTCTTAGTTATCTTCAAAATGTTGCCGCTAAAGGCGCACGGGTAATCTTTGCATCGCCAATATTAATTTTATTGTGACATGCCATTTCTACATAGTTTTTCTGTTCTGTGATTAATTGATCGGCTGTGAATTTTAGGACGAAAGCCGAAACGTCACTCTAATGTCAATGTCAAACTCTTGCTTATTGTCAAATTTATCTCAACTTGGCGCATGTTGTGAAATTTATTTCACAATAATAGTGATCTTATCCATATTTTAGTGAATTCAAAATTTAAAGAAACTTCCCAATCATATTGACAGACATCAAGCAGTGACTTGAGTGAAACGTTATCAACATGCGGCTCGTAGATTCGTCAAAACTTTTGGAACTTCAAAACAAGCCGAAGAATATTCGGAATATTTGTATTGTGGCCCACGTGGACCATGGGAAAACAACTTTGGCAGACTCCTTGATATCCAGCAATGGCATCATATCGCAGCGGATGTCTGGGAAGCTGCGGTACATGGACAGTAGGCCTGACGAACAGGAGAGAGGTATCACGATGAAAAGCAGCAGCATTGCGCTCTATCACGCAATAAACAAGGAAGAATTCCTGGTAAACCTCATAGATTCACCGGGACACATCGATTTTTCGAGTGAAGTGTCCACCGCAGTGAGATTATGTGATGGAGCCATTGTTGTGGTGAGTAAAATTTATTTTTAATTTAAGATCTTGAATTCCTATTGGAACCTGTTTTGTTTGAATAGGATACCTAAATAAAATTCTTTTAAAATATTTAGGTTTGTTATCTATTACATATTATTCCATGACAAATAGTTTTGAGTTGTGAAATAATATTGTGCAACAGGTAGGTGCCATATATTTCGAATCTTTACCCGTCTTTGGGTAGTACATTGATTTAGAATAATCATTCTAAATATGTTGGTATTTTTTTATTTACTTATTTACATCAACTATTGCTAGAATATGGATAATTTATATTCCTACTAGCTGACCCGGCGAACTCTGTTCCGCCTTAGAGGCAATAAAAAATAAGCAGATTTTAGATGTTATTAAGTTAAATTTTTTATTACCAATTATTTTACCTATTGAAATAGTTCACTCAGCAGTATTTCTGGGCATTACCATTGATTCTAAACTACAATGGGACCATCATTTTATACTACGTTTTATGTCATGTCACACGGGAACGTGGTCGAACGGGATAAAAAGTATCCTTTGTTAGGCTCCTGGTTCTAAACAACCACTTCACCAATTTTCAGCCAAATCAGTCCACTTTCTTTTATATAAATAGATATAGATTATGAAATAAACGAACCCAAAAACTTTAAAAATTATACCCATATTAATTATTTAAACTTATTACCTTATACCTATATCCAATACCAAAAATGGATGTGATAGGTATCACATCCATTTTTTAACCTTCTTTATCGAAATCAACATTTTCGAAATCAACGACCCAAAATTCCTCGAAAATGATACCCATATCGATTTTTTACATTTTTATCCCTAGCACACCCCTTTATCATCCCCCTGAGGGTATTTTTTTGAGAAAACAGGAAACATATACCTATTAATTAATTAATTTTTTTGAGAACTTAGACAATGTATGGGAAAAACCATGAAAACGACATCAATGTTGATTTTTAGACATTTCGACCCTTTTCCGCCCTATTAAGGGATGATAATATTTTACTACTCACATTTCGGATTTAAAAAAAGATATCATTTTTAAATTAAATGACCTAAAAACCTCGGAAATTATACCAATATCGATACTCGTCTTTATATCCCTAACCCACCCCTTTTCATCCCCCTGTTAATAAAAAGTATCCTATCCTTTATCTCAGTATCTCACCTATCTATTTAAAAAATTTCATCCAAATACAGCTATCAGTTTTTAATTTCCCATACAAACGCTCACCCCCCTTTTCACCCCTTTAGAGGGTGGTTTCCGGGATAAAAAGTATCCTATGTCCTTCTCCTGGTTCTAAGCTAACTACCCACCCATTTTCAGCCAAATCAATTTAGCCGTTCTTGAGTTATAAATAGTGTAACTAACACGACTTTCTTTTATATATATAGATTATTATCTTAAGAAAATGTACTTTATTAAATAATAATATGATTTGTTTTAGATATTATATTATAATGTGTTTTTCTTGTCGCACATTCCAGGTTGATGTTGTGGAAGGTGTGTGCCCACAAACCAGGCTAGCACTTAAGCAAGCCTACGCTGAAAACATCCATGCAGTGCTTGTGTTGAATAAGATTGATCGGCTAATATTGGAAATGCAGTTCACACCTCTGGACGCTTACATCCACTTAACGCAAGTGTTGGAACAAGTAAATGCTGTTATGGGAGAGTTGTTTGCAACGGAAGTGTTTGAGAATGAAGAAACTACTATTGACAAGCAGGTTTGTAATATTAATGAATAATATTTTATTTATTTTACTTAATAATTAGTTATAATAAGAAAGCAATTCAACATTAATTGAGTGTGTAAACTATGTTTTAATTATTAAAAGGATGTTAAATATTTTGTAGTGACTTTGTAAATTTGACTGTAAAATTTCTTAAGTGATCAAGCAAAAATATTAGAATCTTATATTATCCCCATTAATTTATAAAATTTATTTAATTTGTTCTCGCAATTAGGTTGTACCTGTTTCAATATAGCTCCTATACCCTGTATACTGGCATCTGTATAAATATGTATAGGCAAATTCAGATCAAATATTGTAAGAATAGGTGCCATACAAAGCAATCTTATACTTAATTGTTTCAAAGGACCCTTGACATTGATCCGACCAAATAAATTTTTGCCCTTTTTGAAGCAAATTATGCAATGGGTCCACTGTCATTGATATATTTAGTACATATTTTCTGTAAAAGTTTATTTTACCTAAAAACTGACGGAACATTTTTTTGTGAACTTGGTAATAAGAAAATTTTTAATAGCAATCAAATTATCCTTCAGCTGAGAAATTGCCATAGAAATACAAGATCACACAAACAAAATCACTTGCATAGCCAGTTTGGCATTTACAAATTGAAGAGCTTGACAATTTCTTTAATTTTAATTGTCCTCGTCTTTACAGCAAGAAAAGCAAGAAAAACAACCACCTAAAGAAGATAACAACTTCTATGACTGGACTTCAGCTCTTGAAGATTCAGATGATTCTAACCTTTACTTTTCTCCGGAGCAAGGGAATGTGGTGTTTGCTAGTGCTATTGACGGTTGGGGATTCACCATTCATACATTTGCTAAATTGTTCTCTGATAAACTTGGTAAGTTATGTACTTTTACTATCTTTTATTTTATGTACTTCCTTGGTAGAAAATATATATGAAGTTTCTTAGTAAACCTTATGAATAAATTTTAAGAACTATGAAATGCCTTAGCCTATGAAAAAACATTAAAAAAGTTATTAACAAGGTGTAATCAGTTATAAAATTTTAATTTTTAGTGGTTTTACATTTAATTTAATTTATTAATGTTATGCCTTAAGTATTGTTTTTATTGTGTCATTTATAGTGAAGATAACTCTGAGGATACATTGTAAATAAAGTTTTTTTTTAATTTTCAGGAGTGAAGGAAGACATACTCAACAAGGTACTTTGGGGTGATTTCTATTTGAACCCAAAAACCAAACGGTTCATGAAAGGCGCCCAGGAGAAGGCAAAAAAACCTTTATTTGTACAAGTTATTCTTGACAACCTATGGAATGTTTACGAGACAGTAGTTCTTAGAAATGAAAAAGAAAAAGTGCCGATCATATGTGATAAACTTGGAATTAAACTAACTGCTCGTGATTTAAGACATACTGACACGAGAATTCAACTTCAGTCTCTGATGATGCAGTGGTTACCGCTATCCTTAACAGTGTTGAATATGGTTTGCTCAAAACTTCCTTCTCCAAAGGAGATATTGCCTGAAAAGGTAGAGAAACTTATGTGTTCAAGAATAACAGACTTTGATTCTCACCATCCAGACACACAAAAACTTAAAGATGACTTCCTAGCCTGTGATAATAGTGATGATAAGCCGTTAATTATTTTTATATCAAAAATGTTTGGTGTTGATAAGAGTATACTGCCGGAGAATAAGCCAAAAGCTTTAACGGCCGAGGAGATGGCTCGAAGAAGGGAACTAGCTAGAAAAATGCGAGAAGAACAGAAACAGAATGCTACGGAACCAGTACCGGTGTCTGAGGTAAAATCTGAGTCAGATCAGGGTTCTGAAAAGGTAAACAGTGATGAGACGGAAACGGAAGATAAAGAACAGCCAGCATTTATAGCATTTGCTAGAGTATTTAGTGGTAAAGTCCGAAAGGGAGATAGTGTTTATGTATTAGGTCCTAAACATGACCCGTCCAAAATACTTAGTATGAAGGATTTAAAAGTGGATTCTAATAAGAAGTTAAAAGATTTGCACAGTAATGAGCATATCACATGTACAGAGTAAGTATCATTATTTAAGGAATTAGTGTTCAATACAAGGCCAATGCGAGCTTGGGACCTTTTCTTGACATATTTTGTACCACTCTGATTTTGGTATGATTAGTAGAGACCAAACATTAACATCTTGATAAAGATCATGTTTTATAATGTAGAATAAAACTTAATATGAAGTGTATCGAAGCTTAAGTTTGCTTGTTTAGTATCTGCTACTAAAGATGTGCAACACCGAATTTCTTAATGTATATGTTTAGTACAATAATTTATAACAATCTGATAAAGATGTTAAACTGTGGGAATATGGGGATAAAATATAGCCTATGTTACTCGCTGATAAAGTAGCTTTCCATTGGTGAAAGAATAATTCAAATTGGTCCAGTTGTTTCGGAGCCTATTCGATACAAACAAACAAATAATCAAAACTTTCCTCTTTATAATATTAGTATAGACTGACAACATTTCTTTCAGGATCAAATCATTGTATATTTTAATGGGCAGAGAATTAGAAGAAATTGATGAAGCTGTGGCTGGTAACATTATTGGTAAGTTTAGTAATTGACATACTTTTTAATCGGTATTAATAAATGATCTCATTAAGTTCAATATTATTTACTAGCGGCCCATCCCGGTATCGCAATGTGGACCATATTTTTTTCAACATTTTGGGATGAATATAGCTATGTTACTCAGGGATGACGTAGGGTTCCAGTCGTTTTAGAGTTTATTAGTTACAAACATTTCTTATTCCTCTTTATAATATTAGAGAGTGTAGATATATACAATGTAGCAGATTAAGTCTGAGTCTTATATAAATAAATAAATAATAATAAATAAACAACATCACATGATCTGACTCCGAGCTAAGTAGCTAAAGCACTCGTATTACTGATATCAGAATCAACAGTGGTATTACAAATATATACATAAATATTAGATATTAACACTCAGACACAGAACAAACACAAATATTCATCACTCGAATGTTTGTCCTTGGTGGAGATCGAACCCACAACTCTTGGCGCATGGGGCAGGATCACTACCGAATGCGCCATCGAGTAGTCAAATACATTTTATATGAGCGTCAACCATAATCTGGCTATATAAATATTAACATTATGTAAATCTATATTCTAGGCATTGGTGGGTTAGAAGACCATGTGCTCAAAACAGCCACTCTGAGCAACACGATAGCTTGCCCAGCGTTCAGTGAGATTCAGTACGCCGCTGTGCCAATCTTGAGGGTCGCGATTGAGCCCACATACCCATCTCAGCTGCCTCAGCTGGTTAAAGGTAAGCAATATTACATACATAAAGGATCATGATTGTTGAAGAAGCAAGTGAGGTGTGTAAGGATCGTGCCATATGGCGTTCAATTCTCGCTGCCTTCCCCGCTAGGGAAGTGGCGTGAAGTTAAGTTGGTTAGTTATATTAGCCTAACACACGCCGCCGGTGTTGCTGTAGTACCCGACTCTGGGTCCAACGATCTAACTCAGACGAATTAGGACACTTTGGGGAATAATGGGTATAATTTGCCCTATCGTCAAGCGGCTGATCCTCCGACTAATACCGCTTCCAGGATTGTGTATACAACACAGTACACACACAATACCACATACTACCTGTCATCCATGCAACAGCGTGTCTAACGCAATTTCCAATTTCAAAATGGCTCGACTCCCGGTTAGATGCAATTTGTACTATAAAGTTCTAAAATTCTAAATCGCTTTGGATGTTCTGGGAGACTCCTCCAGTAGCATTAATTGGCAGCTTACATAAGGTACTCTAAGTAAATTGTAATTTTGCATCTGATTACGGCTCATGAAAAGTTTATCGTTGTCATTCCAGGTCTGAAGCTGTTGAACCAGTCTGACTCGTGCGTTCAAGTGCTGTTACAGGAGACAGGCGAACACGTTTTGATCACTGCCGGTGAGGTGCACTTAGAAAGATGTCTAGAAGACTTGTAAGTGTCATTTCTATATTTCTATTTCCTGTAGGATCTGATAGTTTGCTCAAGTCTATTGGAACTGTATGTGCTATGAAAGTTCTGCCATTTTGTGTTGCGATTTCGGAACTTTACCCTATTTGTCAAAAATACTTATTATAGTTCCGGTGGAGGCGGTGGTAGCTAATGGTAAGGACACGCGCCTCAAACTTAGAGGTGCGGGTTCATACCCGAGCACGTACCTCTGAATTTTTCAAATCTATGTACGTATTTACACTAGATCGGCGGTGAGGGAAAATCATGATGAAACCTGCAAATTCAGACAACTTTATCTTATCCATCTTAGGGTTAAGTTAAGTTAAGTAAATATGGTTTGGAATCATCATCATCCTCCTAGCGTTATGTCCCTAGTCAGGGTCCTCTCCTTCTCTAAATCTTGGATCATGGTCAACCATGATCCAGGATTTGTAACTATGTAATGTTAAAAAAAATCTTCGGTTCTGGCGCTTCGCCGGCCGCTGCGGCGGCACGCCCGCTTCGCTCTCTCGATCCGCGCGCTGTAGGGTCGCAGTTGTACCTAACACTCCTCATCGCTTTGCTCGTCGCCGTACCTATTATTTTATTTTAAATACTACCTGTTTTATTTTTTACATTAACATTTATGATTGAAAACTAAGTATATGAAAATAAATATTAGTATAAAACAAATAGATTGTTGACAGTACGAATTTCAATGGTCTCTGATTGGTTGATGTATCACGAGCTTGTTTCCCTCCCTGCTTGTCCAATGCAGCTTTATTATCATATTGCCCAATGGTCACCTAGCAATGTTTTTAATGACCACACAATGTGATAAATAATGAAGTTCAAATAATAATTAATCAGTTTGTTCGATATTAGTAGTTGAGAGCATTATTTATAATGCCCGGGCATTATGTATAATGCCCGGGCATTATGTATAATGCTCTTATTAATCACTTTGTCCATAACATATATATCATATAAAGGCTGCTTTAAAATTTTCCAGAAAACATTACGCCAAGGTTCCTATCACAGCCTCAGAACCGATTGTCCCATTCCGAGAGTCAATTGTGGAACCGCCCAAAATTGACATGGCTAACGAAGAAATAGACGCTCAAAACATAGATAAGGGAAACAATACTCAAGAGGATCCTGTGATAACAGTCTACACCAATAATAAACAGAGCAGAATAAAAATAAGAGCCAGACCTGTGCCTACAGAGATAACCAACCTTTTGGACAGATCAACAGATCTATTAAAAGCCATCTCTCAACATATAAAAACTTTACAAGGCTTATCCAAAAATGATAATTTGGAAAGCAAATTAGACGAACTGTATCTCAATGGTACAAGGCATAAACTCTCTGATAGAATGTTGAAGCTTGTAAAGAATTTCAAAGAAGAACTGCAGGGCATATGTGCAAAATTGGGACCGGAGTGGAAAGACCTTGTCAATCAAATTTGGTCTGTGGGACCCAGAAATTGCGGTCCAAATTTGCTTCTCAATCTGACGGCTGATTACAGTACAAAGTATTTGCACCATGATAAGGAAATCAAGGAGGATCCCAGGTTTGAGTTTGAGGGTAGTTTCGTGAACGGGTTCCAGTTGGCGACTCTGGCTGGTCCACTATGCGAGGAACCTATGATGGGAGTAGCGTTTTGCGTTGAGGAGTGGACGCTTGATAAAAGTGAAGGTGATGATGCCAGTCACACTTTTGGGCCCTTATCAGGTAACGTCAACATTTTTTTAATCATACTTCTATATTTTTAATTTAAAATATAAACATTTTAGAGAACATTAGCTTTTACTCCGCCCCCGTGAATTTGGTCTGTTACAAAAAGCTATGGAAAGATAGGACGATCTTCTTTTTACGGGACAAAAAAGAATTGATAACCTTTCACAAGGTACAACACAATTACAACTACAACACTACAACTTTACAACTTTCACAATTTCTATCATAATCATTTAATACATGACATGAAAACATAAACTTGTTTTTATTAACACTGTATTAACTTCTATTTCAATACAGGTCAAATCATGTCTGCCGTTAAGGAGGGCTGCAGAAAATCGTTCCAAGTTCAACCGCAGAGGCTAATGGCAGCCATGTACTCCTGTGACATAGTCGTCGATCAGAAAGTATTAGGTAAGTACTTGATTGTGTGTGTGTTAAGTAAGTTCCAACTCCCCGATTGCTGGGTTGTGCAAGCTGCTTAATGAATGTAGTGATATTGTGGATATTCACCACGACTCACCTTCCAAGCTCTGCAGAACAGTTAAAGACTCATGGAAAGATCCATGAGTAGGTACATAACATAAGTAATATTGTTTCTCTTTAATTTTATTTCCGGTTTAACCTAAATGTTTTCTTTTTTTAGTGCATGCTGTGTTTGCCTATAATAGTTTATGGCAATAGGCTAATAAGATATGTATGTCTTTTATATTATATTTTAAAGTATGATTGTACATAAACGTTGGTAAACCTAATAAATAAATAAATAAGTAGAGATCACCAGTGAGTATGCATGTATTGTGATACCCATGTTACCCACCACTGGAATGATGTTTTGTGTGTGTTTCTGTTCTATTACATTCAGGGCGGGTAAGTATATACACCACGCCGTTCCCCAGACAGCGTGACGGTGCAAATGCATTGCTCGCATTAAAAAAAAAGGATCATCAATAAATCTTGGGTTTATTTAGATTGCGATTCCGTCATATAGTGAAAGATGTAAAAAAATCTGTGTAGTTAAAAATAAAAAGTAAATTTTAAGGCAGGCTTTGTGTGTTAAACGATTTGTCACTTGGGTACTATGAAACTATAAAACATTAACAATAGTGTTATTTATTGGTGACATAAAAAAAGGTTTGATTGCCCAGTGGCGTAGCTAGGTGACAAAGAGCCCTGGGGCAAGAAAGAAACTAGGGCCCATGGGCGTACGCATCTATGGGTCCAGCCCCCCCCCCCCCCCCCCCCTCCCACTGCAGGGACTTAAATTTTTCTTCCTACGTTAGACAGAGTCAAATGAAATTCAAATGAAGAGGTGTGCTTATCAGGTTTTAGGGCCCCCCCAAGCCCCTGGGTAGCTACGCCACTGTGATAGTCATTAAACCAATAAAAATATGATTTGCAATTTATGAACGTTTAAATAAAACAAAGTTAAATATATTCCATTAGATTTAATTTTCGTAATTACAAATATTGTAATTATCACTACTATTTACATCGTAACCGTCTAAGTATAAATATGGTTTACTTAAAATAAATACTGTATCAACTATAATTAATACTTAAATAGCTATAAATGCATCGAAAAATTACACAAATTCCACTGAATCACTTATCACATTGTCACGTGTACATTCTTACAATATTATTAAATAGTTCATTCACGATCTCTACACATTATTTGAAAAACAATCGTAATGCCTTGGTGGGGACATATTTGTTCGATTTTTTTTGCTTACGTAATTTTTCCGAAAAACTTAAAACTATAGTCATGGTTACGTCTACATGTCTGGCAAATAATACTCTTAAATTATAAAGAAATTAATTGATATGTGAGTACAATAATTATATGTTTAGGTACTAAAATCGAACTGAGTTCTATAGTGACTGCCTTACAAAGCAACTCTTAAAGAAAATATTTAAACTTTTGAACCTATAAGAACCATCACACTCTGAAAATCAGCTTTCACATACAGATATCTATTAGACGTCACTGTATTTTAACTAATTACACGCAGCTGTAATGAGTACTCTAGGCAAGGACTTTCGTCAGACTAAACACGAGTTTAGAATGGGAAGATATTAAAGAAAAAGCGTTCAACAGTCTTACCTACGAAAAATGTGGGTATATTTAAGCAGAAGCGTTTTGATACTTAACCAAGTCTGCGTTGGGTCCAAGGAGGCGGGTTCGGCCTGCATGGATCCAACATACTCTTCTAAGTCTACATCAGGTGATTGTTCTAGTCGATCCAATGTAACGACCGGGCTAGTTCTTTGACTTTGTACCATGGGAACGGGGGGTATTCTGACGTCGCTCGTCTGGAGCGAGCAAGTCGGCTTCGTCTGTTGTAGTAAGTAGGCTCCGAATAGCTATGGGAATGGTAGCGGTTGTACACAGGCTTGTCGGGGTATGGATGTGGTTGAGAATAGTCCACTTTGTAGGTACTAGTGGTGCTCTGGACACCGGCGCCGGAGAATCTGTTCGTGTTGAAACCTGTAAAACAACATCACATGTTAGACAACGTATTTATTTTATACGTGTTTTTTATAGTAATCTTGAGTCTAGTTTGGTGGCCTTCCCGCAGGGCAAGCCGCATCTGTTCAAATTATAGTGTGTTGCATGCAAACATTTACATGAAATTATTATTTGAAGCTTGAGATGGTTTTAACCTATAATCTAGACTGGAGCTGTAATCGAAAACACATGTTTTCTTTGGCATCCTTTATTTTTAAATTACTGGTACATCGTATCATCGTATCGTATGACAGTAATAGCCCGCATGTCCGCCCTGTGACTTTTTAATATTATAGGGCGTGGTTTGTTAAACATTACTTATTTATAAATACAGTCGGGTCATGTAATTTTTTTCACCACCGGTGTAATGGTAACTGAATCGCAAATAGTCGATATTTAATCAGGTCAAGGATCAAAAAGAATGTACCAACTGTGTTTCTTGCCTAGCATGTCGTAAAAGGCGACTAATGGTATCTGGAACTCTGGATTTGTGATTTGGTAGGCGACGAACTAGCCACTTGTCACTATCTTCTACAATTTTCCTTCTAACCGAACTAAATTTTTGGCTGAATATGATTTAAGGAGCTCATCGCTCTTTGAGCTCTGCCTACCCCTTCGGGGATTACGGGCGTGAGGGCATGATGATGATATTATTAGTTGCAGTTTAGTAATTTAGAATTTTCGTAGTACCTAATATTATTTATATTTTAATCGTTGATCTTTAAAATATCTTGAAACGAAGAGTAGGTACACAATTACGCAGTAATTGAAAATATTATGGTATCCTGATTTTTTTAATTTTACAATTCATATGAAGAATGGTTTATACTGATTTTTTTCTTATGTAAGTATTTTAATCAAAATTTAATTTTTAATTTTATTTTATTTTATTTTACATGTCTACTTAGCAGTGTTTTAACTTCAATAAGATTGTGAGATCATAAGCAAATTACATCATAAAATGCAAATAAAGAAGTTAATTAACTAAGCTGTCAATGTCTTATTCAGAATATTACATTGGGAAAATAACACGCATTTCGTCCGGTGACAAGATAACTTTCCTTTTACGCCGCGTTTTTCACTACAGAGAAACTTTTCTGCAACTTGGCTCGTAACTTACCGGAGTTGTAGTTTGGACTGGGCCTGACGCACATCATGCCGTAGACCCTGATGCCCGGGACTGACGCGTAGGTCGGTTGGTCGTGCGACATTGGACCTTCTGCAACATACATAAGGATACTTTTGTTATTATGATCTGATAATTTATTAGCTGACTCCTCAGACGTCCGGATTTCATTTTCGGATATTCCATTTGTTACAACGTAAGATATTTATTTTAAAAATTATTTATAACCAATTTTTATACCACATTTTATGTAGATATCAATCTTCTAGCTATAGTAAACTTGTCGTCATATCTCAAAGTCCCCAATAAAACTTCATTATCTCTTCCTTCGTAATATGTGTGGTAGTGTTACTTCGTACCTAGTATGTGATTTTCTGGACACCGGCATATGACCAGGTAGTGCGACTTGCCGGTCCGTATGTTCTGCAAGGCCAGCAGCGACCAGTCACGCGGCGCTCGGCACTCCCTCATCTCCGACACGGCTTCACAGGTCTTCACCAGGGTCACAGCTTTGTATGCGTACTGAAAACAAACAATATGATAGGTTTTATTCAATTGCTCCACACTTTCTGCCTATCTTGGTAGGAAATTGGCGTGAAATTAGTAGTATCCAGTATAAGTAGGTTTGATTCAAAATAATGATATGATTGTTTGGTGACGAACATTTAGGGGTTATAATATTAAAGTAAGTTTTGTTTCAAATAGTTAATTTTGCATATACAGAGACAGCATTATACATTTTTGGCCATGTTTTAAGTAACCAAACATTTTTGGTTTATAACATGTATTGCGACAAAAAAAGTGCAGTGATTTTGAAAATACTAGAAAAGAAAATAAAATAAAACGAACTTCTTCTATCTTCGAATCTTTTCGTTTGGTGTTATTCAAAACACGATTTGATAATGAAAATTTATTAAAACAAATCATGCTTTATGCTCATTAAATCAAATGCAAATACCGCGATACCGCCGGATGATTTTCAAATTCACACGATATTTCACAGCTACAACAACCTGTTCTCGCCGTCGGGAAAACCAATATTTGATGTAAATAACTTAGAAACCGCAGGAAAACAAGCCAGAGGGTTTAATTTAATGGGTGCAAAACACTTATTAAATGTCGTTTGAGCGTTCTTGGTAAACACCACTTTCCTGGCATCCGTTGTGCTGGTCCAGAGGAATGTTGACGAGAGCTACTTTCGTTATCAGCGTTGCAACTTGAGCCAAATAAAGATACAATGTACGATTTTAAAAGTGAAATGAATTCGGTCCATGTGGAAACGAGATAAATAATGGATGATTTGCCACGTTAGCCGAGTGTGGTAGTGTATCTAATTTTCCATTATATTTTCTTTCTGTTTTTAATGCACGAGCTTTCTTTATTGATGTGAATGTTTGAATGAGCGATTAGTAAAATTTCAACTTTCTACCATGAGAAAAAGGCGCCGGGGAATATAACTGATTGGTGGTAATTAGTAATTACTTGGTGCTAAAAACGGAGCCGTAACCACAACTTGTTAAAGTAACTTATTTAGTCAAATAATAAGCCAATTATATTTGCGGAATTGCGTAAAAGGAAAAAATTTCTAATTGCTAGACAAATTAGAAAAAAACCTAAAGATATGTATAGTCTCATTAATGTGTTTTAGAGCTGACCGCAAAAGAATATCGATATCTATATATATAAAAATCAATGCCACTTTTCGTTGTAATTTTATAACTCAAGAACGGGCTCACCTATCTAACCAAATATTTAAGGTTTGTTCGGACTATTTAGTAGATAGTTTATGTGAAGTTTGCACAAAATCGGTAGAGCGGTTCTTCATTTATCACTTTATACGTAGCGAAGCACGTACCTGGCCGCTAGTTATCCATAATATCGATGTACAATCGTATTAAAAATACAGTAATAGTAGCGTAAAAACTACCATTTCGAAATCATTCATACAATAAAATATTGGTCAATATTATTGATAGTAATACCAAAGTGCTTGATTGAAAAAAACAGCTTATAATACAGTATCACAGCAATTGAAATGATTGCATTTACCAATACTACCGAAAAATGTAACAGATGTTTAATATAATACATTTGATAACAACATTAACAATACTGACAAAATAACTTCTGAAAATAAATTATCGATAGCAATACCGTTCCTATCGAAAAAAAATACTGACTGATTTCTCAACAAGTAGATGGTAATTTTTTCAAATTTGAAGGTAAATTATCGACATACATCCATCGATAGTCTTCCAATACTACTAGCTTAACTAAGGATCAGATGCTTACCGTGCTTACCTTCTTTTTGGAATCCGTGGTGAGCCGCGTGGTATGGAGGTCGTCGGCGTTCAGGCTGGCCGAGCAGGGGTCGCGGTAGCGCGCCGGGCACGCGCACAGCGGCTGAGTGTAGTTCAGACGCACGTACACTGCGTTGCAAACCTAGTAACAATGGGGTGGTTCACTAAAAACGTCTATATAGACGACAATATAAACAACAAAAATTATAAGGGTGGTAATTAAATAAAAATATTCAATATGATACCTCAAAATCTCATTGATTTACCTGTACATAATTTTAAATTATATATTAAAATTAGTTTGATTAAAAATAAAATAAAATATCGTTAGTTCCAGAATAGGCTGTTCGCCTGTACTGCAAAATTTTCATTGACTAAGAAATTATAACTAATAGCTATTAAGACATTGGCATTTTAAAAAGAGTAACTATTGAGTTTCTTGTCTGTTCTTCTCGGTAGAATCAACTTTTTGAAGCGGTAGATATTGATTTTGTAAGTGATTTATTGAAGCCTATGTAAATAAAGACAATTTCATTTAATTACAGACAATTTCATTTAATTTTGTAACATCGCTCTGTCTTTTTTCTGTCGTCACACTTTGGAAAAGTGGTTTTGGTTGTCATATCAGCGGTGGTGGTAACTTTTACAATTTTCTTTCTTGCCCAAACTTAATTTTGTTATTGATTGAATATGATTCAAGGAGCTTATTAGTCACTGAACTCATCCTACCCCATCTATTTGTAACTTTGCAAACAAAAAACTAAATACAAAGATTCAAATTTCAACGCTAGTAACGTCAATGCTCCCCACTTCAGAACTTTGCGCTGTATCTTTTAAAATTTTTGTGTAGGTATTTGACAAGTTAAATATTGTTTTGATAATATAACAGATGAACCATTCATATTTTGTTTGTTGTATGAATAACTAAACTATGTCTAATAAATAACTGGCTATTTAACTGAAAATTGCGCGTACATCGAACAAAAGTAATAAAGTTGTCAGGACCTGTTAGCTTTATAGCCAGACGTGTACGTCAAACGTCATTCAAGTAAACGTACATTGTTCACACTAACTGTACCGTCTATTGGCGACAAAAAGCTTTCATATCTCAAAAATTATGAGCATTATCTAACTGTAAAGTAAAATGCTTCTCGCCACCGATATTTCACACTGGATCGCATATCTATTGGCGCCGAATGTTTAGCCCATCTAATTTGTTCCAGTAATCGGTGGTATTGTGTGAACTGCAGCCATGTTCACGATCTGACACATTTTTCGAACGACAGTTACGCCCCGTCCGCTATATTGATTTGAGTACCGTTTCGAAATATTAGGATTCCCCGATTCGATTCCTTGGTGAAATGTATTTTTATGTCTATTACAGTTAGATTTACACCTAAGCAGAAAAATTTGAGAGCTCATTTGCGCTTATATTCTTACTAGGTAATACATCGGAGGTAATACGTTAAAGTTTTTTTGTTTATACGTACGTATTTTGGTAAGATTATATTTTAGACTAGCTTTTCCCTGCGACTTCCTTCGCGTAGACTTCGAAATTGGTTCTATTAGGATTTTAATAGAAAACAATGACTTCCAAGATATTCAGAATTTACATCACATTTAAGTGAGTTCAACCATTTTTGAATGAAATCAGATTGAGTTTTCAAACATGTGTCTTAATAAAATGTATTTTAAATCAAAAGCACTAAGGAGTACTGCTAGTAATAAGAACTTCGAAGCAAATCACCCGCAACTTTCGAGCCTTTTTCATAATTGAAATTCATTCCCTAACGGGGTCGTCCCCTAACGGAGTTGACCCCGTTGAATTACAATAAAATACGAAACACGTCTTCCATCAAGTCTGTTAAAGAATGTAAAATTTTAACTAGATTGGACCAAGGAATCTCGTTGTCCGATATAAACTTTGTACCCCTTTTTCACCCCCTTAAGGGTGGAATTTTCGAAAAATCCGATTTTATCAGATCCTAACGTCGTACAAAAAACACACCTTCTAAGTTCCAGGTCTCTACAATCAGCGCGGTTTGATCCGACAGTCAGTCATTCAGGTCAAAGCATTTTCTAAGTATAGATGTGGCAACCTAAAATTTATGAGTTTTGTTGTCAAAAGCTTTAACATTCGAAGAATAGACTTCTATCATCTATCGTCGAAATAGATATGTATTATTATGACAAAATGTTAGGAGTCATAAAAACCGTAGAGCTTGTATGAAAAGGATCATGAATGTTGAAGAGGCGAGTGAAGTGTGTAAGAATCGTGCCATATGGCGTTAGGTTCTCTCAGCCTAACCCGCTAGAGAAGTGGCGTGAAGTTTAGTTAGTTGGTTATGAAAAAGTAAAGCTACTATATGCACAATTATTTAAAAATATTGTTACCTGTTGAATGGCACACTCAGGCAATAAGTAGATATGCTGATTATGAGGGTAATAGTGGTACTTCGTTGGCTTTGCCAGCACTGACGTAGATCCGGCTGGAAGCGGGACAGTCTGAAAATAAAAAAAAAAACTGTTAATAGAAATAATCATATCAATTCATCAGTCAAAAATCACTAATTGTCGTACGTTACAGTTAACCCTGTAACAGTTAATTCAATTCAAATAAGATAAAAACTAAAAAATTTACAGTAAAAATTGTATTATACAATGAAAACAAAGTATTCAGATAATAATCTACAAACATTTTAGATCCAATCTCGTTATATTATAATTTATTATCGTGCAACTAAAACGCAATAAATAGAATGAAAAGACGTTTCCTATTTTTCGAATACAATAGTAGTCAAACAGCGTCCGCTCTTGTTCACTTGTAAAAAGTTCATGGACCCATTACCATTCCACGAAGTACATTATTCTGGTTAATTTGAAAGGTAACCTCTAAGTGGTGGTAACAGTTCATGCCGATGAAAGCGTCAATTATCCAACTTGTCATTAGTTATTGTCACAATGATGAGAAACGTCTCGGCCCCGGCCTGCAAAACTACAATCTTATTCATTCCCGCTCATGGATTTTCTGACGTTTCTGTGTCAAACCGAGGCGGGAAACTCGATTATTGAATGCAAACCGCAGACATCGCTAAGAGGCCGATAGTCTTTTAATTATTGCGAAATGTGCCTTCATATTACATTTATCTAAATCGAAAATCCTCAAACTGTTTTGTCTCGTGGGTCCCTTAATGTGTTTAAATATAACTAGATAAATTCTACTTGCTTTGCTTTTATGTGTAGGTCAATTTATGCAAACTTCCTCAAAATATTTTACCCTTCGGCCTACTCTAATTACAATGAACCAGTAGGACTGCATGAATGAATATAGCGACATCCCTACTAAGTTATGGGCACTGGATCCTCGGAGAAAAGAAATACTATCGCTAAACGTTAAATCATATTAGATTGCAATAGACCCCTGGGACCGATGTCAATCTTTTTAAGAATCATCGGTAAAATAAAGGCTATTTTCATCTTGATCTTGTTATTTTTTTTTGCCATCTCGGAACTGCCCGGATATTATTCTGTTTTGGCGATGGCTGACATATCCGAAGAGTCATCCGTGCGCGGTGATTCTTACCCGATACAATAATGCTTCACGGTCATGCACCTGACGATTTCGTACGATTACGTTGTCACGTTGCCAGTTCAGGTTAATAAACTGGTTAACGACCATTATCTATTGCATTTTTTTAATCCGAATTTTCGGTTGATCCTTTGTGTGAGTCTAATTCAATTTTGACGATCTGAGTCGATTATACAATAGATTTGGAAGTGGAAATTGCGGATTCGATAAACGCAGTCATCGTTGCAACTATAAATATTATAGCGTGTCATTGTAATTTGTAATGAACGAAAGATACTGATCGGCTGAAGATATAAGTAGATCTAGTTTTTTTTGGTAAAGATGAGAACAATTTTAATCAATGTTGCAGACTTTTGCGTTTTATTGCGACGTATCACGAGAGGTTTAGAAACACACGGATAGTTGGATTTCCGTTATTTTTCAATAGTTTTGCCTCGTCAACAATTGCGATGTTCACCTGCTGAGAGATCCAATTTTGATAATATCAGTCACTGCGAATGTTCCCTCTCATCTAATCCGGTAACCCACATTATTATCAGATAATTATATTGAGTCATCAAGCAACAACTTTTACATAGTTTTTCGAAACTGTTTTAAACCGTTTGTGAACTTTTGATGTTGTGTTTCTCTTATTTTCTGGGTGTGCTGATAAAATATATTTGATTTATGTTATTTGTAGTAATTTTTTAAAGTTGAAAGTAAAATCAAACGAACATACCCATTGAAAGAGGTTATACTCCATTCAGTACTGATATTGATAAAAAATATATATTACGACTCAACAATTCAATATATCTGTGTAATGATGATGTGTCCTGTAGGTGATTTATACAAGTATTATCAGACTTATAAAATTATCTATAAAGGACCGGATAAATTACGTTATTCCTTTTTATCGCAGCAAAATCATAATTCTCAGGACACGGAAAGCTTGCTCGCCAAAGGTAAAAACGTCGCCGAACAATTTCAGCGAAATTCGACTATCAACCTTATTTCTGGCACTTGTAAGTATACTTTTGAATGTGAAATAATGTAGTATTTCTCGGTAAAATCTACCACACCTTTAATAATAATAAGCGTAAGCATTACGTGCTGAATTATTGCCTTTTACTATTAAGGCAGTTCCATTACATTATGGTATTTTGGCACGTGCCCAGGCTGCCCTCTTCACCTCGGCGTGTTCTTGGGCTTATCGCTGCTAAAGGTAAAAGAATTTTGGTTTTACTATCACCACCACCGACACTTTCACTCTTTTCTATGAAACTGTCGCTCTTATTAACTCTTGCTCGTTTTACATTCGATTGTTTCTCATGAAGAAATTAATTGTTCTGTTAAGTATCTGCTCCGCTGGTTTCCTTTCACATTTAATTTGATTGGTTTATATTTAATTTCTTCTTAATTTTGGTGTACATTTAAAAATCTTCGATTAAAGTGGTACCTAAACATGATTAACAATCTAGAGTTAGCTACATTTTGTAAACGAATTAAGCTTAGATTATTAGTCATAACTATTTTTGGAGAGTATGTACTTACAAGTATTCCTACTATATATGTGTGTATATTTTAATATCATAATTAGTCAGATATTTGTTTTGGTAATTTAATCATATAAGGGTAATGTGTTTCTTTGTATAGAATGATACAATATCTAAGAAGTGATGAAAAACTAGTTAATAATTTTAAATAAAAATTAAAAATACTTTTACTGTCCAATATTTTTTTTTATTATTATTATTTTCTTTGTATAAAACGATACAATTTCTCAGGAGTGATAAAAAACTAGATAAACCTTTATGAATTGATTATTAAGAGCCTTTTTGTAAATAAGTAGTTAAATACTTCGATATGAACATTGTTGACGTTATTTAAGATTTAAAAAATGTCACAGGTTCAACTACGAAACACCGTATAAAATTGTCATCAACAAGTTTGTTCGCTGCGATTAACATCCCGATTTCTCCTAAAGTCAACTACCCCATTGTTGCAAGTTTATCTTTAGTTTGGTTACTGTTCTTTGAGCGGCGGTACCGTACTGATCCCTGACCCGATAACAGGGCACGTCGGATGACTCAGGAGAGGGCAAACTATTCAGAATAGATCCTCTTTCATGTATTTGTGTGAAAAAAAAACTCGCCGGATGTCACGTTCGAGTAGAATGATGGAATCATAGCGGCGGTTTGGGGTTAATGTCTCGCTATTATCATGCAGTGTCCTGAGCTGGTTTGATTTACTCGGAGTTGAGATTTCTTTTCTAACCAGCTTTCACGTGTTAACCCGCGTATGTCGCAGGAAATGTGGTCGTGCCTCCCAGGATTCTTTTCGCGGGATGATAAGTTACCTACGTAGAAATTATTTCCTTACATATAATAATACAGAAATTAGTTAGATATTGATTACACTTTTCAATTTTGAAAGCAACATGTCAAAGGCGTTTGCAAATTCGACATTAATTTTAAATTTATGAATTTTTATCAACGAGAAAAAAAAAACAGAAAATTCTATATGTTTTGTTAGAAATACGTAATTTTATGTATTGAATTAAAGCAATGTCTTTTTTAATTGGTCTATCTACAATGACATTCTTGTCTGTAAGTAAAATCATATAGAAAAACTTTTATGTAGCCTTGAATTCCTCAATTTCAATATTGTACGTTTACGGTGCATTTTGATGTTACTCATGCATTACAAATTGGTGCCCGTAATAAAGATTTATATTAAATTGCTACAAAAATAGGTAAATTTGCTACATTTAAAGTTAGTTGATATAGTCAGATTATTGGAAAGATATGTTTCTATAAGGGTTCAATGAAATTTTCTATACAAATCTGAATTAACCTTGATCTGGATTCGTAAAGGGTAAGTTTGTTATGGCAGTCTTGCAAAAACATTCATACGGTTTTTTTTCATAATTAATACAATTGCATAGCAGTAACATCAAAGAAAAACTTTCTTAAGATTGTTCATTTACCCAACCATCACTTCAACAATTTATCGCTCTACAACAAATGTGATTGATCTACAATCAATCATTATCTTGTCTTTCACTAGCATAAACATCAATTAGAAACTGAATAACTAGGCCATAGAGTAGTGAAGTGTTTACATTCCAAGCATGGAAAAAGCAGTAGGCTACCGCTCTGGTCTTAAGTATTTTATCATCGCATTCACACGTTTACTTGTTGCGAAGCGAGATTATACAGTAGGGTCGCTTATAAAGATGTACTACTTTCACTGCCTACTGTAGGATATGATTGAGTGAATCTTGTTAAATGATTACGAGACTCGTTTATAGTTCTGGTACAGATACCTTTGATTTATATTACGGGTGAAATACGTTTTATTACATTAAGTTGTATTGAATCTGTAAAATGCCTACTATTAGGCATTTTTCAGAATCAGTGCTTACTCCTATTAAGAATTTTAGTTTTAGCGAAATATGGTCAAGGGAGCTTTAGCCACACGGCTAAAAATCAAATTGGACGGGGTTAGGTTGGACGTTTCTGCACTGCCTTAAATTTCTATTGCAACCACGTTTTGGGACTCTTACAAATCGGGTCAGGCCGCTATAATTAAGATTAAGGTCAAATCCCTCTCAGTTAACAATAATAACGTTATAACCCCACTGTTAGTCTATGACGGCGTCTATGATCCGTTACCACACAACGAGGTCAATGTTAGGGCAAAAACGGAGTTCACACGATATGTTTACCTGCGCGCGCGCATCTCGACTTCGCGATCTCGTCTAAGGCCAAACTTCGTGACATAACTAGAGATTCAGATAAGCGGCCAGCGGTAAATAGTAGATCGGCTGTCATGTTATCTGTCTGGGTTTTTTAAACTGTATAAATACACCAGACAAAAGATGCCGTTTAGTTAACTGGGGCATCCTTGTACTATAATGTTCGTTTGATCGACAAGTGAGTCAAGCAGGCTTCAAAATCTGGCGCCTGAATATTTAAACTCTGTCAGACCGATATCGTGTTTTTTTTACAATTATCTTGATAAAAACTTAAAAACGTATATATATCTGCAAGATGTGTTTTCTGAATTGTAGAACTTGAATAAGTCTGCTGATTTTATAAGACAGTAACTTTTATTGTTTATTTTAACTACTACGACTTTAGTCCGAGGCAAAGGCACCAGAAGGTAAGCTAGGATAAAAAAAAAAACAATTTATTTAGCCGCCTTAACTTAGAACAAAAAACCATTCTTAAACCACGACCATCCTCCACTCTTCGCAGAATAATGCTTTGATAGATATACAGGGTGACTTGGAATATATGTAATTGTTTCAAGGGAGTTAAAGTATAGCTAGCCCATTTGACGTAAAAATATGTACGGAACACCTAGTCAAAATTCACTAGTTTCGGAAATTATTGACAGTTTAATTACTTTTCGAAAATCACACAAATTAAAAATACTTTACGCATGCACTTTTGTTTTTTTTTTCTTTTTACTGGATAAATTATCTATAAAATAAAAAATAAAACGTCATAAAGTACTTCCAATGTTAGAGTTAAGAGAGCTAAAAGTCTGTCAATTATTTCCGAAACTAGTGAATTTCAACTAGGTGTTCCGTAAATATTTCTACGTCAAATGGGCTTTATTTTCACTCCCTTAAAACAATGACACCTATTCCAAGTCACCCTGTATGCAGTTGGGGGTATTGGTCGACAAAGGCGTGTAAAACGTCATCAGGCACCTTTTGAGACGTCAAATGCAGTTTTAATTAATTCGCGATGAGCCGACGCTAACGACCATCGTTACTATAACCTATTTCGACCTAAATATCTTGATCCTTTCAAAATACTAGCTGTTTTATTTTTCCACTAAGATGACTCTTTCACAAATATATAATGTGACTTATTAACACTTAAAATGTTACAAATTATATCTTTATTACGTTGTAATTTTTAAACCATTTGATCGTTTATGAATCATTTCATCAACGTACGCTTAAATTTAAACCAAAATTTTAAAAACAATCGCATTGGGATTTTTCAGGAAACATTAATGGTTCTTGTTTGGAATTACAATTTACCTACTGCTTTTTTTCTAATTAACGCTTGTGGTATACTTTATCAAAAAGCATACCAATAGGATGTACCTCCTATTTGTAGGTAATGAATGAATCGAATAGCGTACATTAACGCTACTTTCATTTCCATGGACAACCGTTTTACTCATTAGTTCAACAGGATGGCTATAAATAATGCATTTATTACAAATATCTTCAACTATGTGCAGTCAGGTATAATAAAATCTATACATTTTACTTGCAAACATTCGCGTAATTTAAAACGGTAAATGGCACTAGAACGTTCAAGGAAATCAAATAATTCTTCTATGTGTTACGACTATCGTTATTCGTATTTGGTATATAGATCATACTCAAGTATAAATACATAAAGGCAGCAAGAATAGATGAAAAAAAAACATATATTATTTTCCAGCTTTTATTTTCAGCTTCAGTAAACCTAATTGTTGCAACTGTATAGACAAACGAAACAGCCTCTTTGCAATGAAAAACTACTAGCTTATTGACACAAATAGATCTCATGCAAGAATGCACTCTATGTCAAAATGGAAAATGCATAGCGTGCATATGTCATCCACGCTACTCTTGTAAAGTCGCTATTGCGATCCGTGAAGTCCTCTGCCCGTTTGTGTTGTAAACATCCTCAAGTATCAAGACGAATCGTTCGGTGTAGCGCACGCGATTCGCGTTCGTTGGCCGCGACCAACCTCACTGGTTCAGGGTTGTCTGACGCGCCGATTATGCAATGATTGTCTCTTACAAGTACGGACTGTATAAGATGAGCTTTACGATGCAAAAACAAATGTTGGAATTATATGGACATTGTTTATTACTAAGTGTTAATATAATTCAGTGTCTCTTTAATCTTTTAATTGGTTACTTACTACCTATCCTGGTAATATATATTTTTTTAAATCCTTTATCTAGAGCGCTGTGAACGGTGTTTGGTTTTGTGTTTGAACGTTGATTACATTAATGTTATATTTCGAGCTATAATAAGAAATATAGGATTGTCAAATTTATAGTTTTGCAATAAATTGTGTCATTATAGTTCACTTTAATAACTAAATCTAAAGTGCCTCTGCATGTTTATACTAGATCACCTAGATACTTCCATACCTATTCGATTATTCATTGGTTTCCGTTTGGTTTAAATATACCAAAAAAAAAGATACTCGGTTTGGCGCATATTGGTGAGCAATATCTCTTTCAATTATTCGACTTTAAAGGAAATAGCTTTCGCGCTATAAGTAATTTGCGTTCGTTGGCCGCCGTGACCGACCTTAGAAGTTCACAGGTCTACTTTACTGAGAGGCTTCGGTGATATAACTCATGTGATGTGAAATTTCGCTTAAATACACTGATATATATGTCGCAACTTTTCAATATAAATATCTCATTGTATATACCACCATCCAGTTAATATTTGTTTTAACGACCTAATTCTCTTAATGTATTAAGGGGTTTGGGTCCTTTTTTATATATTCTCTTAAAATACATGCGAACTAAGCATGCCAAATTTAAGGCATTCTGTTATTTGTAGAGCAAGTATTTGGATAAAGTTGTATGCGACTTCTAACTTTATTCACAACTGGACAACCCTGTTTCGTACGAATGTCCCGAAGCCGGCGCTAGAGATGTCGTCCTAGTGCAATAGGCCCCGAAGGTGTTGTGTTGCCGTCTCCTTCGCACGTGAGCACGACCGCCTCAGACGCGGGCTGATTTATACGACATGCGCGGGAGTGCTATGCGAGGACTCTGCTCTGATCCATTTTATGTTCTAGGTTTGTTTAGATTTTCGAAATTAATGTCCTATCTTTTAGCATGTGGAGGTAATAGGTATGCTATTGTGAGGGAAGTTTATCTAACTATTCGTTGATTCTATTCTCGTTGGTCACTTAAGCACGTTAAGGATGCAAGCTGTTGTAGTGGCCTTATGATAATAGTCTTTTTTGTTTAATTTGTTTATATTAACGATGGTACAGTGATTTTAATGTTTGTCTAAGTCACGAAGGTTTCTTAGATACATTCCAAGTAGGTAGGTATGCTTGAGTAACCTTCCAGTGTCATATGATTTTGGTACATGTTGCACTCACTATCTGGTGCATTGGCACCTATAAACATATTGATGTATACTAGCAAAAACGCAAATTATGGTCATATTATCAACCTACACTTCATTTTATTGATTTATATTGATACTGCCAACCCTGTTTCGAAAGATTGTCCCATTCCGTTTTGCCCCGGGGC
The DNA here is from genome assembly GCA_951394215.1 of Glyphodes perspectalis. Classification (NCBI taxonomy): domain Eukaryota; kingdom Metazoa; phylum Arthropoda; class Insecta; order Lepidoptera; family Crambidae; genus Glyphodes; species Glyphodes perspectalis. The sequence goes on from OX596215.1 coordinate 6,959,980, forward strand.
GGCAATTGCGGTGTCATCGTCCCGGTGAAATAGACCCAAGGGATGCCTGTAACATGCCAACCGGGACTTCCTAATCACTTCCGACACGTTTCAACTTCAATTATTCCTGTACGATCGAGAATCTTTACATCGTATAAAACAAAGTCGCTGCTTCTGTCTGTCCACTTGGATCTTTTAAACTATGGAAAGGATGTTGATGCGGATTTCACATAAGATAGAGTGATTAAAGAGGGGGATTTATGTGTATAGTTTCATATAGTTGACTGGCTCGATGGCGCATTCGGTAGTGACCCTGCTCCATGCGCCAAGAGTTGTAGCTTCGATACCCACCCAGGACAAACATTCGTGTGATGAATACTTGTGTTTGTTCTGTATTTAGGTGGTAATATCCAATTTTTAAGTATATATTTGTAATACCATTGTTGATTCTGATATCCGTGACACAAGTGCTTAAGCTATTTACCTCGGAGTCAGATCAACGTATGTGAAGTCGTCGGACATTATTTTTTTTTATTTATATTGTTTGTGCTCATCGTGTGAAGTCGGAGCAGGTGGGTTTAAAATAATTAACTATCTTGCGAGTCAGTTATCACTTTACAGTGATATTTTTTTTACAAAAAATAACCTATGGGCATGTTTAAATATAGGTATATAATCGAGTTCTCGTGCTAATAGGCATGAATATTGGGTCAAAAAAACTATCATTCTGTTTAGCCCGTCAGATTATACAAAAATACAAGACACAAAATATTTGCTTTATCAAGTTAACAAAAAATTACAAAGATTAAGAGCATCAAAGTTTTGCAGTAGGGGCTTGAGACGTCACTTGTAAGTAAAAATAGTACCTAGGTGTGACGTCATGCGCAACTTGAATGCACTGTATCTTCGCCAGTGTTTGTTTGACAAATAAATAAAAAAATACGTGTTCAATATTTTTTTATTATCTAACTGACGGACTAAATAGAATTTTTTGATCGCGTCGCCTATTTTAAATTGACGGAGTTCGAGTCAATTTCTATAAAAAGTTTGTAAAATAACTGTGCGAACAAACCCACCGGAGACAGCCCTTCCTCGAATTGCCAATCTCGTCTCCCCGACGCCGGCACTTGTGATGTCATCGTCCGCGTCCCAGTGAAACAGGCCCGGGGCCGTCAGTTGCCTCCTCCTCGTCTCGTCCGCGCATGCGCTATCACTTCCGACATAGCCCGATTTGCTCTCGCGACATGCGCGTGCGTTTGATTTATCAGATTTTTCCCTTTAATTAATTATCTGTCTTGCGAGTTAATAGTCACTTTACAGAGGCAGTGCCAATTGCATGTTCATGAAGTACCTACTGGAAATATTAGTAGCATTTTTTTTTATAATAATGTAGTTAGTTCTTCTATGTACGGTGATGGATTGTGATTAACTTTTTTATTATCTTAAAAATGCAATATTCACTATTAAAGGGTTAACTAAATTAGGATCTTATTGGTGACAATTTGCGATTCCAAATGTTTGAGCCGTTTTACATCGACGTATAATTAAAAAAACGCTTGTAAGGGTAACACATATTTTAGTATTGGAAGATTTTTAACGATTTTTTTTGTATTTAAAATTGTATACAGCTAATTGAATTATCTGATTCTAGTTAAAATAATGTCTAAAGGTTAAAATTCTAAAATATCGTCCCTAATAAGTCCCGTCTTCAGTTGATTTATGATTTGTGCTGCATTTTTTAAACTCCGATGGTGTAGTAAATAGCTTATGTACAGTACAGTTATATTACCGCCTTGAAGCTATGTACCAGTTGACGTTTAATTACTACGGTACTTACCAGTATATCACAGGTGAAAGTAGGATAAAATCGCTATAAATTTATAAGGAATATTATTACTGTTAATTTATATACCTCCGACCCATCTTATGTTCGTAGCTTATATAAAATCGACCAGGTTTAATGTCGGCTTTTATTAGATAAAATACGAACTGAAACATAATTTTGACTGTTGATCTGAAAATAAAGCGCAAAGCAATAATAATCACACTAATTTATTAATTAATATAAATCGCGGGTATTGTATTTGTTTGATAGAGCATGTTGTTCGAGTATGCAGTGCGATATGGATTTGTGTAACTGCCTTGTGCTGTACAAAAGTGTTAACGTAAAGATTTCTCGTAAATTACCCACAAAAAGCTGCATATTACCCCAATCTGGATGCATCCTAACGAACTTCCAAACTGTTAAGTTTCCAATCATCAAAATGGATTTTGTATTATTATAGCCAACACATATATCTACCACCTTGTCGCAGCTGCACCTCACAATTTTAATTAAAGAACATTCTAGTGTATAATATCCAGAGTCTATGGGATACCTGACCTAAATACCTGCGGTATTTATATTACATTCCCGTCAGATATCTCTGAATAGAGTAGCGGTCAGGTTATTCAATACTCAGCATGTTACAACTGCTTCCCCATTGTAACTTATGAGAGGTCTGCTAGCAACAATTCTATGGTTACACAGCAATTCTCAAAGTCTTTGTGCCCTTAGAAGCAAAATACATTGAAACCATGTGAGAAGAAAATATAATGGTATATTTATGTTATGCAAAAGGTGGGCAGCTTAATTTATCTCCAAATGCAAGTATTAGGCTCACTTTAAGCTCACATAGAAGAAATACTGCAAAAATTGGATACGCCAACTTTCTTTTCTATGAATAAATAAAGTACCATGCACCATGGGATACTTCAGTTATTGTAGAGAAATAACTAAAAGAAGATGCAAGTCTCTAAATAAAGTTACTAACGTCAATAAAATAGTCCCATATGGTCGGAAACTGAAAAGTTTGAGGACTCCTGTGTTACCTACATTAAACAACATATTGTAAATTTAGCAGACTGAAAACAAACAATAAAGATGAGTCTATGGGTTTAGTTAACACAATGCTTGCACGATGCCTTTCCAGGCATTGTATTAACAACAATTGGTCTTGCCTGTACGCGGTCAGTAATGTGCTTAGTTAACATTTGAAGGTTAATAATGAAAGTTTTTAATATGCTAACGACAAACGAACAACCATGTATACTTATTGAAAACAAGTGCTGTTACGGGTGTGGGCATTTAACTTTGACTGCGATGTGGGAGATGTAGTTTGAAAATATTTTGATTTGATATCATGTGATTTTTTACAGAAATCTATACTTATTTTATTTAGCTGAAGAGTTTCTTTGCTTGCTTAAACGCGCTAATCTCAGGAACTATTGGCCCGATTGAAAAAATATTCTAGTATTAGATAGCCCATTTATCGAGGAACGCTATAGGTGATATAAAGTTATAAACGCGATATAAAGTTATAAGTACTATAAACGCGAGTGCAACCGCAGGCACAGCTAGTAGTTTCATAAAACTTGAAACTTATTCGTACAGTTTCAGGTTTAATGAACAAGTCTCAATTAATTGATACTGGAATATTGAAATGTAACAAATCCAATAAAATTATCATACTACATATATGTAATGAAATAAGTAAGTGTTCATTTACGGTGACAAATCTATCTTGATCTAGTAAACATAAAAGTTACACCTAGTCTCGCCTGGATTCCTTATAAAAGAAAACCTTGTAGGTTAACTCGTTACACTTAAATCAGATGGAAGATAAGAAAGAGCATAAAGCAGAAAATAGTTGTAAGACGTAAAACCAGTAGATGTTCTTAGCTGATAATTGCTAATGAATAAGCGTATAATATAGACACCATTACTAACAGGTGCGTGTGTATGACAGGCCCTTTCAACTGGTGTAATTAGTAAGGTTTGCGAGGTTAAGGCTGGAAACAAGGGTTGCGGTTTTTAGACGCATAGTACGTGACAGCTATGGTAAAAATACCCTCCTAATTGATTTAGATGACGGCGTTCAATCTCAACGAAGAGTAGCCCGCTACGCAGGAGATGTTATAGTGCACAAGTGTAGCAAACACAGGTGCATTATCTGTTCCTTGATTCTCATAGTCCAATGAAACGGCAACCCGACATGACCTGAGGAGTTCAGGCGCAGGACCAACGACTTATCGTATTTTCTGGGGCGCGGGGGTAATTATACCGCCAACTTCCTGACTCCGGGCTGCTTAAGTAATTTCAATATTGAAATACCCAGCTACAAATGTTGTGCACAACAAACCTACCTAAAGTGTATTGAGAATATTGAATAATTGATCGAGAGTAAAATAGAAATACCGCTCTATTTGTGAAGTTAAATCCTTCTCTTAATGTTATAAACGAGTTGTGTTTAAAATGCATGCGTTTTCCGAAACCGCTATACAACCGCGAAAAACTGCATCATCATTAATTTTGCTGCCACACTAGCGGTAACGAAACCGCTCCGTATATTCTGTACAAGATAGACAGACAGTACACATTGGTATTGCGGTAGCTATTCGTAGAATCCAGGATTCACACTGATTACCGTTTGCTCAGCCGAGCTAGCCATGACGATTTGCTATTTATTGGTTCTTAGTAGCGCTGAAGGTATTCTAATAGGCCTGTTTACTAATTGGCCGTCTGTGTGGTAACTGTGGTCTCGAAATAAGGACACGCAGAGGCGCAGTTAACATACTACCGATAAAAGTCTAGGCAATTTCAAGTTTAGCTTTCATATGTGCAAGATCAGATGCGAGAAAAATAAGGTCAAAAAGATGACTGCCTGACAAAAAGGCCTGCTTTCTTTATTTTCGAGTGATCAGCTGATAACTGGTTTAACTCGGAGACAGATATAAAAAGTCACTGTTCAGCCTTTTGGTTGTTTTAATACCTGTAGAAAAGTAAGGTACTTTTTCATTAACCATCGTGAAACCAAATTGTTATGCCTTATAAAGCACAGAAATGTCAATAGTATTAAAGTTGGAGTTAGTTTTTAAATCTTCGTAGTTCTAGATGTTCACGTAGATACAAACACACAACTTTACTGTTTTGCTCATTTTTCACTGGTGTATGTTAAGTCTGTCCGTCTGATCTGTATTTCTATATTCTGAGATCGGCTAATAATAACGCTTGTGTACTTACAAACGCTCTCGTTATTTATCTAGTTTTTGCTACCATTACTATATGTGTTTAGTTATAATTTTGTTACGCGTAAAAAGTAGCTTAAACTAATAACAGTTACGTGAAACAACTTTTGGATAATTGCTAAATCAACGTTTTGCCTGCTAACAACCTCACGCGTTTAAAGTACTGTTTATATTCCAAATTGGTTATTACAACTGATAATGAGTTAATGTCTAAATTTCTCCAAGCGGATACAGAGAATATGACCTACTCGCATAATATAGTTTTTATTGTGGTTTTCGTGCCATTTTGAATGGTTAACGCAATCAACGACTATTACAGTAATTGGTGGAAAAATTCAATGTGTTTATTACTTTAGTTGCCACTTTATCATGGCACCTCTGGCGTTTCTATGTTCATGAAGTTAAAAGATATGTACAGTTTGGGGGAAAATCCCGTATATATGGATTTGCAAACGACAGCTTTGGGATATATGATAAAAACGATTAATATAATTCTTAGAATAGAGTTTTTTAAACGTAAGCTCTCCTTTAACCTTAAAAATTTAAGTTGTTCTTAGATATTGGCAGACAATTTCAAATGAATCGTCTTAAATCTCGAGTAAAACGTTAAAAGTTAATATTATAAGTCATACAGGTACTTTTATCAACTAGAAAGTGTATAGTTAAAATCCACTGCTGCTATATCAATGAACATTGAAATATTTGTACGGTAAAAAGCAAATCCGCTCATCATGATTTTGTATCCGTTAAATTTGCACACTAAAGGTAAGTCAAGTCGGTAATAATAACAGAATAATGAAAGGGGATCATAGCGCGTTTTTGCGAATTTGCTTTTTCTTCAACAACAATACAATGTGGTTGTTATGAAAACGCTGTAAAAAGACAAATGTGACTTAGACGCTATTGAATATGCTCACGAAATCGAAAAGGTGAGTGCCTAGCCTGTATTATATCATAAATCTTGGAATAGAAAGCATCTAAAAGTCAAACACAGACTTCATTATGAAAATGGTAGTTAAATCAGTACGGCGTACTGTTTGAAAGTGAAATGCCTAATGCGTTTAGAAACTTGCTACCGTGTTTGTAGCTATAAGTAACGTACGCCTCTTCAAATCGCAAATGATTATTGATTAGTTCGAGTGACTTAACGCTGATGTAATTTTAATCTATCGTTGCCGGATCGTCATTTACATGTCTTCCGTTTGTTTCACTATTGTGGTCACTAATATATTTGGCGTATAATGTGCTCACGGTAAAATAAATAAAAAACACGATATATGGAGTCATAAAGGTCATGAGTGTAATTGTTTGAACATTAATTTCTACACATATAATTTTATTTTTTACTGAAAACAAATTACTTTCACATATATATTAAAAATCTCCATTTCTTTACATACCTATTTGAAAATGTATAAATAAGTAATTAGATCTTTGTTGTTATTTTTTTGATTAAATATGGCAGCAATATTGCAGCTTTTATATATATTCGGCTGCACAAAAAAAAAATACTGCTGCCCAACTAGCTATTTTACCTAACCGATATTTTTTTTTTGCTAACAAAGATACGAATACTCTGCTAACCGTTTAAATAACACCATTTAATGTTTGTTAAAAAAATTGATACCTCGTTTTACTCCTTAAAAGTATTTCAATTAGTTACAAGTACACCATTTCTAAGAATAATTTCATATAGACTTAAAACAACCGACTATAAATTGCCCCCGAGTTTCCTTAACGCAAATACGACAATAGCCAGTATGTGGATCCTTATCAAGTCACGACTCCCGCCCCTGTCCGTGCCTTTAACTATAAAACCTAAGAAAGTTACTTTTACTATGCTATATCAAATGATTTTATAAATATTCGATTACAAGTTTAGTTTGAGATTACAGAGATAATGACTCTGATTCATTCGTATAGAAATATTATTTCAAACAGGTGCATAAAACTTATCTTGCTTTTAAAAATCACGCTTGCAAAACAAAGAGTATTTAAATCAACAACAGCTTAATGATTAAACACGATTACGCGTTCTTTTAGCAGTCCAAAGAAGCGGTCTATACCTCGCATTAGATGGTTGGTAATACAGACATTATGCATAAAATCTAGGTGGTCTTAATTTCTTCTGACCTTTTTATGATTCCAAAGAAGACATTAATGTTTTTCTTGGTTAGCTGTCACGCTCGACAGCGCCCTCGGACCCCACAAATAAAAGGCATTCCGCCGTTGGCCCTACCATTGGAATTTAAAATATCACATCCTATACTAAGCTTCAGTTTAATGGCAAGTAGCAAATTCCCGATCATAGAAGTGCCAGTCACGCGATACCTTCTATCTGAAACAGTTATACCAACATAATAATATCTCATCTACTTTACTAATAGTGATAAATCTCAATTACTAATTAAGGCAGTAAGACGCCGTTCGTGATGACAGCTAAGCGATTTATCGGGGTGATTTCTAACTGCCTCCATCTATTTCCTGATCCAACGTTGGTGTGCGCAAAAACTGTACTTTAGTTGACTGATGGCCGCCAGTCATGAAATTATTCAATCCTAATGCCTATTAGCTATTGGGTACAATTCGTTACGTCATTCATCTATGATGTATGTTAAGTATGCATAGTTTTCTTTTTGCAAGTAGAATCCGTATCGAACTTTGCGAAATGAGATTGTCGTATCATTTTTCATTCGATGTTCTGCTTTGTCTTTTTTTCTCGTTGCGTGAACCATTTTGTCGTTATTTAAGCCTGCTGTCTACAATAATGCATATATAAGCTCGATAACAGTGCATATCAACTCAATAGCTATTTCTGACTAGGAATGTAGAACTTACGATTTCATCTATGGAATTTACTTCAAAGCTTTTGTTGTACGGCTAAATGACGGTCAAAAAATTTGTTAGTTTGTATTCCAATATAGTTTGAAGAACTGATCTCAATTTATATTCCTGCTGGTTAAGTAATTTCTAAAGTAATAATATGATTTGATCAGTAATGTGTCTTGAGGAAAATAGAAATTTCTGTCTTAACAAAATGGGATTATTGAATACTGGACGTTAAAAATCTAAGCGAATCTAATAACAAATCAAACATTCAATATAATAATGGTTTCTTATGATAAGATTCCGCGTAACGATGATGTAAAAATGTATAATAAAAGCACCAAATAAGACATTACGTGTAGATGCTGCTCCTATGCAAGAAAGTTCTTGTCGATACCTTTCAATCAAGTTTCTTCATCATCTAGTCCTTCAAGAAGCCATTAGTTCACCGTTCTAGCGGTGTTCTGATAGGAAACTAGAAAAAAGATGATTAAAATAAGGTATATCGTCTTGGAATAACAGCCACCTTGATTGCTGCCGGCAATCCTAAGTACCATGTGCATTCAGACCTTACATTTCTAATTTTTGCCGCTTGAATGCATTTGTTCGAATCATTGCGTAGTATTAACGCACGGTAATTTAGTTCATTATGTTTAATTATTGTCTTTGCCCTCTTCTTACTATTATGAAGCTGACTTCGGTTGCATTCTTTGGCTCGTATTATTAGTTTAATTTGGTTAACGGTTAGCTTTAACTTTAAAGCATTTTAAACGACTTTTGAAAATTGAAAGTATGGTAAAACAACAGCGTTTAATTAAACTTTCGCGTCTTCTTCTTGGAATTCATTACAGATTGCATTAGCTTTAAGTATTGTATTATATGTTATTGCAATATTATAATAATCTTAATGGTCGTCTTGGAAAATGTCTTTACCATACTGCGATGCCATAAAATACCTGCTCAAAATTGTGTTGTAGCATTGTATAATGTTAGTAAAAACATATACTTAAAGGTATTTATTTAAAGTTTAGATTTTGCGCTTGTTAGTTAAATATGCTGATTAGATAGTCATTTTCCCATATTGGTCTGTGACTTAAAAATAATGTGCCAACTGTGGTCCTTGCCTATCATGTCGTAGAGGCGACTAATGGTATATCGGGTTTAAGTTTGGGTATGTGATTGTGTAGCGACAAGCTAGCCACTTGTCACTACTTTTTCACAATTTTCCATCTCACCCAGCCCGGTTTTATTTTTGTCAAATCACCAAATGTACCTGACAGGCCTTTCATCAAAGTTATTAAAATAATAAAATTGCAATTAAAAGTAAACAACATTTATACGTATTAATATTTTTACTCAGTAAGGAGCGTTTATTTCTCTGACGCCTAGCTAACACTGAAAGCTTTATGTTGTAAATATAAAACTACACGCCGGCAACATTCACTACGCGCAGAAGTTAAAGAACTTACGGCGGTGTTTCAGCGGCGAAAATAAAACCAATTACCCGCTTGTAAAATGGAGACGACAAATCCTTAAAGTGCATTAAATTTTCCAGTGCAACCAATAAAAACGTCCGGCACCATGTTACCCTGACGCTCACGCACTACCATGTCCCCCGTTATCTATGGCGTTGGTCCGCAGATCGGGTTTCAGATTGTCGTGTACTTGTCACGGGGGGATTTGCTGCGTCCGCCACTCGGGATGACTCTAACAAGCTCCCGGAATGGCGTGGCGACGAAAATAAGTGACGTCGCCGCCGTTATTGACGCAAATGGCGAATTGAATGCGCGGTGTAGGGTTAATGTGTGGATTTGATGTAGGGAGGCATTTTTCAATAAAAGTAACATTTTGATTGAGGGGCGTTAGAGATTCTTGCAATCATGAATCATGTCGGAATCGACTCGCGTATTAGTCGATATTGTGTTTTATATGAGTCTCATAACAAATTTAATAACAATATAATCTATGGTAAAACAGACATCTAATAGTGTAAAACTTTTTAACTCTGCTAGTGCAAAGGTAGTGGGTGATACTAGAGAGTTAAATATGTAATCTAGTGAACTTGTAATATCTTATCTCCTACTACAGCTGAAACAGTAAGGGTTTCCGCAATTGATATGATCATTAATATAAATAGCTTTTAATTAAGCAAAATTTATTACTAATCTAAAACCTTGGAATGTTCATCTCTGACCACAGCTAACCTGTCTAACTGTGGGACCCGAATTAGACTATTAAAAGAGAAAATTAAATCCACTCTGATAAAATCTGCAGCACGTAGGCAATAGACACGGGTAATTGGTTGTACATGTTGGTACACGGATTGCGTGGCTAACTAGACGCAGCGTTGGCCACCGTGCGACAATTCTATTGTGTCGGCGCCGACTGTCGTGTCTCGTGGTTTTGTTACGTCCCCCCCTAACGATGTCTAAAGCTGCACTTCAAAACTACCGCAAGCCTCTTAACGGACACAAAACGACTTTCGATAGAATGCCTTTGATGTTAACGCGACGGACAATCGCTATGAAGAGAGAACTAGGTGCCTACTCTGAAATGCTAACATCTGTCCCCATTACTCACAATGCGTAGGACACCCCATAAGTGTTCTCTTATCTACAAGAAACCTTTGTGTAAGTTATAGGAAGAACCTTTCAGCCCACACTGAGCCACGGCACGCTCTCGTTCGCGACTCGCGGTGATAACCAGCCATTTAAAGATAAATTAAATTTATCGCGTATTAAATCTTATACTTCACGGTCGGTGCGTGGTCCAATCCACCATTATGCTCTTGAATTGCGATCGTTGTAAACAAAAATACACTTTTCCCGGATTTTTATACTATATTATCCTTATGAGAAACTATTAGGAAACATTCCCGCACGACTAATGTCGGCATCCGTGAAATGCATTTTATAAAGAGCAATAAACATTCGCCTCCCTTATAAAGCGCTTTCGAAAGTGGCCGGAGAAATTCACTGGAATTGTGACGTTAAATAGAACAATGCGAAGCATTGAAAACGAGTGGGCAAAGACTTACATCTGATCGAGATGTAGTGGTCTTTATTGTGTACGCGGCTGGAGGCTCCCAGGTTGCGGATACACAATATTCTATTTGGTATCGACTATCTACGCGGCCTGATCTGTGCAGGCGGAGGCACGTGCGGTGTACCCGAGAGTCGATACCCCGATAAGGCGGCTCCGATCGTACGTTACGCTTATCCAAGCCGAAGAGCGAACATCCATACATTTTCCTCAGCATCCCTCTTGTAATGAATACTTCGCCGACGCGTAATTGGCCGGTGCGACAATGGCAAGTGCCCGTAATCGCCTATTTGCCTACGCAGGTAATTCTTCCGCCACCATTGTGTCTCCGACTGTCTCTAAAACAATGGTTGCGAGTGAAATATTTCCGAGCTATTCATGGTAGCATCGGGAAGTCAATTGGCTGCTATTAACGATCAATACAGCTTTAGACCTAACATGGTTTGGTTGGAGTAAAAAGTGGCTGTCTGAAATAAGATGGGGTTCAATTGCCGGTTTGAGCGTTTTTCCGGCGCTCCATCGTGTACGTATTACGGGCCGGTAGCTGGCCGCGTGGTACCGTTCAATGTTGCGGTGGTCTGGTACTGGTAATGGCGGCAGATTAGTCTCTTTTTCACCCGGTGCTATTGTCTTCCCTGTTCGACGCCGACGGCGGCGACGACGTCGCGATTCGTTTTAACGGTGCACGTTATGCAACGCGTGTGACAGCAACCGAACGAGTTTTTGCAACGTTTCCATCGATCATAATCGCATTTTTGTGCTGGCATCGCGTCGTCGGCTGTGTTAGATCTGAACGGTGTGAAGCGTAACGGACAGAGTGTCGTCGTTAACGCAAATTTTTTTCTCGATCTTTTTAGTATCCATACCTTAGTGTTGTTATTTAGCTTTCGCGACGGTAGTGTTAAATAGACAAAGATTCTAATAGAAACTAGTACATACGCATCTAATATTTGTATAATAAAATATAAAAAAAAAGTAACACTGCGATGTCGTATAACTTAGTGCTCTAAGATACACAACTTATATTATTATTGTTTTTTAATTGAATATTTCTACTAACTTAAGTATTTATTTCAATGTTTTACTACTGAATAAAAGTTTTTCAATTTATTTTATTAGTCTTCGCATAAAATAGGTGCAGAATTTAATATCTAATTATTGTCAATTACATGTGTAATGTAGACTCGCAACTAGTGAGTCTATTTTTACATGAGTTCGTTGTCGGGTAGCCACACTAAATGTCCAGCCCTTTAATGGATATTTGCTGTGTCGCTGCGACTGTGGACATTCATCAGGAACACTGAACAGGTATATCATGCAGTCATGCTATATGTAAGAGCATTTTCAAATATAGTGTGACTGCATCATCATCTGAAAGGAATAACAGGTCTGTCATTGTTTTCTCCGTCCAAATATAATATGAACTTTATGGTATAAATTGATTATGCCTGATTTAATATAAGGACGAATTTTGATAATTTTATTATTATTACAAAGGTTAATTCGCAATTACTCGAACGTGAAAACGATTTTACTTTTAATAATTTAACTTTCCATGTTGGTCTGGAACCTAAAAAGAATGTGCCAACTGTGTTCCTTGCCTAGCATGTCGTATAAGGCGACTAATGGTATATCAAGTTTTGGGTATGTGATTGTGTAGGCGACAAGTATGCCACTTGTCACATTTTTTTTTCAAAAATGTCCATCTAACCCAGTTCAGTTTTATTTTTGGCTGTATATGGTTAAAGGGGCTTGCTGGACCGTAAAAATATAATTAATTATCAAAACCAAAAATGTTGTCAACCCCAGTAAGCTGTCATGTCAGGGAACCAGATTATTTAACAGAAAGGCGTAACTATTTTACCTAATAATTGTCTACTTTAATAGTTTTTCTACTTTTCATTCATAAATGTTTGCTACCTCAATACAAGGATGTCATTATACTCAAGTACTAGCTCCAAAAAATGTCAAATTGGAAAAAAAGTATGTTGTCAATTCCAAATCTTTAAATTTTGTCGTTTCGCGAATTAGGTAGAAATGTAGGTACATTCTGCGTAGTTTACTCTTTAATAGGGTTTGCACATCAGTGAAAATAATATTTTTTAATTTTTTTGGGGTATGTTACAGCTTTACTATGGTTCTTAAATATTGTGAATGAACTCGTTATGAGGCCCCATTTAACCTCCTTTCGGCTTTACGGGTACTTTTGGAACATCCTATATACACATATTAGACATAGAACAGGGAAAATAGATATGAGTGCTCCATGTTATCAAATGATTATTTCGTGTCATTCAAATGTGCCGTAGATCATTGTTTGATTATCAATCTGGAACGTCAATATGGAAATCGATGGAAACTAGTATATCGCACAACATTGTTAAGCCATCTCGTTCATGCAGCGATGTGTAATTAAGTCGGTTAGATAATTATGAACGCACGTCATACTTAACTGTGGAGCTAGTTTTCCTACAGGTTAGCTATTAATAGGCCTTTAAAACGCCAGCAAGTGGCGTTGGCCTGGTTTAAAGTATGCTGGCTGAATTGTGTTCAGTTCTAGTGGCCATCTTGGTTGTTAGATAAGGGTTTCGCGTATGTTTAGCGTTGTATGAAATAAACAACTCTATTAGGAAAATAATATACAAAATACACGATATACAATGTGTCAATCTGTGATGATAGATTGACATTGCCCATCGAAGGTTCTATGTCTGTGTGATCAAGTTTACCTATAGAAAGACATTTCCTGAATAGTCGAACTACTCTTAATAACCCTTAGCAATTTCTATAACATTTATAGTTACATAATATTTTTATAACAACCTCACTTTGGGATATACATCTATGATGACAACATAATTATTAAAGTATGTGATTGTATAGGCGACAAGCCAGCCACTTTTTCACAATTTTCCATGCAACCCAGCCCAGTTTTTTTTTGGCTGAATGTGGTTAAAGGGGCCTGCTGCCATTTTGACTCGTCCTACCCCTTCAGGGATTATGGGCGTTGTGTTATGTACGTATGTATATTAAAGTATCAACTAGTAGATACATATGACTGATTGCTTTATTACGTGTTTTCTCTTGGTGTTATATAATATTACATTATATATCGTATAAGAGAAATGTATGAGTTTTTGTTGTCATACACTAATAGTAATTTTCTTAAAAGTTGAATGTACCATGGAGCCTATCTTTTATGCGAGATTAATATCTAAGGAAGAGTTATACTCATCAGGTAATATCTCTACACTAATGATGTCGGTGAAAACATTATTAGATTGTTGCTCTTAGCTTTTAGATTAGACTTGAAGCGGATAATAGACTCGATCTTATGCAATTTGCAGGGGTATTGTGTCGACAGCGAATGGTAATGAGCGGCGTTGGATTCTAATTTATTTTAAATGGGTTGGATTAACATTTTTTATACAATGAGGGTGGCAAAGGTCGTACGGCCTTCTGATGGTAAGCGGATACAATAACCTATAGGAGCTTGCAAAAGAATTGTGTCGCTCGCGTATTATCGATCGGTTGAGAGTTTTAATGAGATTTTACTGACTGAGGCAGATTGGCACCTTAGGTCCCCCGACGTCGGAACCATGAATCCTTAAAAATCTCGCATAGGTCGACCAGCTGATACTTACAATGATCTCGGAATAAAATTTTGTTTTTGGCACAAATCCTTGTAATTATGCTCAGTTGTATTTAACCTAATAAAAACCAGGTGCTGAACTTAAAATCTAATAATGATATTTAGTATCTTATGTTATTGAAAGAGTTAAATATAAACCGAATATGTATAATTTTTCATGTAGGTATGTAAGCAAAGTCGAATAGCAAAGCAACATGTCCAGTAATATGTATCCCTTTTGACTTATTGTATACCTTTTGACCTAAGTGCGTTACCTACTTGTAAAGAACTCTTAGGTCGCTCAGGCGATACGCACGAGCGGCCATTACATGCGCACGCGCACACACGCCGGAGCCGGCTAATGGCAGTTCGGTGAGACGGGAACAACTGACAGCGGCAATACTTCCGGAAACTTACGAGGGGAAGATTGCAAGACAGTTACATTGTTGTGTGATGCACGAATGTATTAAAAAATAAATAACTAAATTAGTACTGAGATAAGGAAATAGACCTGATAATTGTGTCACACAAAAAGCTCCAATCGAAATTATTTAATTAAAACATCGTTAAGTAGTATGTAAGCAGAAGCAGATCCCGACTATGCATGGGGCATAGTCGGGATCTGCTTCTGCTTCCATCATAATAAATTCTTAAATAATAATTAATAACTGATTTTCTTAAATAAGAATATACTACTAACAAATAAAAAAATAACAATGAATATATCACACGCTTTTTTATATTTAAAATCTAAATGTGCGGAATGGGATTGAACCAGCACACCACGCAAGCCGTCGCTCTTATCCACTGAGCTACTAACGCTAACTACTTTATTTGTTTGTTGATAGCCATAACAGTAAACGGGTGTAAATTTTAAACAAAAGCATTCCCATGAGTACTGGATGATATCTTTAGCTGACTCAAAGCAAATCCGCTAACGATGTTAAGCTACCGAGATAAACTTGACGAGTTAGTATATAATGTTACGCATTAGAAAATGTTTATTATAGCATTGTATCTTAATGTACAGTAACAGAAACGAGTCTGAGAGACCGTTAAAGACCTCTAAGTACCGGCTAGCATAGCCGTGTAGAAACCCTAATGTTCTCAAGCTTAAATCATGTAAGGGTATTGAACGTTTGAACCCGCATGGAGAGGCGTACCTTCGGCATGCCGGTCGTTTGTGCATCTTTCAGCTAACAATAACTATTATGGTGATGACCTTTGTGTGGAATGCTCAGTTGAGTTGTAGCATTGCGATTTCTGTTGGGAAAATCATTCGTGCTGTGGTGAAAAAGAAAGCTGAATTGGATATAAATAAATATTACACAAATCTAAGGAGAAAAGAACTAGAAATAATAAATATATATAAAAAGTATTATAATAATAATGTATTTTTTACGTTCCGCGTAAAGTTTAAGGTATCAGTATAATGCTCCACTTTATAAAAATAATTTCTCAATTCGGCAGAATCTTATGTCCGACATCAGGTAAAAATCATCAAAAAGCGCTTTTCATTATTACTTTTTTTTGTTTTTAATAGAACAATGCTTTTTCACAGTCATTAATTCCCCGTTTTTTTATAGAGCTCACACCAAGACAAAGTGCCTTATGATCGCAAATAGCAATCGTTTGGCTATTATTCTAAATTAAACGAAATAATGTATACCGATCAGAAAAAAAAAAAACATTTATTCTTTCTTCGCCGTTATATTGTATTTACGCGGACACCTTAATTTGTGTGGTTTACACGTGCGATGAACATCGCTTTGCGCGGACAAATTGCAGTAGTGACAGGTGCCGACGAGTGTGTCATGTATCAAAATGGCGCTGACATTTTGATGTCTCGTCGATGTTTGAACAAATAAATGTTTCTGACCTCTTGCACTTGATTGATTGATGTTCTCAAGAAGACAATCAATCATGACCTCGCTTATGTGCAAGATTAATGTTAAATTTACAAGTAATTAGTTTCGAATAATTAAATTAGCTTTCGATGTTTAACGATTTGTTTCTAGTTGTTAAATGGAATAATGGCTGATTAAATATTTAATTAATTTTGTTAAAAAAATATATTAAATTTGTGACTGGACTTACGACGACTTTTTACTATCATAAATTGGTGAAAGTTCTACTCGAAGCTTAGCTTTTAAAACGTTTTTTTTTAATTAAAAATTTATTTGGCTAGTTTTCAAAGTATCAACCCCATTTGCGAAAATTTCTCAAGCACTAGGATAATAGTCATCTCATAAAATCTAGGGGCAAAAGATGAACTCCGTGCTCAGGACAGTCGGCATTTTGTCAATTCATCGTGACCCCGTCTTGGGTCTATTATTTATGTATGCCCTGAACCCTCGCAGTAATGGTCCACCAAAGCAGAGGTGTTCGCTGATCACGATTCAACCTTGACTAACCCCCCCGGTGCTATAACAAACCTGCGATTAATTTTTATCGTGACGTTTAAAGCTATTCCACTTAATTGATCACATCGATTTTAGAGACGAAGTATTTCTTTTACCCATCAAGCTTACTAGTTGGCACTCTTGTTGGGTCGAACTAAAGGAACTATTATGCGTTTGACTTTGTTCCCAACGAGTGACATTGCAGCTTGTAACACTGTTTTTTTTTTTTTTAATAAATCAAAAAGTGTATGTTACAAGCTTTTGCATGTACAGTGTAGTGTTACAAGCTTTTAGTGTTTGAGCCCAGTGTTTACTTTTATCTGCTGATTTCAAAGAACATTATAATACTAGTGTGCATGTACATACATGTATTGCAAATGCAATACTTTTACGGTGCAAACATCTTACAAAATCTTAACTACCTGTGATTTCTCATTGAATTTGCAAGTGACATCCTTATTGTTTTCTTCTGATTAATGAGAAATGGGAGTCACAACAATTACATTATCATTCCACTGGCATACATGGATCTATAAGATTTTTTTTTTATAGAGTCATCAATTCTAATGACCACCGATATTTTTTCTATATTAGTTTTTTCCAATTTTTATTATTTTATATTTTGTGATATTATGCAATAATAAATAAATCCAGTTATGTAGTGGAATATTTTTTTGTATATTATGAGCATTTACGCTAATTTCTATAAAAACCTTGCTATGCCTACTAAAAATTAAAAAAAACAAGTTTAGTAATCAACGTCGAACAACACTTTCTGATTATATAAACTATAGACACAGATTAAACGAGCCCATTAAAGAATATAACACGGCGGTGCTATGTTTAGGATCCCATTTGCCGAGCGCTAACTTAGCTGCTCCCATTTCAAGCCATTTTGTTGCAGTAAAACAACTCATCTCCACAATATAAGGCTTTCTATGTATCTACGTGCCCCGGAGTCAAGTCGTGGCATTAAAATCTAGTAGCGAAAGATTACTGGCAACTACATCGTATGCATTAAAGCTTGCCTTCGTTTTAATCTGGAAACGGGAGCATAATTTGCCTTTATCATTTATTAAAATTTAGTCGTCTGTGAATTTCTTGCTGGGAGAATTTGTAATAATCACTTTATTATATTTAAGGACTTCTATACATAGGTAAATTTTAAGGCAATAATTGTTCACAGGATTTTTTATTATGTCAAGGTTGACATGATTTCTGTAAGTCTTTAAACGAATAATCATAAGCATAATATTTTATACGGACCTACATAAACATACTAGAATTCATCGTGCGAGCCTCATTAAAAACGGATAGATTTAAAATATTATCTACTCGTTTAAAATTGAATTCTAAAATTGGAATCGATAATAAATAAAAGCAAGCGATAAAGCAAAGCTACTTTTCTTTAAGCAATCTTAAAATCTCGAAAACTTCCTACAATGTTTGTCTTATCATACTGGCATAGCATAAAGTTAAGTACTTACATATATGGCTGTATAACCAACATTATCCATATATACTCATCATAAAATGCATAATAGTGAGCAAGCCAATTAAGCTTGAAAGTTTCATTATTTCCCTGTGAACTGCATTCATTGCCATTTTTCATATAACTAATATACTTTATTTATTATCGTATATAACCATTTTAATTATTTTTAATTTTACATCATTGAAAACTAGATCTGGCTTTCATAGACTAGAAGATTTCTGATGCTGATAATAAAAAAATGCTTTAGGTAGTTATTTATTTTGACACGAAAGTATTCACTTTGTAATTATATTGAATACTTATATATTTTATTTTGTGAACTATGTGTTGAAATTTTCTACACCAAGCAACAGAAGTTGTTCAAAATGATATTTATGAACCATTTAAGACTACATATCCAGTATTCGACTATCCTAGATTGCTTTTCAAGTTATTGCTCGCCCTGAGGGCTTTGTACTACGAGAACACAGTTAACGCTATCTTCAGAAATATTAATGGTTATGACGCGTTGGAAAGTTTAAAGGGATTCAACATCTTAGATTTTATTTCGCTTGGCAAATTTGATATTTATATTGTTAGTAAGCTTATTAAATACCTTTTTCTTTAGTACGTCTTGTTATTAATTTTATGTGAAATGAAACATTCATTATCATTTGCCTGGCAGTTTCTAATGTGTTTGGAGATGTGTTGACCCGTTCACTCACGTGTAAACGGGACAACATTTACAACTTAAAACATTTACAATACTTTTCAACAATGGTTAAATTTATACGTTTTGTAATTATATTTCCAAGTATTTTGTTTAAAGAACAAACATATTATCCTCTAATTAAATTTTAAATTCATTAAGCATCTAAGTGGCTATGTATTTTTAGTTGGTTTAAAAAGAGTCCTTTTGTACTATCCTTTTTGTGGGAATTAAAGAAACGTTTCTAAATACTTGTTGAGAGCCGTGAAACAATCACATCAAAAGACGTTTGCCGACCACGAGCGCTGCAGCTCAAATGACAAATGGCTTCTGATACAATAAAGAGATGCTACTTCATTAATCAAACCGGACCCGGGTTTCTTTTTGTAGCGAAACGCGAATTTACGTCAGTCGATTTGAAACACATTACGGTTGAGTTTATATTGAAGTATATAGTGATGAAGTGCTCACGGTCGCTCTTCGAAGAAAACATTAAGATTTGCGATATTTGAATCGGGACATGTTTTCGATTCCTACACTAATAGATATCTGTTATTTCTAGTTGTAGAGTTGAGCATTTGTGAAGGTAGCTTAGTAAGAAACCGGATTATATTGTATTCCCTTTATTTATTAACTTGTCCTAATATGAGAATATCATGTATCTATACGCTATCCTCGATTTTTTTCTTACTTATATGAACTTGAATTAAAATCAATGAAAAAAAAAACAGCAAATCAATTTATGTAAATTTTACTGCTTGTTATTTGAAAAAAAAAGAAAGAAAATACATAGTCAAAATATTTATTGAAGTATTATATGAATATATACTTCTTCATAAAGTTATTGAGCCCACATGCGTTTCTCTCTATGCACAGCTTTATCTTAACATTGAAACGGCACGGACAATACTCGCACCACGCAGGTCTATTCTGGATGAGTCAGAGCGGCTGATTCATTACATCTGGGCAAGCTTTACCTCATTTCGCCTTTACCCCGGCTCCATCAGATTGGCGATTTAATTCCCCTATTCCTGTAACATTAAAATTGCTTCTAAATCAATCCACCTCCGCCCACGTTTTTCGTAAAGCAGCTCTGTTGTTGGACGCACAATAAATCCTGACGCATCGCTATCATTACCGTGATTTATTTCATCGTTCCTTCCGACCACGAGGTTTAGGGTTGTTAAGTCATCGTGCAACTGATGTCACGATTTTTTTTGAATGGATTGTCCCAGATTAGCAGAAATGTAGAATAATAATTTAGATCCGGTCATTTCAAATGAAATAGAATTTAAAAACAATTATCACATCTGTCGTAAAAAGCCAACTAAAATATATTAATGGAGTAGTTGCTGTCATGTTTAGACTAGTTGCAACTGCAAATAAAGAAACAAAATGTAGTTTTCATATTACAACTTCACTTTGTGAATTTTTTCACACTCTTGACTAGAACTAGATATAAAGGTTAACGTAAATGCAGTCTTTTTTTTGCTGCATATACTCGTAACTGCGTACACTTGAAAGTACGTCAATCATAGTTCAAATTCAATTATGATTGACGTATGAGTATTTGCTGCTAATACCGTATATTTATCAGTTTACCTATGTCATGAACGTTTTACTTTGTAAGAACAAGTTTATTAAACAAATTAAAAGTATTCTTCCGAACTCCTACATCAACTCTTGTAGTGCATATTATGTCTAATGCAATTTTTGACGCATCATGATTTAAAATTACATTCGAAACTGCAATTAATCCTACTCGTACTATTTATTCTCAGATTGTTGTTCCACAAAGCAGGCAAAAAATCAGTAATGAGAAATTGTCTTATATATATCTTTTACAATTTTTTGCTTAAAGTTGATAGCAAATCGTTATAACGATATTGTGTATCGTTCCTTCTTCCTATCGTCCGGATTTTTCAAACCGGTGGAATCCAAAACTCAAAACATGTGATGACCCTAAGGCAAGTAGGGAACTTTTCCTTACAATCACCGCTCGTGCTTTAACTTAACATAGTCTTAGAAATTGCCCTTTCGCCGACAATGATTGCGGCGGCTAATGCCTCCCCGCAATAACAGCGGCAGCTTCCGCCTGGCTAAGGGGTTATATTTATTTTGAGGAAATTGATAGTTTTCAACCATTCCCACAACTGTCATTAAGTGACTGTGGGGTAACATTGTTTGCGCCACCGGTGTCGCGAAGCGGCGTCGTCGCTTCTGCTATTATACAGTAATAAAAAATAACTGTAAAATAATCTTGATCCTAACTTTTTTTAAATTGATAGTTCTACCCCTATTCCCTCCCCCTTATCCCGTGGTCTTTTAATTTGGTGTACTAAATGAGACAATTGCATTGGTGTATATTGGTAAAAAGACAGTAAGTATAATTTCAATAGTTGGCTCATTTAACTATTGCTATTTTAGTTTTCAAGTTTATGGTTTGTTTATACACTGCTTTCGCTTTTTAATTAATAATTCTCCAGACTGGCACACCGAATCCCTAGTTCCAAACTAAGCTTATGCTTGTACTATGGATACTAGGTGAACGGATGGACATATGTAAATTAAATATGTTTATAAACATCCATGACTCGAGTACAAATGTCCATTTTCATCACACGAAACATTTTCCCCTAGCTACCTTGGTTTCGTGGCCAGGGTCTCTGACCACATGACCGGGCAAGTCAATACTTTTACATGACGTCATAAGGAAGACAGGATTGGTTATTCACCATTCTCTTGACATGTAAAACCTGTACAAGTGGCTACCATACTATTGTACAGCGAAATATTTACTTCACTTTTTTTATATCCACTTAATTTGGTATTAAGAATTGTTAACATGTCGATACATTGGTTGGGGTTTTTTAAACGATCAAAATTGAGAGCCATGTAAATTATTTTTAATCATTTTTATGCTTACTATATTATTATCTCATCTATTATATATATTTTCCTCTTGCACAGAAATATCAATATATAAATTCAGGACAGTAATCTCGTTATTTAAATCCACAATTATCGTTACCGTAAAACTAGATTACGTTATCAAAACGTGATAGTAAAGTTTCCCACTCACCGTTGGAGCGTCGGGTGATTCAAGTTACATAGTACAATCTCCTTAAATAACATACTTTATATTGAATCTTGCTGATGCTCATCTAGCGTCTTGTTAGTTGAACTAATACGCTCTTGTTTGTGGAATAAGGTAAAATGGTTAATAAACAATTGTGTTTACTTTTAAAAAAATCTATATATATATACGGTCGAACTGAGAACCTCCTCTTTTTTTTTGAAGTCGGTTGAAAATGAAATAATTCATCTGTTATTTTGTACTGGTAAAAAATTATATTAATGGACAAAGTCTGCAAATTGAACTTTTAAGCGTCATTATGAAAATAAATGTGATATATAATTACGAAAGCATGCTAGCGCAGGCGCTATGTTATCATCCAATTATTATATTTTTTTCCGTAAATTCTTAAACAAGCTTGTCCTTTATACTTAAACCGCTATACTTAAATTCCAGATGTCATCTTTGACATGAAAAATATATGTTTACCCAGTCCATCGAATTTCTTTTTGACGTAATTGTTACAGATTACGAAAAAATTACTTAAATATGCGTAGTAGGTAATTGAAATATATTTATTCAATAATATTTTTCAATTAGCTTATTTATAACATAAAAAAGAGATTGAAAGGCCGTAAAAGCAATCGTTTTTACAAGATAACTGATAATAATTCTATCGTTATAAGGCAACTGGTGATGGGTTCGTTTTATTCGGATAAAAATAGTGCATCGATTTACAATCGTTGACAAATTCTATGGGTAAATTAATTTAATACGTTATTTAGACTAAAAGACTATAAGATTTTGAAGTCAAAACCAATAAATTGAAATATTAATATTATTTAAAGTTTTCTTATACGTATTACAAAATTTTCAAGATAAAATTTAATCTGGTTGTATATTTATCTATATCGATTAATACGTACGCAGTATCGGCATATGTACCTACGTATCTAGTTCGAATAAAATAATAGTAGAATCGGAATCATTACACATTTGAGCATTATTCGGACACCACTAACTCATCTGTCACTGAGCTGTCAAAAAGAAATTCCTAAAGTGGATTCAGGACATTTATGTAACTGTTATGTAAAAGATCACCGTCACGAAAAAGTTAACAATTAAATATATCGTATCAGGACCCATAAAGTAGAATCCTCTCGTTTTATTTTATACAAAAAGATTACCTATACCCTATAATTATATTATATTATTGGTATATATTTATATTGAAATTGAATACGATGAATAAATGTTTTAACGAGATAACTGGAGTTACTTTTTTATTTACTTGTTATGTTATTATTCCGAAAAGAAGAGTTTGTAAGGATGAATATTATACTCTTTTACACTTTCTGCTCATTTTTAAAGGATGTTGTATGAACAAATAAATTAAGGTAACCGCGGTCAAAGCGGAATAATAATAAATAAAATAAAAATATCTTTATATATCGACGATATTTATTCACTGATCGTAGTCTAGTCTAGATCAGTGTAATTTTGTCGTGTTTGTTATTGTCTTTTGATCATGGGCAAACGTAATCCTATTCCTCTATCGTTGTTATTTAATTCCTTTGTAGCAATACGTTTCATTTGTACGCGTATGTCTAGACCGCAGGTTGTCTGCGTTTTGTTGCTCGCGTGCTCGCGTGCATTCCCAGATCGAGTCCTGCTGATAGTACCAACAATTCCATGTTCTATTCATCGTCTAATTATGCATTTGCAATTTCCACTTTATAACTCCACTTTTATAATTATAATTGCTGCGATTCTAACTACACCTAATTGGAGTAAAGTTAAAATAAGTTTATGAGTTTGTATAGCGGTGATAAAATTGTTAATGATACATGTTCTATATTGTTTATCTGCTATTTATTATACAGATATTTTTTGTCTATAAAAGTAATAAATAATTTATGACTAATACTAGCAGAGCTAATATTTATTTCAAACCGTATTTATTAAATTTTGTGGCATCTTTTTTAAATAGGGTATATTTTGCTAACATATTATTATTTTCTTTTTATAATGACCGAAGAATTACAGACTAAAGTTGTTGTTTATAATTGCGGTACCTAATAATTTATATCAAGGAAGAAATATATGGATTAATGAGACTCAATTAATTAATCGATAAAACAATGTAGGTTACCACTGCCCTTTTATTCTTATATTATAGAAATTTATACAAATAGTTATTCTTATAGTAATTATAAGTTGATCATTATGATTTTGAAATCGTAATTGGAAAAAGTATTCTCATAAATTTTAACTATCTTCGATTTGTATTTTCGCGGTATAGACTCTTATAGAAGCGTACATTACACATAAATAATTGAGAATTACTCTTTAAAATAAGGAGATCTATCGCAAGCCATAATTCTCCTTGAAACTTAGAAGGCGCGAGCTAAAATTTGCCACAGAGTAAAGCATTCTGTCGTAAATATCTAGCAATGGCGCCATCTATTCTCACAGCGGAAGAAAGCACTTGGGTGTCCAAATAAAATAAAATATAAATACGAATGTGGGCGAGGAATGTACCAAAGTCGGCAGTGGGCGGGTTGTGTGTAAAGTGTGCGAAGAAAGCCGCTTAAAATGGTGACCTAATAAAAAGCCCAAGTGGGGAAAAGAGATTTGACAATTCATTTCCTTTTTATTATTTACGACACCATAAATATCAGACTACATCACATACATTGATCTGACTCCGAGGTAAGAAGCTTAAGCACTTGTGTTACGGATATCAGAATCAACAGAGGGTATTGCAAATATATACTTAAATTATGGATATTAACGCCCAGACACAGAACAAACAAGTATTCATCACACGAGTGTTTGTGCTGGTTTAAATTAAACCCACAACTCTTGGCGCATGGAGCAGGCACACTACCGAATGAGCCATCGAGCTTGTCAAACCATTGGCTATATATTAAATTGAATTAATGTGAATCGCTATTTCGTTGTTTAGACAGCATAATTTAATAAGTCGTAAATATTTTCGATAAAATATTATTTATACAAGACGCATTTTATTATTGAATGAAACATGAGTATCTAAAGACAATTACAGTCAGCGACGGTAACTAACGTACAACTATGATATATGTTATTCCATACTCGTTATATGTATCTGTGCAAGCATATTAAAATATCTGTTTGTGTAATCAGCTTGGTAAGGTAGTAATAACTACAGACAACTACAAATTGTAGGAAGACAAGTACCTAAACTTCAGCAATCGCGTATTAGGTGGCTAAAAACTGTTCCCATAGACATCGTAATATAATCAATGGTGGCATCTTGTTGAGATGGCACAGGAAAAAGTTTAATGGCAATCGTGGTGTGGTATGAAGTAATTAAAACGATGTATTCCACTGGTAGATATAATCTAAATTGAATTGTAAGTAGGTTTTTCCCAAGAATTCTTGCGAGGTGTGATTTTTGCAGACGAAACCACTTATAGGGCGACTAATGGTACATGGGGTTTTGGGTATGTGATTGTATTAGGCGACGAGCTAGCCACTTGTCACTACTTTTTCACAATTTTCCATCTAACCCAGCCCAGTTTAGTTTTTGGCTGAATGTGGTTAAAGGGATCTGCTGCCCCTTTGACTCTGGCTACCCCTTCGGGGGTTATGGGCGTGATGCTATGTTTGTTTGTTTGAAACCACATAAGGTCTCGAAAGCAGTACATCAGGATGTACGCAACGCTTTGGTATGTGCCACATATTTTTACGAATTACTTACTAAAATATTAGTATGTATAATGAGACGTTTCATTATATTTCAAATGTAGGCAGTACTACAATAGATTAGAATAGAAAGTGTTTTTATACAATGAAAACTAATAAGTATCAGTTACAAGGAATACATATAAATTAGACGTTAAATAAGTTTTGATTTTAATTAAATCTCAATCAAATTAAAACTTCTTAAGAAATGCTTTTTGAAAATGTATTCTTCCACTTTTTTCATTACATCCTCACAAATTTAAACATCCATAATATAAGTATAATAATATAATATTACGGAAACTTTCGCCTTGTACACTGTTCTTGAATGTTGTAAAAGAAAATCTATTCCCATACACAATCTGTGCATTCCTAGACGGGTAAGGTAAAAACTTAACGACGTTGATATGCGATATAATATATAACTATGAATTACAGCATTAGACATCTTCTAGAGACTCCAAAGAAGATTTTCCCATCACGAATTCTTCCCGGCTTATATTAGTTCCCGTTGTTTCATCCGTATTCCTGTATCCGCCCGTATTCTGGTTGCTTCACCCCGAACTTGTCCATGACAATGTGTATAAAAAATTATTCAATGATCTGTTATGTAGGTTACAGTTTAAGAGTAAAACAAAAAAAAAATATTTAGGGCTATAAGTGATCTTTTAATGATCAGATAAAATTAACCGATGGGCAAAGTATAAAATCACTAATTAATTGTAATCGTGGATGTGATTCGGTTTTTAAATTAATCCTTTCATCGTTTATTTCACTTTTAATAAAGAAAAAATTCTTCAGACTATTTTTTTTTTAATCTTAATATTTAAAATTCGGACCTAGGTTAAGATTATGTAGTTCCCAGTTGGT
Source organism: Glyphodes perspectalis (assembly GCA_951394215.1). Classification (NCBI taxonomy): domain Eukaryota; kingdom Metazoa; phylum Arthropoda; class Insecta; order Lepidoptera; family Crambidae; genus Glyphodes; species Glyphodes perspectalis. The sequence continues at coordinate 6,986,785 of OX596215.1, forward strand.
CATAAAATGAAAAGATAATTTGACCCACGCCCGCGGCATAGCTCATTAAGAGTCAGTCACCTCCTGTGTGGAATCTGTGCATTACTTCCAGGATAAACACAAGAGCCTTTTTGTTAATCCAGCATAAGGAAGAACTATAAGGTGATTTAAATTGAATCCTGTTTCTTTTCTTTAATAGATAATGCATAGTCATACGCCCCTTATTAATAAGTAGTTATATTATTAGTAAGAGGATCTATTATTTGCCTGTTGGTAATGCAAATTTATAATGCAATAGAATTAATTTGAAGGTCATAAATGTTTTGTTAGTAAAATGTAATAGAAACTTTTCAACTTGTTACCGACTACCAAAAGGGTCTCTGCTTTCTACTCCCTTTAGATAAATGTCACTGCACGTACACTGAACGTGTACGACTCAAGTATAGTACAAGAGGTCACGATAAGTTTAATGGTACTATAGCAAAGACAGAAACTCACATCAAATAAATCAACAAAATTTTTAACCATAAATATTCCTAGAAGTAATCAATATTAGTAGTTAGTAGTACAAATCTTTTTAAATTGCAATTTGTTTGAATAACATATGTCCTATATGGCGATCTAACGGTGTGTATACCATACACACACCGTTAGATCGCCATATAGGATATCAAAGCATTGTTTTGATTCCAAAAAAAACCTGTTCCTCTTTTGGTATCGTCACAATTGCCTTGACCTCCCGCACTAAGAGTGCTCCGTCTAATTCTATTTCTTCGGACTGTTTTGTGACTTCACTTAACCCAGTTGCCTAAACATTTCCGTGACGCGTCGGAATTCGTACCACATTTAAATAATCAGCGTTTGCCTGTCTCCTTGACAAGAAATTCTAGAAAAAGTTCACTGTTACTGGTAGCTTAGTGGCGTAGACTGCCGTTCAGTCCAGCTTGAAACAACATTTGAACTAAATCATATACAGTTAATTGTGTTTCAACGCAATTTTTAAGACTAATTGATTAATCAAACACTAATATTGTACGTTGGTGAAACTTCAGTTTTCTAAGAGTGATTCTTGAACATCGAACCCATTGTTAAAATTGGTTTAAAGATCTAATCAGTACAAATATGTCTTAACATAAATATTCATGTTAACTAGTTCTTGAAGTTGACAGTATGTGTAAATCGATAGATAACGATCCGAAGAATTCTATCGCATTCTATGTTCGAGAAAAAAAGTTGGAAAAACAGCGTTTCTGACAGAAATGGAAATGCCGTTACGTCACGCGCTATGTTCAACACGTTCCATCGTTTGTAATTATGGTGTCACTTGTCACGTGGCCCGTAAGTTATCTTAATCTGAACTTATGTATGGCTTTCATTTTGTATTCAAATGTCCATAAATAATACATGAAATATGGAACTACCGAGCGCGAGCTTTTTATTCAATTATGGATTGTGTGCTGGGTATCGGTTTAGTAATAATTCAGCATACTAGATATTATAGAAACAGTCTTATAATTGATATTATGCTAAAGAAGCGCCAATCTCATGCATTTAAAATGTCGTTTAATTATTGGGTGCTAGACCTACTTATACATACATAACATCACGCCCATAATCCCCGAAGGGGTAGACAGAGTCAAAGGGGCAGCATGCCTCTTCAACCACATTCAGCCAAAAATAAAGCCGGGCTGGGTTAGATGGACAATTGTGTAAAAGCAGTGACAAGCGGCTAACCTGTCGCCTGTGTAGGCGACAGTTCTCACACACCCAAAACCCGATATACCATTAGTCGCCTTTTACGACATGCTAGGCAAGAACCACAGTTGGCATATTCTTTTCAAGTCCCAGACCAACATGGGGTAGTGGGCTGGGTTGGATGGAAATTTGAGACTCAAAATCAAAAATGTTAAGTGCCCAGGCTTCTGAATAGCTTAGTACAATAGATACCACATTCAACCTAACGAACCCGGATTGAAAAACCTTATCTCGCATCTGTCGCATTATAACAGATAATACAGATATGATCTAATTATAACTATTTTTGTTCATTGAAGCGCTTTTATTAAAAAATTGATTAAAATATGACAAACAAAAAAATATGCGGGAGATTTATAGCAAAGAAATAGAAATATATATTGCAAATATATATAAACATTTAGAATCCATAAGCGCCGTTTTTGCGTACAAACAGAAGTTTATCGATTCGCTACGAGGTTGTCCGTGTGAACGGTGTGAGATTTCATGGTCTGCTTACTATAGCTGTGATAAACTCTTTTAAAGCACCTCACCTACTTTTGATATTCACGTGTTTTATTAAAATCGTTTTAGGTATATGCAGCAGTGTCCATAGATATTAAAAAATACAACATATTTTATTAAGGGTAAGAACATACTTTGAATGTCCTCATGTATAAATCAAATCAAAATAAATAAACGTCGATCGGTTTTTAAGAGTAATTTAAAAAACTGATCAGACGTTAAATTTTATTTCTGAATTCCCTAATTTAAGTTTAAAACCTTTATATTTATTGTTACTGGTATCTAAGTTTTTAGAATCGGGCTCAGTTTGTGACTTTGTCCACCAGAAAATATAATCCGCTAGTATATTGGAGAATGAACTGGGAGAAGGGCAAGAGGATGATGATATTGGAGAATGAAGATGTTCCATAAATGCTACAATCACTACTTTGCACATTTTCTCAAAAGGTAAACTAAATTTCAACGATCATGCCTACATGGGCTGCGTGATATCAAAGTCAGTGTTACAATATTTACGGCGAAATTGAAAGTGGAAAAACTAGATCGCGTACGTTTGCCGAGACGGTCTGTCACATTGTGTAGCCTTGTGGCCATTCAGCATTGTAGTTTGAATTTAGTTGTCAAGCACATAAGCCGAACATACACATGCGTGTATTCTTCAAGACAGTGCATCTACGACCACGTAAACCTAGGAAAATATTGGACTATTTTGACAATAAAAATGAATAAGATGATAATAAATCAGGTATAGGCCTGGTTATAGGCAAGTATTAACTAGGTAAGTATTAACTATTATTATGATTAAATAATTGGTAGGCTGTAATGAGTTAACGAAGAACATTATTTTTCAGCAAATTTGAATTGCCTCACCTTACTAACCACTGTCAAATCAAAATACTTATACCATTATAAATCTTATAACCTCCCAATCAAAATGGTTGTTTTTCGAATCTACAACCTACGTCACTGCAAATTTATATGTGATAGCTGCCCCTACCATCACATAGATACCATCACGAGATAACAATTATGGCATAAACTGAAGAAAGCCCACGGCTATGTATTGATGCTAATGGTTTGTAAATGGATGCAAAAAATGCACAGTATTGGTAAACAGTAAGTGATTACGCTTACTCCTGCGATTGTGGAGAGTGACTTACCGCTAATAATTGACGCTAGACTAGACTAGACTGTCTAGATACTTCCAAATAAAGAAGAATGGAATATTAGTATTAACAGCAGGATATTAAAACAATATGATGTAGTTTGCATTATGGTGCATTACCATAATGCATACGAACATAGATAGACCTTTTTGCATAGTTCGTATGTAAAACGGTCTTAGTTAAAATGGAGAGCTGTCGATTTCGGTTTGGGTAAATAAAAAGAAATACCGTGTCTCCTCATTAATATATCAGTTGCATGTAGAATTATTTACTTTTGGCCCGGAAGCTAACTTTGAATTCAATCAAAATGTTTTCGTTAAAAAAACTTTTGTTATTTTTCTGTGCTATACATTAAATCGAAGCAGTCATATTCGAGAGGAGCCTTGGTAATTTGTAAGGTCATTTACATAAGTGCCTAAACTTAGTTTGTCCTTATGTTCTTAAGTCGATATGTTAAGCTACTGATGCTGACTGTTCCGAACATAAAATATGAAATGTGCAGTTTTTCTCACTTATCTCGTTAAAGACTACACTTTCAATACATGCGATTCTTGTGATGTCTGATGGCTATCATACGTTTATTTACATTATTCCCTCTTCCTACATAGCTTCACATAAATATGGATCAGTAGACGAGATAAATTTAATCCTAACATAGCCTGCAACTAAGTTTTAGCTACACAACTCAACGAGTCCTTAGATGTATAAAAGCTTATTAAGCTCCTCGCTTATATGGAAGTATGATTTGACGGTAATAAGTGCATATAACATGGAATCTTTTTTATTTTGTCAACTCGTTTTTTACTGTGATGTAATCCGTAGTTAGCATAAGTAATTTAGACTATCTACATGTTTTAATATATGATCATCTTATTTTCTCTGATAAAAATTACAGGTTAAAGTCGCTAAGGGCGACAAACAAGTACACACCCTATGACTATAGACATGTGCAACACCAGTGTATCATATGTGCGTTGGATACCTTGTACATATTTTTAATAACCGTTGTACAGACGACAGCACATCAGGTTATACATTTTTGTTGCAAAACAGCCCTTATCACGATGACATAACACTCCGCAGTGTTAAGCCTGAAGTGCTGTCGTGTGTGCATTTTAAATTACACAGTAAATTTCTTAATTGCAGTATACCTGTATAACTACTAAAATTTTACTTAAATGAGTTTGTACCCAATAGTTTGAGTCATCGTTGGTAATGAGGACAGTAACAATATGGAACTCATTTTCACATACGCTCGTGAACTCTGTGACCTTGAAGCCCTTAAAAGGCCAAAGTGAATAGCCAGTTTCTAGGACAACCACTAAGTCCCAGACTGCGATTTCGCTTACCATTAGACATAACTATTTATAAGTGTACTCCTATAAAGACAGTCATGCATATGTTAAACCTTAGTTAGTTTACTGTGTACGCTAATTTTAATAACTTAATTTGTAGGATTTAATCAAGTTATACTATATTTTGTCTTTATAAAGACAAAACTGAATATTGATGTAGCACTTAAAATAGAAGACTAGTATTTTAAGGAATTTTGAAAAAAAATAAGTGAAAGCTGATAATGTTGATGCGATGTTTTGGTTTAGCAAAATAACCTACGAGAATATATCTAACTAATTGTAATGGGAAAATAAAACTAGTATTAATCATGTGGTTTTTTTCTGTAAGCAAGGCTGGAGGTAGAATCTATGTTAATCTTTCATAGCGGTCTGATTTCTGTTACGACTTGAACTTTTTGGGCAACCAAGCCTATAAGTTGCACCAGTCGCATATCATATCTGAAAATTATTATCTAATCTGATCTATATTTTTTCACATACAACATTTGCGTACTAGAAATATAAAAAAAATCACTCTCATTTCAATAAAATCGGACACGTACGAACGTTACAAAGTCTATTATCAGTTGCCACGCACAACAGCAACATCGATTTGGACAAAAAATCACAAAAGGGAAACAAATTAAGATCAACACACACACAACAATGACGCCAATGAAATTTGTAAAACATAAAAATAGAAAGGTTACAGAGAAAGGGCCCATCGTTACACCTTTCTGTATCAGGCTACAATGCATTACAGACGTGGTGTACACGGCCATTTTATGATTTCACCTGTAATCTGTGGCCAAATTACAGGTTACGAATCGATCTCATAAAACTACGAAACCATTAATGTATTAGTTACATTCACAGGCATGACTTACTACTCATAGAAATAAAGTGAAAAAAGTGTGACATTATAACTTGCTGTGGGATGTTTTTTTTTATGATCTCGTGAGAATATTCAATTTGCTTTTTAAGATTTAAAACTATGAAACGAGTAGTGTGTTAGTATAGGTATATTCTCAAGCGTAACTTTATAAATTAATGTAAATTACATAAAAAGGATTTCACCATTTAATAACGTGAGAACATTCGGTTTCTTCTTGTATTAATTGGATAATCATATTCATTAGTATTCCCGTTAATTATATAAAATCTTGATATAGTTTACCCTTACATAAGCTTAAATTTATTTTTGGCTTAGAGAGATTAAAGGAATATTTCTCCTTGGACTCAGTGGGAGTGGTACAACCATAAAACATAGTAGATAAATAAATCAATCGTCTTAGTGTTTAAGTGAGCAACGTGACTAATATATATGTTTGAATATATTTCTCTCAATTCAATAACTATAAATAACATGATCAAAGTAAAAACAATTCGTGCATTCAGCTCCTATATATCAGTAACTGTATAATTAAATTGATCAGTAATTTAATTATTTAAGCTAACATGCACTGATACATGTGCGTTCACAAAAATGCTCATAAATAAGTGACTTGACGCTGTCGTATTTTAATGTATTTTTAATCCTTCAAGCGGCCGTGGAAGGTGAGGTATTTCAATTTTACACACCGTTCATTAATCAAAGTGGCGATTGTCCATCCGCTGCCTCCCATCTTTTTTGTGCCGTCCGAAGCACGCGACCTAACTTTCTTCGGAGTCTCGAAAAGCTGACAAATCGCTTTATAATGATGCCTAATTGATCGTTTGCTTTGATTCGCCGTTTGAACCATTATTTTACGGTTCGTTATGATGTGTTTGTGTTTAGGTGGGTCGGTCAGCGTGAATAGTTGCTTAATCAAGATTCCGAAATAATCTCACTTTCGTGAGTTTTGGAGACATGAGGTGCTCTTCGTCTATTCAAATACTCTGAGATCGAGTGTGAATGATGTTGTAAGTAGGTGACTATTATTGTGGTTTGAGTATACGTTTGTTTATGTTATAAAAGTGTCTTTAGAGAAGTCGTAAAAACTATCTAACAATAGCACTAAGCATATAAATGGACGCGGGTGAATTACTCTAGTAAATTATGCAGATAAAATACGCCGTATGCGTGAGCTAGTGATATAATATTACGGACACCTAATCAGGTTGAGTTTTAATAAGATATCTATATCCTATCGATAATAAAATTCAGAGACTAGAGTATAAATTAATAATAAGGAATTCACTCCGCAAATAATTCGGATATTATAATATGATAATAAATTAAATTATTCTAGCACAATGAGTTCGTGACTTCCTAACGTAAGCGTCATATCTCGTTCTTGTTTATGTCCTTGAGGCTTTGATCCCGAATTAGGCGAATCTAGTTATTACATTGAAGCGACCGCAATATAACCTTTGTAATCCTTATTCAAGGTTACACATCCATAGTTACTTTAATATGCAGTTTTCCTCATGATATTTTGATGATGACATAGCACAATGTGTTGTGTCATAATATTCCCGATATCCACTCAGCCATACTTAATTTGACTAAAGATCTATCATAATATATCTATTAATGTTCATTAAAAGGGTAATAGCAATCCACACTAATGAATGAAAGTAAAAGCGCTCATACAAGCACAATAAAACGCGCTTATCAATCATACAAGACGACACACGAACACGCTTGTTAACACATCCAACATCACCAAAGTGATATTTTAAGAGAAATTTGAAAATTACACCCCAAAGGCGACAACGATTGATTTAAAGCGAAGTTTTTCATTAGAAAGCCCGCAGATCGCGTGTCTATAATGGCTTTACGTGTGCGTCTAATTTTGGTGCTTCCGGCATCGAGCCAAACATCTTAAAACGCGACTGTTCCTTAAGTAATCGATACTAATAACATTTATTACCACGTACATCGCAACCGCTGTGTAAATTATATCTTGTTATGCGAAATTCAAATTATACACTGTATAAATACTTAACACTATTAGGCTTTAATTGGAATGGCCGTGTCGTGTTTCGTTCATTCATTGTAGAATTACGTCAATCACTTATAATGACAAGAAGTATTAAGTAGTAGAAAGTATATATTAAATCGTGATCTAATAACACTCGTGACATATTTTGGCACTTATCTTAACAGTAACTAAATGGATTATTGGAAAATTGCGAATTTTGTAGAACGAGCTTATCGATTTCTTTAACTGGTTACCTCAGTAGAAAGAAAATATTACAACTGTGTGGTAAATGTTACAACCGTGGCATCAAATACAACTAAATAGTTAACCATATACTGTGTAATATTTAAGGTTAATGATTGACAAAGATGTTCGGTGCGTAAACCAGACCAGGAAAAAAGAAAAAAAACATTCAAATGAACGAATTGTCTCAATTGACATCATAAATTGATATCATATCGGATTCGTACCAATAAACAATAGAACTAACAAATGCCAGCGATCATAACCACAGAGGATTCTCAAGTCATTACTTTACATACGTGCATATCTTACAAGTGATTGCTCATTGTGCGAGTGGGTTATTACCTCACAGGAGTGCATGGGAACCCTCTGGGAACCTCACGTGTCGAGCAGTGAACCTTTGCACCCGTTTTTCCCCATCACAGCCTTGCATGACGGCTTTTTGCTGCGACATATTAATTAAACTTTGACAGAATTCTTGCTCAGCACATAATTCATAGCAAACAGTTCGGAAACGCCTTGGGACTTTTCCCGATTATGATAATACCGATTCGTGATTACGCGTTTTATATTCATTTATTTGAACCGTTAGACGCTACTAGTCCTGGCGTCAGTGTGTAAATTCTTACGCCTAGTTTTAATGATAAGGGTTTATGCATCCGCTATATGTTGAAATGAAAGACGCTAACAAATTTGATTGCAAATTCAAACTAGTCTTATGTCATCCTAGATAAAAAAATAAGAAAAAATAGGTTTTTCAGAAGCGTTCTACTGCTTACCATCTAATAATTTCCTTTCAAAATTAACATAATGAATTGAACCTTAAAAAAATACTTGTATAATTTACTTTTTATTTCTAATGCTATCCAAAAAAAACAATTGTTACTAAACAGCAACATTTTCACCTTTATACGCCATAATAATAGGTGAACCACTAGTCTTTAAAGTACTAAATGCTTCTTTTTGGATTGGAAAACCTCGATAAGACTTACCATATTGAAATATTAACTGAATGACACAACTTATGCATATCCCACTTGTGCATGATAGGTCCTTTTTACCGTGACTGGTCAAAATTACAATGTCAAATTGAACACTCATTGTGGCGCCTATGTGATGACTTCTAAATAGATATATTATTTTTGAAGACTGTTATTGATGATTACGAGACATTAAAATTTTACATATAAACATTAGCGCATGTATTTTTATAATTGCACATAATCACTACAGGCACTGTAGAAAAAAATTGTAGTTTCAGAGACTTACATTGCATTAAAGTAATATACGTTTTAGGATAATGAGTGTCAAGGTATTTCTGCACATTCATATAGATTCGACTAATATGAAACTCAAATATTTCACCCGGAAACTATTCGAACCCGCATGAAACTATAATAGGGCATCCAATCTGTCGTGTTCACTAAGTCATTAAACCCAGTTTATGCCGCATAAAGACTGCCTTCTAAAACGTTTATTGCTGAGGATTTATATCAGCGTTTAAATCTAGAAAATAAAGACTCGAACAGCTGACCCGTAGCTGTATTTCGATCTCATAACCGATATCTATCTAACAACAATTGAACTTGTTGATCATTGACCTATCAGCCGGCTGTAACCTCACTTTCGGAAGCACAACAAAATATTATCCGCGTCTTCATGTTGTGTAGATCGAAATCGCAGAGAAAGGAGGCTGACCCTAAATAGGTAGGTGTTACTTTTCTACCCCGTGGTTACTAACTTTTCCGCGGCTTTAGTGGGCTTTGATGGAAATTTTTATTACACTAGGTACTTTTTTGGATGAATCTAATCTTTTTTTTTTTTTGTACGACTGATAACGTTCATAAAGGATTTTATTATGATTGTATTTATACTATTCGTTAGGATATAAGATGTACATATTCATAGCTACAAGTATACATAGGTAGACACTTAAAAAGTCAAGCTTTAATGTAACACTTACAGTTCAGTTTTCTCATAAATGTAAACGCTGACTTTTTTGTAATATTTAGAACATATCCTTTGGTTTTAGTGAAAGCTCTGTGCATTCGTGCCATTTTCTAACAGATCCCTTTTCTATTCAGTCAGTAGCTGGTTTGATATCTCGGTTTTCTATCACGCCTTGGGGGTGAATCGAGTGCTCACACGAGGTAAATGATAGGATACGATATTATTTATAACCTACATTTTGCTGTACAATAAATCATAGATGTAGCTCAAAAACACTTCGACTCTTTAGCTTAAACATTATGTTTGAACTGTTTTCGAGTAATGAAAGGTACTTGTAGGGAATCAGCAAATGGACAGCGACAGCTGTACTGAAATACATGTATGTAATGTTTAATGTTTATGTATAACAAAAGTGAGTCGTCACTTGGCTGACGTTACTTTTGTTCATCGCACCTTAGAAATGTTTTGCTTGTTACTTTATACGATTTAAAGTAGGTATTATCCGCTATGGTGAGTAGTTGAATATATAATAGCCGACTATAATAAAGATCCCAGTATATCAAATACTTATGGTAACTTTTAAAAAGGGCAGTTCTGATCGGAAATCTGCGAGAATGGTTGGTTTTAGCATAAATATGAAATATTGACTGTTATCTTCTATCGTACAGAAAAGTAATGGTACTTAGCTAAAAAGGTGTCATAAACGCTAGACCTCATACTATCAATCACATTCACTGTCACATGATTTATTGGAACATAATTTTAAACCCAAATTCGGCAATTTTCTCTACAATACTCAATAGAATATGAAATTTCAACAATCCATCAAGTTTAATAGCCAAATGACGTGTCTTATTGACTCAGATAATTATCTATCATCTTTGAACATCTCCGGGGCATAGTTTGACGTGTGCTTGTCATAGCGACCGACGTCGATTGAGCTTATCTATGTTTGGCTTAAACAATGAAGCTTGTGTTTTGCCATCACGACCATAGACAGTCGGTATATCTGAGGTCGATCCGCGTTTTTAATTGATTGTTATACTTCAATATTTAGAGATCTGTATGTAAATGTTGTTTTCCTTACTCTATATTCAGCTTTTTCTTGTGTTATGAAAACCTTTTAACTGCGATTTCATTAGTTGCAATTTTGTATTAGTTGCAATATTACAATTTCAATTTGCTTTTTGTTTGAGCTGTAAATTCTAGTAACGAAATTGATTTTTTGAAAATTATCAAAGTAAGAAAATAATTTATGATTATGGCCCTTTAAAAATTCCTCGCATGATTTTTGAAATTCAATCGTGTTAGGTGGTAGTCAAAGTTCAACACATTTTCAAATTGCTATTATTTATAGCAATGCGTAATTTTAACAATAAAATAAAAATCCAATATAAATATAATAAGCATAACAGATGATTGATAGTTAAATTAAAAATTCTTTTGTATAAAACAATTTCTTTATGATTGTCATGTTATTGATTTATGACAAATTGGTGCACGCAAAAAGAGAGCTCAGTGGTTATTAATGAAGCAATAGACAGCTAATAAACAAAGCAAAAGTTAATCTTCAATTATTTTTACCTAACATCATCGTATTATATCTGTTTTATGTTTCATACATACTCATCAACAGTAATCTGGTTGTTTACCTGTAATTAAAGAAAAAATATTAGTAATTATGAACCTAGCAATATTCTTAATCTATTTTACCTTATACTGTACTAGCTTCTGCCCGCGGCTTCGCTTGCATGGTACATCGATGAAACATAGCCTATAGGTTATTCGGGTGTATGAGCTATATTATTCTAAAGTTTCATTAAAATCCATTCAGTAGTTTTTTTGTGAAAGAGTAACAAACATCCATCCATACATACAAACTTTCGCATTTATAATATTAGTAGGATATATTTTGTAGGTAGAAAATAAGTGTATCTATGGCCATCATTGGTCCAAATCAAATAACTCATTAATTTTATTGTTTACGATTTGAAAATACACATGTCTAACATTTAGTTTCGTTCTCTCTGCCTATCCCGCTAGGGAAGTGGCGTGAAGTTTAGTTTGACAAAGAACAAAAAACAAACTAACAACTGGAATACGATTCTAGGACTTAAACAAAACAACTTGGACAACGATTCTAGGACATCATTTCAACAGGACCTTCGTAGATATTATACAGAAGAACTATAAATTGGATCACGGTTACACATCCAGTGCTAATTCAATGTGCAGATTTCCTCACAATTATTAAAAACCCAGAGGTAGATAGATACCTGATCGAAGCTGAAACAACACCGCTTGCATTGAGGCGCCTATCCCTATTCATTAAACTACATAGTGTGGCAAAATTATTACGTCAACATAAATGAGGACAAGTGCTCAATAATGGACATACCACCCTATAACTTTAAAGATTTAAGATTATAGGTCTATGTATACAAAAAAGCTAACCATAAAGAAAGTATGGACACTGTTCCATCAGTGAACTGCGCTTAAGATCAGTCTCGGTGAAAAATGTCCGGATGCCATCGGCCAAAAAATACGCCGTAAAAGTGTTTCGTGCACTTCCGAGTGTTACCTAAACAAATTAGAGTGCGTACAATCGACCGGCGGATACGATCCATTCATCCAATATTAGATTCCGCTAACGCTTAATGTAAATGGGAAAGTAACGAAACTAATTCTTATACACTCGGTCGCGTCCAGTGTGTACTGGCCCGTTAAGCGATCGACCGGTGAGAAAATGTGATTAAATGACCGCCCGCGCCGCCTGTGAATTCAACCTTTTTTTCATAAAAAAAAAAACACGGATCAGCGAATGCGAGATTGATTACGTGTGGATGCAATACATGCAATTTGTTATTGTAATCGACTGATATAGAAGTCATAATTGACTGGCTCAATGGAGCATTCGGTAGTGACTTTGCCCCATGCGCCAAGAGTTGTGGGTTCGATCTCCACCCAGGACAAACATTTGTGTGTTTGTTCTGTGTCTGGGTATTAATTTGCAAGTGCTTAAGCTACTTACCTCGGAGTCAGATCAATATATGTGATGTAGTCGGATATTTATTATTTATAATATTCATTAATCAAATGTTACCTGTAAGTGTGAAATTATCCGATTCTGACATAATTATGATATTATCCGGCCTAGTACAATAATGTGATTCATCTTATACGAATCATACTATATAATGTATGACACATGAAAGATGCACATTATATTTTAATTAGAATCGCTTGCATTTTTTTAATTCATATTAAAAGATAAGAAAATAAAGTCTCACTCGCGTGCGGCCTACCTACCACATAGTCCTTAAACGCTATAATTTCTGAATTATTATGCATCTTTAAGATAAGCTTTTACCGTACATTATCTTCGCGCATTAGATCAGGCTATAATTTACTATAGCATTAGGGATAATCCGCCGGTGATTTAGTATAAATTTAAGGTTATGAATACCTATTTATTAACTATAACTTAATATGTTCAATGTAAAAATTGTTAGTATTCTTTTAATACGAGTATTGATAACAAAATAAGGGAAATTTAAGAGATCAGTGACAAAGATATCAGTTATATTGTTTTTTTTTAAATGAGCCGCTTCTTTGTAAGTTTTATTATAATTAGTTAGACTTTTTTTTTATCATACTAAGTACTAATTGTAGCGAACAAGCAACATACAGCCCGTTAAGTATTGTTGACTGAAACCAATGGTCATTTGCAACACCGAGTTATCACAAGTGCCTTCGTAAACCCTTTTTATGTTCTACAAATAGTACTACTTTTACTATTCACATAAGTTCAAATTGTGCATTAAAGCGTTCTTAATGAAAAAGGGCTATTATAAGTTTGAAGAGTTCCTAAATGATAAGCATTTATGTTTAACTTCATAATGAAGTGTTCACCTGCAGTGTTGTTACCTAATAAGTACCTATAGAATATTAAGCACGAAATTGTAAATCTTTGCATTTAAAAGAGTAACTATCGAGTTTCTTGCCGGTTTCTTCTCGATAGATTCTACCTTCCGAACCGGTGGTAATCCTTTTTTCTGTTTAAATTGACTATTTATAAGTGCTTTTTTGAAGCCTATATAAATAAAGAGATTTTGAATTTGAATTTGAATTTACTTATAGACTTCAGCAGAGTTAATACAATTTGATACTAACATTTGTTTCATTCTGGTATTTTTCCCCCATTCAAAACCTCCGCCGGTCTTCGCCTTAACACCTCAGCTAGCTTCTGTTATGTATTCGGTAAAAAAATGTTCATACAGAACCAACACTCTACCAATTTGCTGGTGCATTAGCTGCGGATACCGACTATCTGCCGATTATCATTAGGTTCCCGTTCGGGCCTAGGGTTGCTAACTTATTGTTGTAATGGTTATGTTAGAACCGAAGTTTATATATAAAGTTTAGTGATAACATATTGGAAATTACAGGTAGTAGTAAAAGCGAAAATGACACTTATTTACAAAATGATAAGTAAAGTGAAATATAAATCAATATCAACAGAATAAATGTGTATCAATTTCGACGCCATATAGAGACGTCGTTGAAGTTGCATTGTTAATTAATGTATGACGCTAAAACTTCATGCCATTTCCCTAGCGGCCGCAATAAAAATAAAAAGTATTAAAACCACAAGGTATTTAAAAACACACACGCTTAATGGAAAATTTACACATTTGTCGCCGTAGTCAACTTAATATTTACTAGCTCATCGCTTGTGCGATATGTTTTTCAAGCTAGATTTCAGACTTCACCATAGAGAAATAAAACGACTCATGGTAACATTCCCCAAGCATTTTAAGTCTAATATTGTTAATGTGATGTATGTATGATCGAAATATTTCACTGAAATATACATACTGGAGTTTTGTAGGTAAGTAGGTGTACATAGTTAGGTTCCGTAAGTCTTTGTTATTTCATTTGTTGCATGTCTGGCAACCCTACATGTCAGTGGTACGATTTCAATCGGTCATTGTGTCACTTTTACCTTTTGATTGTGTATCGTAATAGGTAAGTGGCAATTGTCATCTCATACTTTAGAAATTAGACGCGCGTTTTCATGGGGAGGTGGGTCCATTCAGTTCGTGAAATGATTCTGTCGGTTACGAACAAAGTTTCGAATGAAAATGGGTTTACTATGAACATTTACTATAAGTATTTTTATTATCAAAACTGTTAGCAATTTGTGTTACGTGATTTAAAGATTAAATACTATTAGGTATGCTTTGCTTCATCGTAACGTCTCGAAAAGCAATAGTTTATTTCTTTTTTATCTAATCATATTACAGTGAATCGATTGGTTTTTGCTACAATGAAATGAAATAGACGATATAAATTATTTTAACAGTAC
Source organism: Glyphodes perspectalis (assembly GCA_951394215.1). NCBI lineage: Eukaryota > Metazoa > Arthropoda > Insecta > Lepidoptera > Crambidae > Glyphodes > Glyphodes perspectalis. The sequence goes on from OX596215.1 coordinate 7,001,990, forward strand.
ACATAAAATATTTACATACTTATATATTTTTTATTTAAGAACTATTTAAGACAGAATTAATTTAATCGAATTACTTAAAAAATAAAATGCTTTAAAATCTACAATTACAATAAATCATGCAAACTTGATTGAGGCAAAAAAAAAGTAAAATGTATATATTTGAAATTACACATACAATTACTTTAAAGTCTCATGTAACTTAAAATGTTGACGGTTAGTTCAGTTTAAGCTTTTTAGTTCTATGTATTAAAATAATTCCTTCTAATAGATATGACTTGAACATTTGACTGACCCGTTGGTCGAGTGGTTAGAGACCCTGGCCACGAAACAAGGGTCGCCGGTTCGAATCCTACTAAGGGCAAATGTTTCGTGTGATGAAGATAGACATTTGTACTTGAGTCATGGATGTTTATAAATATGTCTATCCGTTCACCTAGTATCCATAGCACAAGCATAAGTTTAGCACAACTAGGGGATCGGTGTGTCAGTCTGGAGAATTTATTATTATTAATTTTATTTATTTACATACATATATAGTAAAAGAAATTTCATACATTTCACGATTATTTCACCCTTATAAAGTATATATTACTTGCACCGTAGATCCATAAAGAGACTGGGAACCTAATTAGAAATACTTAGTTACAAATGACCAGTGTTCTGTACTTTCTTCCGTTTTTTCTGCTTATTTTTTAAGGAAATTCTTATTTCACATCATCATTATAAATTTTGTTATTTTAATTATCTGCCAGAAAAAGGTCGCGTTTGATCGTCTCAGTGAGCTTGCGTCGTTGCCTTTTTTTGCGTCTGCCACTTTAGACAATGCGGTTGCTGCGGCCACGTAAACACCTTTTTGCAAACTTTCTTCGTTTATTTACCGTCCACCGAGTTTCTTTTTACTGATTGCCCTATTTACATAGATAACTGCCTAATACTTCAGCGACCACCAAAAGAAATTTGCAAAAAGTCCATAATTCGCAGTAACCACTGGGTAATCTTCGGCATTTCGAGAAAATTTTATTGTTTTTTTTTTCAGTCACGTTTCTAAAAACGAAAATGCACATCAATGAGTCCCTGATGCGTGTTCCGCCTATTGTTCTAATAGGCCTGTTGGTAAGAAATTGCTTGTCATCGCATAATGGGGAATCGGATCTTGTTAACAATTTGCTACGTGCCTTGCCGTAATGTTCTCGGGTTAATCGCTGGTTGCTGGTTTCTGACATTGAATGTAGGTGGTTGGTATTATAGTAGGTCAATGGAACGCATCGTACGGGCTTCGCTTTCCTGGGCATAAGCAGATGAGTATAATAATAATACGCCGGCAACGATACTGAAATTTACGTGATCATCTTAGACATTATTTTCGATACCAGCTGCCTTACGCTTGAGAGTTCCGAGTCTTGAGTCAACCGTTTGTGTTTGAAACCGAAAAACACGTGTTTCAATATTATTCGCGCTATTACTATGACATGTTTTCATTTCCTAGAAATAGTCTTGTAGTGTTTCGCTTCTGACTTCTTCACGCAAACGGGTGCAATTATAGACGAGAACTCGGCTGTGAGAACAATGATTCCTGTGCGTGAATCCGCTTCGAAGATTTCTATCTCTTTATTGGACTCGTTGAACTTTTAAAGTCTGAGTGCTCATTAAAATTACTCTATAATTGACCATTTTCAATCCTAAAAATCCTCAACAAAATAATATTATCTGTCTGACAGATCATGAATCTAATTCTACAGTAGGATCGTCATAATTATAGTTATCGTAAGCAAAAATATCAAGTCATATTTTTGCTTATAGCAGAGTGTCGCAAAAATACTTAAATTATGCCATATAGAAATAAAACCGCATATTAAATATTACATCTTATACTCTCGTCATTCACTTAATTAAGAGAAATGAAGTTGCTGGATGCTTTCATAAAAGACAGTATCGTAAATAAACTCAATAGTAGGTACTATACTTAACTGAAAATAAAACAGATATAAACTAACCAAATTAAATCACCGTCCATCGCAAATAGATCCAACATCTCTTAAACAAGCAACCGTCGGTATGCAGTATGCAAAAAGACGAACAGAATCGGACGCAACCAAATTGAATAAGAGAAAAAGCTGCTCCAAATCCAATTAAACATTTCCGTTTCCCAGACATTCTAGATCAATTGGTGCCATAAAAGGAAAGGCTTTTGTAATTGTCAATTTTATTGCCCATTCTTCTGTTTGGTGCAAATTCAAAAGAACGCCCAACTATATCGAAGGTGGATCTGTGTTGGCCCAGATAGGCCGCTGGTGGCCTCACGTCAGGCAGTAAACACGATTTAGATACGTTTGCACGTCTCCGATAGATATCTTGCGAGCATTGTTTTCTTGTCGTTTACGAATAAACTTTTGAGTCATTGCTTTCTCGGTACAATTGGAGATTGCGCGATAAACGATTTACTTTCTTGATCCTCGTTGGATTTTGTTTTTGACTAAACTAGTTGAACATATTACGTCGTCTGCTAAATAAAAATGGGGAGACAAGTAATTTGCAATTGTATCCCGATGTACCAAATCAGATAATGTTATTAATGCAATTAATGCTATCGACGTTTCAACGTGATTGTGTCACGTAACAGCCTTTGATGATTAAATTAACGAAACGCGAAGTGTTACTGAGGTTTTACTAAAGTAAATTGTAGAAAAATTTCCGGCAACTTACTATCTATATCTGGTGCGTTAAAGTATATCCTAAGTAACCGTTCGTCAGTTTTCTTACTTTAGGAAATTCTGACTGCCCAACGTAGTACAATGGCGTCAAACATATTATGCAACGTCAACTTCACCCAAATACTACTTCAGATCTAGTTCAAAACCACGGCGCCGCAACGCGGTCTTGACAATGAGCCCGAGCAAGAATTAGCATTAGTAAAAAGTTATACGGTTCACCGAGTTCGCTCGGCACATCGATGGCACCTGTTCAAACATCTGGGTCAGTTTTTGTCCACCGTTTTCACTATTCAAACAAATGTAATGCCTCCTCACCTGGAACTTCAAATTCAAATGTGTCTCTTTGTGTTTAATTGTCTGAGAAATAAAAATATAATAAAGTCACTACAATAACGCTTAGACGGAACAATCGCCTTTATATTTCTCAAGCGTTTTGAGATTTGACACTACGCTTAACGTATCGTCAAGACTTTATTGTCTCGAATTGCGTTAACGATGTAAAAAGAAAGTGTTTGTTTTTGTTTCAAGGTTTTACGCATAATCTTCGTTATCGTTATTGCTATTTTTAATTGTGAAGCAAATGTACCGTGGCTCAGATTAGAGATCATTAAGAAAACAGTAAATAACATCAGGCTATTCGCAACAAATTTCACACATAATATTGCCATTCCTCTTATATTTTCAATGTTGCGTGGCTTAGTTGGGCGTGACGCACCGTTTTGTCGGCTGCTCTTGCCGATACGGTCTACATGCGCCGGAGTATCCGTCAACTAACCCCTGGTTTCGGCTTCCAGTTTTCTTCTGTTAGGGAAAGTATTCTGTTTCCTTGGGATATTGAGTATCAGTGCTATCTAGAGCATTCCTTACATCACTGCGCTTTCATTCGCAATGTTTTCTTCGTGTTTACAGTAACTTTACTATTCCTATTTAACTGTTTTTTTTTTGTAATATCAATGCCACTGTGTTACGTACCGTAAGTAATGCAAATTCACGTCAGACTTATTTACATACAACATATGTTTGTTTCTATAAGTACGTTTCTCGTTTCTGATTACCATTCTTCCATCACCTGGTCATTTACAAACACATAATTCTCGTTCCTGTTACAAACAAACCAGTTATTAACTATTATGCAACAGCTATTGTTAACAAATAAGTCTCAAATTGCACTGAACGCCGATGCTATTTTTCAATTATTTTCCCACGCATTATTGATTATTCAGCCAATATGCAATCTAAACATTGCTCCAGCACAATAATTATTCAAATTGTACTCGTAATGCGCTTCTTGGCAAATAGCCTTTCTTTTTGTTCTGAGAGATTTTTTACTTTATCAAGATTATGTGCTGTATTTTAAGTGTAGTTTTATATTACGTTTGAATTTGATAATCTTGAACAATAGCCTGATCGGTTTCAATGACTGAAATATATTTAAATCGAATGCGTCGTTAATAATGACGATTTTAATAATATAAGGATAACAGGGTCCGGGTCGAAATTATCTTGTCTATGACCTGACTCCTGATTGGTTTAAATTTTAAAAAATATAAAAAAATGGTTCTGAATTTTATAAAGCCTCCTACGGTGCGTATTATTGACCAATTTTTTGCGTATTTCAAACTTTATACGACACAATACTCCAAATACTTTTTCGAGCTTTTCCTATTACCGAAAAATTGTGCATCGTGCTTGATTTTTTTCAAATTCATTTATCGGTATCATACCATTTCGTGAATATCGTTATGTCAGGTTGAGCGGTACTTGGAACGGTATTACAGAGGGCTGTGCAATTGTAGCATCAGTTAAAGTGGGACTTTCGGGCACGACCACAGCCCAGTTCCGAGGTGAAACGCAAGGTCGGGAACCGCTCACTTATTGTGCTCATAAACTTTTTGTCATGCGTCTCACAAGTTGTATTGTTGCAAACAACTGAACTGCTCCATTGAGACAGATATGCCGTGCGATACTCGTCGGAAACGCGACGTTTTTTGCCGTCTTCCGTGATCGCTGACGCTCGAGAGCCCCACTTACTCTGACGCAAATATGCGATTAGCTGTGCATGCATCAACGTGTGCCTTCAATTACGCGTTCGCCAATGTAAATTGTTCGTCCATTACGAGAAATTGTTAATTCATTCATCTCGCTGTGTCTTCGGTTTCGATTAATTTCTTAATTAGCGAACTGCTCTTGTAAATTTTCTAGCCTTACGAGTTAAATTTCGACTGGCCCGTTGGTCGAGTGGTCAGAGACCCTGGCCACGAAACCAAGGGTCGCGGGTTCGAATCCCGCTAGGGGCAAATGTTTCGTGTGATGAACAAGGACATTTGTACTCGAGTCATGGATGTTTATAAACGTATTTAAGTATGTCTATCCGTTCACCTAGTATCCATAGCACAAGCATAAGCTTAGTTTGGGACTAGGGAATTGGTGTGTCAGTCTGGAGGATTTTATTTATTATTAAATCCAATCGTCATTTTTTTATAGTAAACACACATTTTGAAGCTGCTTGCTGTGTTCCATCTAGGTGATAACTACAAGATACAATTGTCGCCGAAGAATGGATATTGAATAAAGTTTACACAAAATGGGATCGCCTAAAAAATACACCCAAGAATCTTATGATTATCGACAAAAAGCAGTACAAACCTTTAACTAGAACTTCTCTTTTAGAAATATCTTGCATATTATGACCCAAACTGCACTTTTAATGTTTCCTGTTCTCACAACGTATGTTCATAATACACAATTATTTCTCATTAAAACGCAACAAAAATCATTATAGATTTTACGACCAGTTAGTTACCAGCCAATATTAGTAGTTAGGTACGCCGTACTTCCCGAATACCTAGGACGCCGTCGAGAGTAACCCATAAAGATGACCATAGTAACCCATAAAATAATGTTATTAAATTGCGAACTTTACGCAAAAAAAGTATGTGAATATAGATATATAAACCTTATAGCGTTGAACTACGGACTTTAAAATAAATGGTAGGTAGTCCATTTTCTTTGCGGTTTGAAAGGCGATGCGCATGCCAAATTCCTCAAAGACTAAGATGTTTAGACACTTAATAAACAAAGTCACAGATTTATACATAAGTTAGGAATGGAAGTTGCATATACTTCATTTATTAAAATTTTTTTTCACACAATTTGATCTGGGATGTAAAAAGAGTGTGCAAACTTGCCTAGCGTGACGTAAAAGGCGACTAATGGTGAAATAATAATGTCCTCCTAACCGATATCGGTCACGGCGGCCAATCTCAACGAGGATTAGCTATCTGTGCAGGAGACATAGTGCACAAGTTCGTGCGCAAACACAGGTGCGCTCTCTATTCCTTATTTCTCACTGTCCGGTGAGACGGCAATTCGACATGACAGGAGAGAGGTCAGGCGCTCGAGCAACGGCTTAACGTGCTTGACTAATGGTGTACATATTGGATTTGTAAATGTAGGCAATGAGCCAGCCACTTGTCACTAGTTTTCAATCTAACACAACTTAACTAATTTTTGGCTAAATTAAGGAGTCTACTGCTCCTTAGACTCTGCCTACGCCTTCGGAGATTACAGGCGATGATATGAATGTATGTATATAATAAAACAGGCCGTTGGTCGAGTGGTCAGAGACCCTGGTCACGAAACTGAGAGTCGCAGGTTCGAATCCCGCTAGGGGCAAATGTTTCGTGTGATGAACATGAACATTTACATATTTAAGTATGTCTATCCGTTTACTTAGTACCTATCTATAGAACAAGCTTTATAGCTTAGTTTGGAACTAGGGAATTGGTGTACAGTCCGGAGAATTTATTTATTTAAATAAGCGACTGTCAGCGACTGCGACTCAAATAAACATCGCGCCTGTGACGTCATACCCGATCCCGCTTAGTACATTGTTGCTATTTATATTTAAAAGATACAGATTGCAGTCTGTGTAAGCCATCGAAGCAACCCATAAATATATTGCTTAATGTCCCGTCTTACTAACATATTACACTAAAGGAAATAACTTAAATGGCTTAGAAGACATAATTCGAGACATCGGCTAAATGTTGGATTATATAAATGATTGTGCCACACACCAACATCTGGTTTTGAATTTAAAGTCTTTGTTCTATGAGGACCAAAATTTACTAACTAAATAATCATTACAGGGAGTCACAAACATTGATATCTATCCTGCTTATACGTACGTCCGTACATATCCTCTGCTTTATTTATACACGGAAAATTACTTAGCGATCCGGTCAAGCCAAGTTAGATATGTAAATTACGGCATAAATAAATAATAATCTAACCTGACCATTAATGGAAAGAATAAAACTGTAAACTATTATGAAACATCATTCAATAGTTGCTAACGTTTGTTATTGTTTTATTTATTTACTAGCAGCGCCCCGCGGTTTCACTCGCATAGTTCCCGTTCCTGAAGGAATATAGGGATAAAATATAGCCTATGTTACTTCCGGATAATGTAGCTTTAAAGTGGTGAAAAAATTTTTGAAATCGGCACAGTAGTTTTTGAGTTTATTCATTACAAACATACACGCACACAAAAATACAAATCTTTCCTCTTTATAATATTGGTATAGATATATTTAATTGTTTTATTTGAAGGCGCTTATACCAGCTATTAGTCAGATTTGCTAATATCTACACGTACAATGACGCGGCCGGCCGCTATTAGAAAATATATCGCATCTTTATCGACTTTTTAGTTGCTTTTTAGTTGTACAGTAGACAACAGCCACAGAATTAGTCATTACACCTATCCAATAATTTTTCTCGCGATCCTTCGAGGTAAGTGTTCAAACAATTTTCAAGATGTGCTTTTATGTCGTCTATTAAATGAAGTAACGGCCTATAAAGCCGTTTCGTCCGACTCAGTTGATCCCGTCGCAAAGTGCCTGCGGTTTGCTTCAAATCCGAAGTGGAAATGAGCTCGCTGTTAGCGTCTGTATTACATTCACGGGCCAAACCACAAATCGAGGGAGGCTGTATTTATAGTGCCATCCCGTAATAGCTTCAATGGTCCCTTCTACGGATGGTTGATGTCACCTGCCGCTTTCCGTTACATCCCAGCGAATAACTCCATCTTCTGTTATTGCAGCACTTGTATGACCGTCCGATTTGCATACGGAAATGTAATGCATTTTATAAATGGCCTGTCGCGATGAGGTAATGTTGTGCAGTGAGTGATACTCATATCCTTTGCTGTTATTTTATTGATATATCATCCGGAGTAACTGTTATCCGTTATTGTAGTAAGATGTTAACGGATATTAGGTATGTCTGTTTATAATTAAATGTTAAATCTCTTGATACTTTATTATCATGTATATAATACGTAGGAAAAGAAGTAATTTATAAACAAAATGACTATGAAGTAATAATTGTGTGATAATAAACCTAAGTTTAGCAGAAATTTGGACTTTTTTAAAGGATTCAGTTTTTTCTCAACGAATAAACTAAATAATTTATTTGCAGCAGGTGTACGATACATTTATAATTTATTACAGAACTATTAGTCTATGCACGACTAAGGGTACACGTGTAGATAAAGTCTTAACAAAACTCGTTAGGTATAAGTTCAAATAAAGTTGTCCCTTAATGAAACATGAAAACTCATACTCTGTTAATTATAGTTATTCAAGACACTGTTTGCATTCTTGATAGTGGTATTCGTTTCAATACTGCTACGAACTTTATAAGACGAACTTACCGTCATTAAATTAGATTAGATTTACGAATAGCAGAGATGTATGCCAAGTCGTCCATTACTTATTACTAGTGCATTTTCCGCTCCTTTGGATAACGACGGCGAGCAATGTTCGACATCATTACCGCACACTTCGCACATGTCACCCAACGTTACATTACAAGTAACAAGGAACATGCGCACGAGTGCATTATGTACGTACACTCGACAGGAACAGCGGAGTGTTTATTCCGCTTACTTACATCCACCTAGTATCTGACAGATAACCACATGTTTCTCTATTTTGATCTTATATCATGATGAAGGAGCCTATTCTGTATAACATATTTCTTAGCTGTATTCTAATAAAATTATTTTCATATGTCATTGTGAGTAGAATCTGAAGCAGCGATGACTAATATAACTAAAATAGTAAAGACACTTTGAATTTTCAAATATTT